>CM053788.1:372923088-373523088 GCA_028749045.1 Cupressus sempervirens
TTATTTTCAGAATCTAGTTCTCTGCATCAATTTTCCGTTATATTTTCAAAATTTTAAATTGAAAAGGCAGAGAAATTTTTTTTTCCGAACCGGGCAGTGACACCCCAGCTCGGTGGTATATATTTGTGGTGGAGTTTTATATTATCGCAGGAATTATTTATTTACAGTACCGGCTCGGCCTCTGCAAATTTGGCCTTACTGCACATTAATCTTCCACTAGTCACCACAGACTCTAAACAACAATACACCGGTGGCAACATCTTAAACCCACCAGCGATACCCACCAACCACTGACGGGAGCTTTCCATTCGGCGGCCAGGCCCAAAGTCTGTCAGACTTTTCACTCGCTTAACATTTTGTGGGAGTTTCATTTTATAAAGCGCATATTCTGCTTTCCCACAAAATGTGGGACTAATTCCCACATTCCCGGCGGTACACTTTGCAAATTTCGGTGACGCATAAAAAATCTAGCCTGCATAATCCGTAGTCCTGCCCGCTGCTCCCTGCGACTGCGCCACGCACGTCCTCATCAACGCACAGTCAGCATTGACTGTACAATGCACACATCATCGCTGAGTCACCATCTAACTCAGCCCATGTCAACTCACTCAGTCCGTAGTACACATCATGGTGCCACGCTATCTTTTCCGTACGATCTATACAGTACAGAATATCCACGTCAGCAGCCACGTCAGCCAGTGGGCCAAGTTTTCTGCTGACGTCATCATTTTATGAGCTGAAAATTGATGCCCATTTAGACATCATCACAGGCTATTTTATAACTGCAACAACGGCCATATGACTATCAAATTTAACTCCGTCTTTTGCTGGTGCAACCCCCTCACCAAATTGATTTTGGTTTTCGCTGTCCGACTTCAAGAGGTCATCACTCGCACATCCGGACTCCAAATCAGGTGCCATTTTTTTGAAATTGGGTAAAATTTTCTAAATTTTTTAGTGGTGCAGCTATTTTTTGGTTTTGGTGCACGAATTTTTTAGAATTTGCATTTTTTGGCGACTGTACCTGAATAATCCTGCATTTTGCAACTTCAACTGCTCCGTACGGGCACATCTGGAGTTGAAAACAGGTTCCATTTTTTTTTGAAAGTGCATATTTTTTTGTCTACTTTTCAGATCTGGCATCAGATTGTAGTGTTGTGTGGACAAAATTTCCATTTTCAGCATAGGGCCTTTCTTTGCTTTGTAATGCTTCTGTATTATAGCACATTGTAAAGTTTCAGAGTTATCCTCTATTGAGAAGTTGTAACAAGCAAAATCTGAAGTCCACAAAGGCCTAAATTGGCAAGTGGCCCATTGTAATCGCACTACTGATAAAGTGCCCAAAGCATCTATTTTGGGGGGGTTTCTTGATTTAGTGAAAAGGGGGGGTATTCTTGGTGCTGTGTTCTCTCTTTTCTGCAAATTTCTTTCATTTTTCTGGATCATTGGCAACTTTAAGTTTTCTAAATTAACTCCTCATAACTATGCTACGTGGTCTATCAAAATGTTGTATCACTTAATGCATAATGGAGTTTCACAATATGTAGATGGTACTCTTCCTAAACTAGCAGGTGATAATGTATCAACAAGTGAAATTTCTAATTGGGTAGCCATGGATAGGAAAGCCCTAGGTGATATATGTTTGGGGGTAGATGATAAGATCATGTATCAAATCATAAAATGTACTACATCCAAGGAAGCTTGGGATACCCTCGAAAGCCTTTATGGTAAAGTGTCTGAAGAAGATGTGTTTAAAATAGAAGATGAGCTAGTTTCCTTAGATCCTAAGTCATATGACTCAATACAGGACTTCATCATCAAGGTTAATGAATTAAGGACAAAGCTTACTGATTGTGGGAATTCTATCAAAGATGACAGACTGGTCTATCTTATTCACAACAAGCTGCCATCCAAATATTCCACATTTGTATCTTCTTTTAACACCTCAAAGACTACCTTAGGGTCTGCCTACAAGAAAGTAACTTTTGATGAATATGCTAAACTGTTGGATGATGAAGAAAAGAAGTTGAAAACAATGGGGATTCTCAAATCACCTCAGACCAAAGCATTGGTGGCCAATGAGGGTTCTCAACATTCAGCTGGACAATCTTAAAACAAAGGAAAGGGTAAGAAGAAATGGAAGAGCAAATCTGAGGATGCAGAAAAAATAACACCACAATCCAATCAACAAGGCAAGTCCTTGAATTCCAATAAGAAAGGGGACAACAACAATAAGGAGAAGAAGAAGTGTGCTTATTGCAAGAAAACGGGTCATGAAGAGCATGATTGCTATCTTAAAAAGATTGATGAATTGACCAACATCATGAAGAAACATAATGTTCCATTGCCTAATGCTTATAAGGAGAAGGGATCTTCTTCAGATTCAAAGAACAAAGGGCAAGCACTCATGGCAAATGAAAAATCTTCAAGGGAATGGATATTTGACTCAGGTGCCTCATATCATATGGGTTCTTCAAAGGGGGATTTTTCTTCATTGAATAGCTCAAGGGTACCACACATCTTCATGGGGAATGATAGCAAAATGGAAGTTGAAGGAAAAGGAAACGTGGAAATGGAAAATGGAGAGTTTCAAGAGGTTCTCTATGTTCCAAACCTAAGTTCGAATCTCCTTTCAATCTACCAAATTACACACCTCGGAGATGGACATAGAGTTGAGTTCCTTCCTGACTCAGTTCAAGTGCACAGTCTTAAAGATAATTCCTTTGTTGCAGTAGGGAAAGTGAATGATCACAAGAGGTTGTACTCTTTCTCGCATTTTTTATCCAAGACTCCTTCAAAGGCCTTGTTATCACAATCACATTCAAACATGCAATTATGGCATGAGCGGTATGGTCATCTTGACTATCGCTCTCTTCAGCAACTTTGCACATACCACATGGTCAAAGGTCTACCTCAAATCAAATTTTCTAAGGGTAAGTGTTCATCAGATTCAGTGGATATGCATCTAGAGGGGAAGTTACAAAGAGGGAAGTCTTCTAGAGAAACAAGTGTTCTTCAAATGGTTCACATGGTATTAGCAGGTCCTTTTGCATTCAGTCAGGGTCGCTACATACATACCTTAGTTGATGACTTTTCAAGGTTCACTTGGGTCTACCTTCTGCATAGTAAGGGTGAAGTTTTGGACGCATTTCTAGACTTCAAGGCTCATGTAGAACGACAATCCAGAAAGGCCATCAAAGTACTCTGCATGGACAATGGAAACATGGATGTGAACAGAAGACTTAAGGATTTTTGCAGACATGAGGGCATTGATCTTCAGATTCCTTCAGCATTCAATTCGCATAAGACAGATGTTGTAGCTTTGAGGATCCGAACTCTTAAGTCTATGGCAAGTTGCATGATTCATGCCAAGTCTCTAGATCCATCATTGGAAGTCGAAGCAATCTCAAGTGCCACTCACATTCTTAATCGTTCTCCTCATCCCGCCTTAGATGGAAAAACTCCTTTTGAGGCATGGTGTGGTAGAAAACCTATTGTGACACACTTCAGAGTCTTCGATTGTCCTGCTTGGGCAAATAGATCTTCTAGGGGTCGCAAGGCACCAACATCTCGGCCTTGTACTTTCATTGGTTATGAAGACAGTGTGAAGGCATATAGACTTCTTGATCCTGAGACACATAAGATTTTTGTGGAGAAGGATGTACATTTTGAGGAAAGTTCTCCGAGCTTGTTCTCTACTCCTCTTCGCACATCATACAGTGTGGAAACTGATAGTGACACCAGCGATAGTGCTTCAACAGCTTTCGACACGTGGAGTTCTGTCGACAGATACAGTGAGAGGTCACTTCATCAGTTCAATCTGCATGCATACATCGACACAGTGATAGGTCCAGAACAGCAGGGTACATTTAGTCTTCCAGATACAGGTTCAGTGACAGATTTGGGGGACAGTATTCATGATCTGCCTCTTCTTCTTGATGCAGAATTACCTACTTCAGTTGTCACAAGAGTTTCAAACTCTCTTGTTCATTCTCTACATGATCAATCCTTATAGGTTGAAGTGAATGTGGATACTTATGATCAGCAGTTGCAGCAGGGTTCTTCATCAGTTGTAGGGACAGATAGTTCTTTGGGACAGGTTCTTCAGCCAGATGAGCAGGTTTCAGAGACATCACTTATGTATGGGATTCTTTCCACACACAGCGGAAGCGCCTCATTTATACCCTTGGCATTGTTTTTTCCTAAGGGGAGGAACACCATTGTGCAGTCTTGGATCAGCTTCTTTACTGGAGCATTCACTGTTCGACATTCTTCTTTGGGGGGGGGGAGCCCATTCTGTCTCTCTTCCTTCTCTCATTCTCTTATGTATATATTGGATGTATTTCATAATGGGGGGGTCTTGATTACTCCATCCATCCATGCATCCTATCTATCTCTCTTTTTGGGGGAGGGTTTTTCCCATGAGGTTTTCCCTCTTTCCCCGCTTTATGGGAGATTGCATATCATTATGTACATGGGTAGCTAACATGGTCCAGTAGCCGGGACCTATCTTGCATTTTCATCCTAGATTGCGTAAGCTTAAGGGCATTCCCCTAACTTGCACTTAAGGGGGGGTGTTGGTGTAAATAAGTATTTACTTATTACACTTACTTAAGTTTTACTTAGGTTAATGCATTATTTAATTATTTTGCATTATTTTATTATTATTTTAGGTGAGACACTTAGGAGTTTGTGAACTCTCATTGAGTTACGCAACTCTAATTAGGCACATGGTGTCTACAACACAGGAGTATGCATCATTTACTTAGTTGTCATGGTGACAACACAGTTTTCCGCACTCCTCATTTAGCACATGTTGTCTACTCCACTGATTTCTGCGCTACACCATTGTAGTCTTATCCTCACATCATCGCACTTATTCCCATGCTTAATGGAGGATAATCCATATCTGGTCGACATGTGCCTGGTTGTATGACATGTCATGGTGCTAACTTCTAGGCATTCTAGAAGCTCTCCTGAGGCCTTTATATTCAGGCACTCCTAGTGTACTCAGCATATGTTGGTTTTGTCCATTATTGAATGAATATCATTATTTTGATCATACTCTGCCTATTTTGGTCTACTATGTACTATTGTTGAGTTCTTTTGTTCTTGGGTGAATTCTGGCCTAAGCCAAATTCTTACACTCCTCTTTTTACTCAAATTGAATCAGTTAACTCCTTATTTTATTGAAATTTAATCTGTTAACTCCCTTTAATTTGGAAATCTCCCTTTATGACTGAACTTCACCTTTAATCCTGACCGTTGATTGAAATCGATATCAACCGTTGATGAATTCCAAGAAAGTCTATTTAAGAGACCCTCATCTCTTCATTTTGAAAGGTTGAATGAGAATTTGCATCGAATTGTTGCTGGAATCCATACTAACATTAGCTCATATTCACATACACAGAGATCAAGTTTGACCAAAAATTGACCAGATTTAACCACGGTTGACTTGAGTTGACTAGTTTCGATTTTTTTTTAAAAATAATCAAACGAAATTATTTAATTAAATGGAGTACTTACTTATAATTAATTAAACAAATTTATTTAGTTAAATGAGAAGCCATTCCTAATTAATTAAATGAAGTTATTTAATTAAATAAGAAAAGTGTCACTAATTAATTAAAGATTATTTAATTAAATAAAAAAAGTAATTATGAGAGCATATCTCATTTTATTAAATTAAATATCTCAACAAAATCTCTCTTCAATCCAAAAAGGGAAATCTTTAGTTCACTATTGATCAAAAATGAGTTAAATGAGTTAACTCCTTTTTCTACTCAAATTGAATCAGTTAACTCCTTATTTTACTCAAATTAAATCTGTTAACTTGCTTTAATTTGGAAATCTCCCTTTATGACTGAACTTCACCTTTAATCCTGATCGTTGATTAAAATCGATCTCAACCATTGATGAATTCCAGGAAAGTCTATTTAAGAGACCCTCATCTCTTCATTTTGAAAGGTTGAATGAGAATTTGCATCGAATTGTTGCTGGAATTCATACTCACATTTCCTCATATTCACATACGCAAAGATCAAGTTTGACCAAAAGTTGACCAGATTTAACCACGGTTCACTTGACTTGACTAGTTTCAAAAATAATTTTGAAATAATTAAACGAAATTATTTAATTAAATGGAGTACTTACTTCTAATTAATTAAACAAAGTTATTTAATTAAATGAGAAGCCATTCCTATTTAATTAAATGAAGTTATTTAATTAAATAAGAAAAGTGTCTCTAATTAATTAAGGATTATTTAATTAAATAGAAAAAGTAATTATGAGAGCATATCTCATTTTATTAAATTAAATATCACAAGAAAATCTCTCTTCAGTTCGAAAAGGGAAATTTTCAGTTCACTATTGAGCAAAAATGAGTTAAATCAGTTAACTCCTCTTTTTACTCAAATTGAATCAGTTAACTCCTTATTTTACTGAAATTTAATCTGTTAACTACCTTTAATTTGGAAATCTCCCTTTATGACTGAACTTCACCTTTAATCGTGACCGTTGATTGAAATCGATCTCAACTGTTGATGAATTCCAAGAAAGTCTATTTAAGAGACCCTCATCTCTTCATTTTGAAAGGTTGAATGAGAATTTGCATCGAATTTTTGCTGGAATCCATACTCACATTTGCTCATATTCACATATGCAGAGATTAAGTTTGCCCAAAAGTTGACCAGATTTAACCACGGTTGACTTGAGCTGACTAGTTTCAAATTTTTTTTTGAAATAATTAGATGAAATTATTTAATTAAATGGAGTACTTACTTATAATTAATTAAACAAAGTTATTTAGTTAAATGAGAAGCCATTCCTAATTAATTAAATGAAGTTATTTAATTACATAAGAAAAGTGTCTCTAATTAATTAAAGATTATTTAATTAAATAAAAAAATTAATTATGAGAGCATATCTCATTTTATTAAATTAAATATCTCAACAAAATCTCTCTTCAATTCAAAAAGGGAAATCTGCAGTTCACTATTGATCAAAAATGAGTTAAATCAGTTAACTCCTTTTTCTACTCAAATTGAATCAGTTAACTCCTTATTTTACTCAAATTAAATCTATTAACTTGCTTTAATTTGGAAATCTCCCTTTATGACTGAACTTCACCTTTATTAAATTAAATATCTCAACAACATCTCTCTTTAGTTCAAAAAGGGAAATTTCCAATTCACTATTGATAAAAATGAGTAAAATCAATTAACTCCTTTTTCTACTCAAATTGAATCAGTTAACTCCTTATTTTACTCAAATTAAATCTGTTAAGTCCCTTTAATTTGGAAATCTCCTTTTATGACTGAACTTCACCTTTAATACTAATCGTTAATTGAAATCGATCTCAACCGTTGATGAATTCTAGTAGAGTTTGTTTAAAAGACCTTCATCTCTTCATTTTGAAAGGTTGAATGAGAATTTGCATCGAATTGTTGCTGGAATTCATACTCACATTTTCTCATATTCGCATACGCAGAGATCAAGTTTGACCAAAAGTTGACCAGATTTAACCACGGTTGACTTGAGTTGACTAGTTTCGAAAAGAATTTTGAAATAATTAAACGAAATTATTTAATTAAATGGAGTACTTACTTCTAATTATTTAAACAAAGATGTTTAATTAAATGAGAAGCCATTCTTAATTAATTAAATGAAGTTATTCCATTAAATAAGAAAAGTGTCTCTAATTAATTAAAGATTATTTAATTAAATAGAAAAAGTAGTAATGAGAGCATATCGCATTTCATTAAATTAAATATCTCGACATCTCTCTTTAGTTAAAAAAGGGAAATTTCCAGTTCACTATTGATAAAAAATGAGTAAAATCAATTAACTCCTTTTTCTACTCAAATTGAATCAGTTAACTCCTTATTTTACTGAAATTAAATTTGTTAACTCCTTTTAATTTGGAAATCTCCCTTTATGACAGAACTTCACATTTAATCCTGACCGTTGATTGAATCGATCTCAACCGTTGATGAATTCCAGTAAAGTCTGTTTAAAAGACCCTCATCTCTTCATTTTGAAAGGTTGAATGAGAACTTGCATCGAATTGTTGCTGGAATTCATACTCACATTTGCTCATATTCACATACATAGAGATCCAGTTTGACCAAAAGTTGACCAGATTTAACCACAGTTGACTTGAGTTGACTAGTTTCGAAAAGAATTTTGAAATAATTAAACAAAATTATTTAATTAAATGGAGTACTTACTTCTAATTAATTAAACAAAGTTATTTAATTAAATGAGAAGCCATTCCTAATTAATTAAATGAAGTTATTTAATTAAATAAGAAAAGTGTCTCTAATTAATTAAAGATTATTTAACTAAATAGAAAAAGTAATTATAAGAGCATATCTCATTTTATTAAATTAAATATCTCAACAAAATCTGTCTTCAATTCAAAAAGGGAAATCTCCAGTTCACTATTGATAAAAAATGAGTTAAATCAGTTAACTCCTCTTTTTACTCAAATTGAATGAGTTAACTCCTTATTTTACTGAAATTTAATTTGTTAACTCTCTTTAATTTGGAAATCTCCCTTTATGACTGAACTTCACCTTTAATCATGACCGTTGATTGAAATCGATCTCAACCGTTGATGAACCCCAAGAAAGTCTATTTAAGAGACCCTCATCTCTTCATTTTGAAAGGTTGAATGAGAATTTGCATCGAATTGTTGCTAGAATCCATACTCACATTTTCTCATATTCACATACGCAGAGATCAAGTTTGACCAAAAGTTGGCTAGATTTAACCACAGTTGACTTGAGTTGACTAGTTTCAATTTTTTTTTGAAATAATTGAACAAAATTATTTAATTAAATGGAGTACTTACTTATAATTAATTAAACAAATTTATTTAGTTAAATTAGAAGCCATTCCTAATTAATTAAATGAAGTTATTTAATTAAAAAGAAAAGTGTCTCTAATTAATTAAAGATTATTTAATTAAATAAAAAAAGTAATTATGAGAGCACATCTCATTTTATTAAATTAAATATCTTAACAAAATCTCTCTTCAATTTAAAAAGGAAAATCTCCAGTTCACTATTGATAAAAAATGAGTTAAATGAGTTAACTCTTTTTTCTACTCAAATTGAATCAGTTAACTCCTTATTTTACTCAAATTAAATCTATTAACTTGCTTTAATTTGGAAATCTGCCTATATGACTGAACTTCACCTTTAATCCTGATCGTTGATTGAAATCGATCTCAACCATTGATGAATTACAGGAAAGTCTATTTAAGAGACCCTCATCTCTTCATTTTGAAAGGTTGAATGAGAATTTGCATCGAGTTGTTGTTGGAATTCATACTCACATTTCCTCATATTCACATACGCAAAGATCAAGTTTGACCAAAAGTTGACCAGATTTAACCACGGTTGACTTGAGTTGACTAGTTTCAAAAATAATTTTGAAATAATTAAACGAAATTATTTAATTAAATGGAGTACTTACTTCTAATTAATTAAACAAAGTCATTTAATTAAATGAGAAGCCATTCCTAATTAATTAAATGAAGTTATTTAATTAAATAAGAAAAGTGTCTCTAATTAATTAAAGATTATTTAATTAAATAGAAAAAGTAATTATGAGAGCATATCTCATTTTGTTAAATTAAATATCTCAAGAAAATCTCTCTTCAGTTCGAAAAGGGAAATTTTCGGTTCATTATTAATCAAAAATGAGTTAAATGAGTTAACTGCTTTTTCTACTCAAATTGAATTAGTTAACTCCTTATTTTACTCAAATTAAATCTGTTAACTCCCTTGAATTTGGAAATCTCCCTTTATGACTGAACTTCACCTTTAATCCTAACCGTTGATTGAAATCGATCTCAACCGTTGATGAATTCCAGAAAAGTCTATTTAAGAGACCCTCATCTCTTCATTTTGAAAGGTTGAATGAGACTTTGCATCGAATTACCAAAAGTTGACCAGATTTAACCACGGTTGACTTGAGTTGACTAGTTTCGAAAAGAATTTTGAAATAATTAAACAAAATTATTTAATTAAAAGGAGTACTTACTTCTAATTAATTAAACAAAGTTTTTTAATTAAATGAGAAGCCATTCCTAATTAATTAAATGAAGTTATTTAATTAAATAAGAAAAGTGTCTCTAATTAATTAAAGATTATTTAATTAAATAGAAAAAGTAATAATGAGAGCATATCTCATTTTATTAAATTAAATATCTGAACAAAATCTCTCTTCAATTCAAAAAGGGAAATCTCCAATTCACTACTTATCAAAAATGAGTTAAATGAGTTAACTCATTTTTCTACTCAAATTGAATCAGTTAACTCCTTATTTTACTCAAATTAAGTTTGTTAACTTGCTTTAATTTTGAAATCTCCCTTTATGACTGAACTTCACCTTTAATCCTGACCGTTGATTGAAATCGATCTCAACTGTTGATGAATTCTAGGAAAGTCAATTTAATAGACCCTCATTGCTTCATTTTGAAAGGTTGAATTAGAATTTGCATCGAATTGTTGCTGGAATTCATACTCACATTTGCTCATATTCACATACACAGAGATCAAGTTTGACCAAAAGTTGACCAAATTTTACCACGGTTGACTTGAGTTGACTAGTTTCGAAAAGAATTTTGAAATAATTAAACAAAATTATTTAATTAAATGAAGTACTTAAATGTAATTAATTAAACAAAGTTATTTAATTAAATGAGAAGCCATTCCTAATTAATTAAATGATGTTATTTAATTAAATAAGAAAAGTCTTTCTAATTAATTAAAGATTATTTAATTATATAGAAAAAGTAATTATGAGAGCATATCTTGTAGTGCCTACCTTCATTCACATCTTTTCTGGACATATTATTGCTATTATTATTAGACTATGATAGACTAGCTTTATGTTAATGGATTAGTGGTATTGTTTTGACACTATCAAACATTATGTTATGGATTCAGTTGTTATATGATGAGATCATTTAGACTTTACATTTCATGTATGTATGATGATCATTATATTGTTTTCAGTTATTGTTGATGATTAGTTAGATGGTTTATTATCCCATGTGTTTTATTATGGTTACTTACCCCATACTTGCATATGTATGGTGTGCGTGTTTTCTTATTGTATGACGTTTCTGATGTGGTTAAGGAAGGGAGTCGTAGTCACCTGCTTAGTCAAAATCTACATGATGCACCACTTCCTGCCATTGCCTGTTTAGCTTAGCACTATATGTATTTTATGTGCATGCATGGTTTTTCTACAGGTTGGAGGTACCGGGTATCGACTTCCCTGAATTGCCAGGATGAGCGTACCCTATTATACTATCTCAATGATAAGAGAGGGGAGATAAATTTTCAAGTCCAAATCCCAAACCCAAAAATCATTTGTCCTAGTGAGTTAGGACAAGTATCAGAGTTGAGTACCCACTGAATGTGTCGGATGACATATTTCGTGATTTTTAATCCTTTAGACTGATTTTGTATGAATTGTCCTATGATGGGTTTTCATATTTTATCTTGGAGGTTTATGGTGGATTTTCTATTAATTAAGTCTCAACAAATAGATTTAATTAATAAATTAATTATTTGAGAAAATTAAATATCATGATCTTTGATATTTAAATGATTATAATTAATTAAAGGAGAATTAATTGAGAGAAAAGAATTAAATAAAAGAAAATTAGAAATTAAAAATAAATAATAATTATAAAATACTAATAAATTAATAAACAAATAATAATAATAAAAGTTATAAAAATTAAAATAAAAGTTATAAAAATTAAAATGGAAGTTATAAATATTTAAATGGAAATTATTTAAAAAGTAAATTGGAGTTATAAGCTTGCATGGGAATTAATGCATTTCTCTATTTCTCATGTGTCAACAACACGGGGGTTAGTGCATCAATTAAGCACATGGTGTCTACAACCCTATGGCTCATCAAAAAGGCTGGAAAAGACCCATGCTTAGTTGGTGACACCTTCTAGCTGTTTCTAGAAGCATTCTAGAGGTTTCCTGAGAGCTCTTTATATATTCAGACATTCCTAGAAGCTTAGACAGAGCGTGGATAGCGTGGATAGCGTGGATAGCATGGATAATGTGGAGAACAATTGGAGCATTGGAGAACTCGAGAATTTTGAAGAAGGGAGCTTGCTCTGCGGGTTTTCTGAGGAAGAGCGATTTAGCATCAGAATCCGGGTAGATTCTTGTGATTTCACTTATGCTATTTCCGCATCTTGCTTTCCCTGTCTTCTTCGTGTCTTCCATATGTCTTCTGAGGAATCTCATTTTTCATTATGCATTTTCAATTTGGGCAATTAAAATTTATTTGAGGATTCTATATGCTTAGATCTGAAAATGACACGGAGCTAGGGTTGAAAATTCATAGTTAAACCCATTAGGTTAATTATTAGAAATTTTGAAAATCAAGTTTCATAGAGAAATTCTGAAAATTGGAAATTGTATTCGTAAATATGCTTATACATACATACATACATACATATATATATATATGTATATATGTTCATATACTTTAATATTTTTTTAATTCTGTATATATATATATATACACACACACACACATATATATATACATATATATATATACATAAATATATATATATACATATATATATATGTATATATATATATATACATAAGCCTTTATATATATGAATACATACATATGTATGTATATAATATATATATGTATTTGTTTAAAAATCGAATATCATTAATCGAAAAATGTTTTTGAAAAAATGTTAAATTTTAATCAAAAATCCGAATCGCATCACGCAGTGGAAGCATTTTGAAAACATTTTATACATATGCAAATGTTGGGCGGGTGGGTATTTAATACCCCACCCACCGCAGGCCTGCGAGATCGCAGGGTACCTGCAATCCGCAGTGTACCTACGGTGGGGTACCTTATATGGCCGCGCGATTTAATAAATCGCATTGCGATTTTTTGTTTGGTTTAAATGACTTGCAACATCATCTCATATACGATTTGGTATGAATTTCAATTTCGGTTGCATTGTTATTAATTATATATATATATATATATATATATATTTTTTTTTTTTTTTGTATGTATATGTATATGTATATGTATATTTATATAAGTATATAAGTATATATGTATAATTAATTATAAATAATTATTATAAAGTTCTAAATTAATGGATCACTCTTTTAATGATTTAAAGTGTTGTTATTAAGGTTATGAAGAGATATTAATAATTAATTTAATTAAACATTAGTTTTAATTAAGATTAATTATTAGAATATATAATCGAAGTTTTGATTATTGGAAATGTTATTTTTCAAACAAAGTTTTTATAAATAAAATATTATTGGATCAATTAGAAAATTGAATCTAATGGAGGAACTTTTATCTATCAAGCAAATACATGGGTTAGGTAAAACGTGAAATTTCTCCACTTGATATTAATTGGGAAACATAAACTGAGACTCTTACATTCAAATTTGAAAACTTAGCAAAACCAAAATATGTGTTTACATTGTGTATTCCTTATGCTATTATTTTGGGTTTTGGGTTGACTAGTGTTGACCAATATAGGATGTCTACCAGAGGCCTGGGGGTTATGTGATTGTGATGTCATGATGATGTTTTATTCTCGATCTTTATAAACCCAACCATGATTATGTGATGGAATGCTCTATGTATTGGTTGTGATTACTGATTGTTAAAGTTGAGATTCTTATGTTTGAGACCCTTGACTTAACCATTATTTTTGGTCATCGATCAATTATCCTTGGTTATATTCTAGTCGCCATGATGGGACTGAAATGTGGATTTATTCTTAATAATGTCATGTTGTGACATGTTTGACTCAACCATTGAGACATATTTTGCTTATTGAGAACCAATGGATACTTTGATTATCAATGATACTTTAGTTGCCAATAGAGAGCTGTTGTGGTCATGATTTTCTATGGATATTGCTCATGGAGATTTGATGCTTTTATGCATATTTGATGATTTTATTATGGATATTTGATGATTCTTATTATGGATATTTGATGATTTTATTATAGATTTTCTTTGGTGATTTTGATGATTTATGATACCATGAGCATTAGGGTAGGATATCTTCATGTAGTGTCAGGAAGTGGCTTGCAATGGGGGCCGGGGCCCTAAAAGGCTGCCAGGATAACTCATTGTAAGTTGGATTAATAAGTGATAACATTCACACTTAATACTAACTGAATGAACCTAAAAAGATAAGAGTTCTTGTTCCCGCCCATGCCTTGAGTGCTTGTATAGGCTAGGATGGGAGTAGTGAGAATGCATGGTTGCGACCTTGCATTCCATAGTATGCCTTGTCAGTATGAGAGGATACTAGTGGCCGCATGAGATCTGTATGGACCCGTGGAGTTTAGCTAACTGCCAGGGTAACTTGTACAAGATAAATGCGATGATACTTTCACACTTGTATAGTAGGTTCCTACATGTCATTGTGTGCCTCTGGGAAGTAGATGTCTGTTTTGTTATTAGAACCTTTGAGTTAGTATACTTTTAGGATTCCTGGACTTTAGAGACTTGTGCTATGCGATTTTGATAGCATGTTTGGGACTTGAGATTATCTCCTCAGCACGGTGGGAGTGGACCACTTAGGTACCACGCGGTCGGCTGGTAGTGTATTTTCCACTTTTATCATTTGAGATTCATTGAGACATCGCGGCTGAAGCATCCTTCATGATGGTGGATATGTATCCTTTCATTGATGATTAGCATATGTTAGATGATGTTATCTTATGCTTATATTTGCATGTTAGATTACTTCTAGATATGATGTTGTATTTATTAGGAGTGACATTCCTACTATGTTAATTCCGATGATCTCTTCGGTGATTTGAGATGTTACGCACGGAGGGATGGCTAGGGCCCACGATGGTCTAATGATGCTATTAATAGTTGGGAGGAACCATGCACTTAGTTTATTTTGTTTGATCTTTATGATGGATGTATACGTCTTCTATAATGATGTATCATGTGATTATCTCTACTTTGATGTATCATGGATTGGAATAGGATGATGTACCTTATTCTACATATGTATATTCTTTGAGCTTGTCATACCCTGTGACATGTACAGAGGATGATTGAGCATTTGGAAATGTAATTTATGAACATTGGACTTATCATTATTATTTCATGTGGATGTTGTATTAGATGGAAACATGTATGTAATTCACGTTAAGAGATCTTAAAGAATGTAATCTGTTAAGTATGTTATGTTTATTTTTAGATGGACATTGCTATTGCTTATGTTATTGTGAATAAGTTATATGTGGTATTTACTTTCATGTAATTTTTAAAAAAAAATGTTACCAAATTTAGTGAAATTCTAGGTTAATTCTTTGGATCCCTTGGCAGGGCATTACATATCTCATTTTATTAAACTAAATATCTCAACAAAATCTCTCTTCAGTTCAAAAAGAGAAATTTCCGATTTACTATTGATCAAAAATGAGTTAAATAAGTTAACTCCTTTTTCTACTCAAATTGAATTAGTTAACTCCTTATTTTACTCAAATTATATCTGTTAACTCCCTTTAATTTGGCAATCTCCCTTTATGACTGAACTTCACCATTAATCCTGAGCACTGATTGAAAACGATCTCAACCGTTGATGAATTCCATGAAAATCTATTTAAGAGACCCTCATCTCTTCATTTTGAAAGGTTGAATGAGAATTTGCATCGAATTTTTGCTGGAATTCATACTCACATTTGCTCATATTCACATACGCAGAGATCAAGTTTGACCAAAACTTGACCAGATTTAAACATAGTTGACTTGAGTTGACTAGTTTTGAAAAGACTTTTTAAATAATTAAATGAAATTATTTAATTAAATAGAGTACTTACTCCTAATTAATTAAAAGAAGTTATTTAATTAAATGAGAAGCCACTCCTAATTAATTAAATGAAGTTATTTAATTAAATAAGAAAAGTGTCTCTAATTAATTAAAGATTACTTAATTAAATAGAAAAAGTAATTATGAGAGCATATCTCATTTTATTAAATTAAATATCTCAACAAAATCTCTCTAAAGTTCAAAAATGGAAATTTCCAGTACACTATTGATAAAAAATAAGTTAAATCAGTTAACTCCTTTTTCTACTCAATTTGAATCAGTTAACTCTTTATTTTACTCAAATTAAATCTGTTAACTCCCTTTAATTTGAAAATCTCCCTTTATGACTGAACTTCACCTTTAATACTGACTGCTGATTGAAATCGATCTCAACCGTTGATAAATTCCAGGAAAGACTATTTAAGAGACCCTCATCTCTTCATTTTGAAAGCTTGAATGAGAATTTGCATCGAATTGTTGCTAGAATTCATACTCACATTTGCTCATATCCACATACGCAAAGATCAAGTTTGACCAAAAGTTGATCAGATTTAACCACGGTTGACTTGAGTTGACTAGTTTCGAAAAGAATTTTGAAATAATTAAACAAAATTATTTAATTAAATGGAGTACTTACTTCTAATTAATTAAACAAAGTTATTTAATTAAATGAGAAGCCATTCCAAATTAATAAAATTTAGTTATTTAATTAAATAAGAAAAGTGTCCCTAATTAATTAAAGATTACATAATTAAATAGAAAAAGTAATTATGAGAGCATATCACATTTTCTTAAATTAAATATCTCAAAAAAATCTCTCTTCAATTCAAAAGTGGAAATTTCCAGTTCATTATTGATCAAAAATGAGTTAAATGAGTTAACTCTTTTTTCTATTCTAATTGAATCAGTTAACTCCTTATTTTACTCAAATTAAATCTGTTAACTCCCTTTAATTTGGAAATCTCCCGTTATGACTGAACTTCACCTTTAATCCTGACCATTGATTGAAATCGATCTCAATTGTTGATGAATTTCAGTAAAGTCTATTTAAGAGACCCTCATCTCTTCATTTTGAAAGGATGAATGAGAATTTGCATCGAATTGTTGTTTGAATTCATACTCACATTTGCTCATATTCACATACGCAAAGATTAAGTTTGACCAATAGTTGACCAGATTTAACCACGGTTGACTTGAGTTGACTATTTTTGAAAAGAATTTTGATATAATTAAACAAAATTATTTAATTAAATGGAGTACTTACTTCTAATTAATTAAACAAAGTTATTTAATTAAATGAGAAGCCATTCCTAATTAATTAAATGAAGTTATTTAATTAAATAAGAAAAGTGTCTCTAATTAATTAAAGATTATTTAATTAAATAGAAAAAGTAATTACGAGAGCATATCTCATTTTATTAAATTAAATATCTCAACAAAATCTCTCTTCAGTTCAAAAAGGAAAATTTTCAATAGACTATAGATAAAAAAATGAGTTAAATCTGTTAACTCATTTTCTACTCAAATTGAATCAGTTAACTCCTTATTTTACTCAAATTAAATCTTTTAACTCCCTTTAATTTGGAAATCTCCCTTTATGACTGAACTTCACTTTTAATCCTGACCGTTGATTGAAATCGATCTCAACCGTTGATGAATTCCAGGAAAGTCTATTTAAGAGACCCTCATCTCTTTATTTTGAAAGGTTGAATGAGAATTTGCATCGAATTGTTGCTGAAATTCATACTCACATTAGCTCATATTCACATACGCAAAGATCAAATTTGAGCAAAAGTTGACCAGATTTAACCACGGTTGACTTGAGTTGACTAGTTTTAAAAAGAATTTTGATATAATTAAATGAAATTATTTAATTAAAAGGAGTACTTACTTCTAATTAATTAAACAAAGTTATTTAATTAAATGAGAAGCCATTCCTAATTAATTAAATGAAGTTATTTAATTAAATAAGAAAGGTGTCTCTAATTAATTAAAGATTATTTAAATAAATAGAAAAAGTAATTACGAGAGCATATCTCATTTTATTAAATTAAATATCTCAACAAAATCTCTCTTCAGTTCAAAAAGGGAAATTTTCAGTAGACTATAGATCAAAAATGAGTTAAATCTGTTAACTCATTTTCTACTCAAATTGAATCAGTTAACTCCTTATTTTACTCAAATTAAATCTGTTAACTCCCTTTAATTTGGAAATCTCCCTTTATGACTGAACTTCAATTTTAATCCTGAGCGTTGATTGAAATCTATCTCAACCGTTGATGAATTTCAGGAAAGTCTATTTAAGAGACCCTCATCTCTTTATTTTGAAAGGTTGAATGAGAATATGCTTCGAATTGTTGCTGAAATTCATACTCACATTGGCTCATATTCACATACACAAAGATCAAATTTGACAAAACGTTGACTAGATTTAACCACGGTTGACTTGAGTTGACTAGTTTCAAAAACAATTTTGAAATAATTAAAAGAAATTAATTAATTAAATGGAGTACTTACTTCTAATTACTTAAACAAATTTATTTAATTAAATGAGAAGCTATTCCTAATTAATTAAATGAAGTTATTTAATTAAATAAGAAAAGTGTCTCCAATTAATTAAAGATTACTTAATTAAATAGAAAAAGTAATTATGAGAGCATATCTCATTTTATTAAATTAAATATCTTAACAAAATCTCTTTTCAGTTCAAAAAGGGAAATTTCAAGTTCACTATTGATCAACAATGAGTTAAATCAGTTAGCTCCTTTTTCTACTCAAATTTAATCAGTTAACTCCTTATTTTACTCAAATTAAATCTGTTAACTCTCTTTAATTTGGAAATCTCCCTTTATGACTGGACTTCACCTTTAATCCTGACCACTGATTGAAATTGATCTCAACCATTGATGAATTCCAGGAAAGTCTATTTAAGAGACCCTCATGTCTTCATTTTGAAAGGTTGAATGAGAATTTGCATCAGATTTATGCTAGAATTCATAGTCACATTTGCTCATATTCACATACGCAAAGTTCAAGTTTGACCAAAAGTTCACCAGATTTAACCACGGTTGACTTGAGTTGACTAATTTCGAATTTTTTTTTGAAATAATTAAACAAAATTATTTAATTAAATAGAGTACTTACTTCTAATTAATTAAACAAAGATATTTAATTAAATGAGAAGCCATTCCTAATTAATTAAATGAAGTTATTTAATTATATAAAAAAAGTGTCTCTAATTAATTAAAGATTACTTAATTAATTAGAAAAAAGTAATTATGAGAGCATATCTCATTTTATTAAATTAAATATCTCAACAAAATCTCTCTTCAGTTCAAAAAGGAAAATATCCAGTTCACTATTGATAAAAAATGAGTTAAATCAGTTAACTCCTTTTTCTACTCAAATTGAATCAGTTAACTCCTTATTTTACTCAAATTAAATCTGTTAACTCCCTTTAATTTAGAAATCTCCCTTTATGATTGAACTTCACCTTTAATCCTGACCGTTGATGAATTTCAAAAAAGTCTATTTAAGAGACCCTTATCTCTTCATTTTGAAAGGTTGAATGAGAATTTGCATCGAATTGTTGCTGGAATTCATACTCACATTTGCTCATATTCACATACGCAAAGATCAAGTTTGACCAAAAGTTGACTAGATTTAACTACAATTGACTTGAGTTGAGTAGTTTCAAAAAAAATTTGAAATAATTAAACGAAATTATTTAATTAAATTGAGTACTTACTTCTAATTAATTAAACAAAGTTATTTAACTAAATGAGAAGCCATTCCTAATTAATTAAATGAAGTTATTTAATTAAATAAGAAAATTGTCTCTAATTAATTAAAGATTACTTAATTTAATAGAAAAAGTAATTATGAGAGCATATCTCATTTTAGAAAATTAATTATCTCAACAAAATTTCTCTTCAGTTCAAAAAGGGAAATTTCTAATTCGCTATTGATCAAAAATGAGTTAAATCAGTTAACTCCTTTTTTCTACTCAAATTGAAGCAGTTAACTCCTTCTTTTACTCAAATTAAATCTGTTAACTCCCTTTAATTTGAAAATCTTCCTTTATGACTGAACTTCACCTTTAATCCTGACCGTTGATTGAAATCGATCTCAACCGTTGGTGAATTTCAGAAAAGCCTTTTTAATAGACCCTCATCTCTTCATTTTGAAAGGTTGAATGAGAATTTGCATCAAATTGTTGCTTGAATTCATACTCACATTTGCTCATATTGACATACGCAACAATCAAGTTTGACCAAAAGTTGACCAGATTTAACCACAGTTGACTTGAGTTAACTAGTTTCGAAAAGAATTTTAAAACAATTAAACGAAATTATTTAATTAAATTGAGTACTTAATTCTAATTAACTAAACAAAGTTATTTAATTAAATGAGAAGCCATTCCTAATTAATTAAATGAAGTTATTTAATTAAATAAGAAAAGTGTCTCTAATTAACTAAAGATTACTTAATTAATTAGAAAAAAGTAATTATGAGAGCATATCTCATTTTATTAAATTAAATATCTAAACAAAATCTCTCTTTAGTTCGAAAAGGGAAATTTCTAGTTCACTATTGAACAAAAATGAGTTAAATCATTTCACTCCTTTTTCTACTCAAATTGAATTAGTTAACTCCTTATTTTACTCAAATTAAATCTGTTAACTCCCTTTAATTTGGAAATCTCCCTTTATGACTGAACTTCACCTGTAATCCTGACTGATGATTGAAATCGATCTCAACCGTTGATGAATTCTAGGAAAGTCTATTTAAGAGATCCTTATCTCTTCATTTTGTAAGGTTGAATGAGAATTTGCATCGAATTGTTGCTGGAATTCATACTCACATTTGCTCATATTCACATACGGAAAGATCAAGTTTGACCAAAAGTTGACCAGATTTAACCACGGTTGACTTGAGTTGACTAGTTTCGAAAAGAATTTTGAAATAAATAAATGAAATTATTTAATTAAATTGAGTACTTACTTCTAATTAATTAAACAAAGTTATTTAATTAAATGAAAAGCCATTCCTAATTAATTAAATGAAGTTATTTAATTAAATAAGAAAAGTGTCTCTAATTAATTAAAGATTACTTAATTAATTAGAAAAAAGTAATTATGAGAGCATATCTTATTTTATTAAATTCAATATCTCAACAAAATCTCTCTTAAGTTCAAAAAGAAAAATTTCCAGTTCACTATTGATCAAAAATGAGTTAAATGAGTTAACTCCTTTTTCTACTCAAATTGAATCAGTTAACTCCTTATTTTACTCAAATTAAATCTATTAACACCCTTTAATTTAGAAATCTCCCTTTATGATTGGACTTCACCTTTAATCCTGACCGTTGATTGAAATCGATCTCAACCGTTGATGAATTCTAGAAAAGCCTATTTAATAGACCCTCATCTCTTCATTTTGAAATGTTGAATGAGAATTTGCATCGAATTGTTGCTCGAATTCGTACTCACATTTGCTCATATTCACATACGCAAAGAACAAGTTTGAGAAAAAGTTGACTAGATTTAACCACGGTTGACTTGAGTTGACTAGTTTCGAAAATAATTTTGAAATAATTAAACAAAATTATTTAATTAAATAGAGTACTTACTTCTAATTAATTAAACAAAGTTATTTAATTAAATTAGAAGCCATTCCTAATTAATTAAATTTAGTTATTTAATTAAATAAAAAAATTGTTTCTAATTAATTAAAGATTACTTAATTAAATAAAAAAAGCAATTATGAGAGCATATCACATTTTTTAAAATTAAATATCTCAACAAAATCTCTCTTCAGTTCAAAAAGGGAAATTTTCAGTTCACTATTGATAAAAAATGAGTTAAATCAGTTAACTCCTTTTTCTACTGAAATTGAATCAGTTAACTCCTTATTTTACTCAAATTAAATCTGTTAACTCCCTTTAATTTGAAATCTCCCTTTATGACTGAACTTCACCTTTAATCTTGACTGCTGATTGAAATCAATCTCAACTGTTGATGAATTTCAGGAAAGTCTATTTAAGAGAGCCTCATCTCTTCATTTTGAAAAGTTGAATGAGAATTTGCATCGAATTGTTGATGGAATTCATACTCACATTTGCTCATATTCACATATGCAAAGATCAAGTTTGACCAGAAGTTGACAAGATTTAACTACGGTTGACTTGAGTCGACTAGTTTTGAAAAAAAATTTGATATAATTAAACGAAATTATTTAATTAAATGGAGTACTTACTTCTAATTAATTAAACAAAGTTATTTAATTAAATGAGAAGTCATTCCTAATTAATTAAATGAAGATATTTAATTAAATAAGAAAAGTGTCTCGAATTAATTAAAGATTACTTAATTAAATAGAAAAAATAATTATGAGAGCATATCTCATTTTATTAAATTAAATATCTCAACAAAATCTCTCTTCAGTTCAAAAAAGTAAATTTTCAGTAGAATATTGATAAAAAATGAGTTAAATCTGTTAACTCATGCTCTACTCAAATTGAATTAGTTAACTCCTTATTTTACTCAAATTAAATCTGTTAACTCCCTTTAATTTGAAAATCTCCCTTTATGACTGAACTTCATTTTTAATCCTGACCGCTGATTGAAATCGATCTCAACCGTTGATGAATTTCAGGAAAGTCTATTTAAGAGACCCTCATCTCTTTATTTTGAAAGGTTGAATGAGAATTTGCATCGAATTGTTGCTGAAATTCATACTCACATTGGCTCATATTCACATACGCAAAGATCAAATTTGACAAAAAGTTGACCAGATTTAACCACGGTTGACTTGAGTTAACTAGTTTCGAAAAGAATTTTGAAATAATTAAAAGAAATTAATTAATTAAATGGAGTACTTACTTCTAATTAATTAAACAAAGTTATTTAATTAAATGAGAAGCCATTCCTAATTAATTAAATGAAGTTATTTAATTAAATAAGAAAAGTGTCTCTAATTAATTAAAGATTACTTAATTAAATAGAAAAAGTAATTATAAATGCATATCTCATTTTATTAAATTAAATATCTCAACAAAATCTCTCTTCAGTTCAAAAAGGGAAATTTCTAGTACACTATTGATCAAAAATGAGTTAAATTAGTTAACTACTTTTTCTACTCAATTTGAATC
The DNA here is from genome assembly GCA_028749045.1 of Cupressus sempervirens. Taxonomy (NCBI): domain Eukaryota; kingdom Viridiplantae; phylum Streptophyta; class Pinopsida; order Cupressales; family Cupressaceae; genus Cupressus; species Cupressus sempervirens. Next base: position 372,946,134 of record CM053788.1, read on the forward strand.
AGTTAACTCTTTATTTTACTCAAATTAAATCTGTTAACTCCCTTTAATTTGGAAATCTCCATTTATGACAGAACTTCACCTTTAATCCTGACCGCTGATATAAATCGATCTCAACCGTTGATGAATTCCAGGAAAGTCTATTTAAGAGACCCTCATCTCTTCATTTTGAAAGCTTGAATGAGAATTTGCATCGAATTGTTGCTAGAATTCATACTCACATTTTCTCATATTCACATACGCAAATATCAAGTTTGACCAAAAGTTGATCAGATTTAACCACAGTTGACTTGAGTTGACTAGTTTCAAATTTTTTTTTGAAATAATTAAACAAAATTATTTAATTAAATAGAGTACTTACTTCTAATTAATTAAACAAAGTTATTTAATTAAATGAGAAAACATTCCTAATTAATTAAATTTAGTTATTTAATTAAATAAGAAAAGTGTCTCTAATTAATTAAAGATTACATAATTAAATAGAAAAAGTAATTATGAGAGCATATCACATTTTCTTAAATTAAATCTCTCAACAAAATCTCTCTTCAATTCAAAAAGGAAAATTTCCAGTTCATTATTGATCAAAAATGAGTTAAATCAGTTAACTCTTTTTTCTACTCAAATTGAATCAGTTAACTCCTTATTTTACTCAAATTAAATCTGTTAACTCACTTTAAATTGGAAATCTCCCTTTATGACTGAACTTCACCTTTAATCCTGACCGTTGATTGAAATCGATTTCAATTGTTGATGAATTTCAGGAAAGTCTATTTAAGAGACTCTCATCTCTTCATTTTGAAAAGTTGAATGAGAATTTGCATTGAATTGTTGCTGGAATTCATACTCACATTTGCTCATATTCACATATGTAAAGATCATGTTTGACCAAAAATTGACCAGATTTAACTACGGTTGATTTGAGTTGACTAGTTTTGAAAAAAAAATTGAAATAATTAAACGAAATTATTTAATTAAATGGAGTACTTACTTCTAATTAATTAAACAAAGTTATTTAATTAAATGAGAAGCCATTCCTAATTAATTAAATGAAGTTATTTAATTAAATAAGAAAAGTGCCTCGAATTAATTTAAGATTACTTAATTAAATAGAAAAAATAATTATGAGAGCATATCTCATTTTATTAAATTAAATATCTCAACAAAATCTTCCTTTAGTTCAAAAAGGGAAATTTCTAATTCACTATTGATCAAAAATGAGTTAAATCAGTTAACTCCTTTTTCTGTAAAAATTGAATCAGTTAACTCCTTATTTTACTCAAATTGAATCTGTTAACTCCCTTTAATTTGGAAATCTCCCTTTATGACTGAACTTCAACTTTAATTCTGACCGTGGATTGAAATCGATCTCAATCGTTAATGAATTCCAAGAAAGTCTATTTAAGAGACCCTCATCTCTTCATTTTGAAAGATTGAATGAGAATTTGCATCGAATTGTTGCTTGAATTCATACTCACATTTGCTCATATTCACATACACAAACATCAAGTTTGACCAAAAGTTGACCAAATTTAACCATGGTTGACTTGAGTTGACTTATTTTGAAAAATAATTTTGAAATAATTAAACGAAATTATTTAATTAAATGGAGTACTTACTTCTAATTAATTAAACAAAGTTATTTAATTAAATGAGAAGCCATTCCTAATTAATTAAATGAAGTTATTTAATTAAATAAGAAAAGTGTCTCTAATTAATTAAAGATTACTTAATTAAATAGAAAAAGTAATTATGAGAGCATATCTCATTTTATTAAATTAAATATCTCAACAAAATCTCTTTTCAGTTCAAAAAGGGAAATTTTTAGTTCACTATTGATCAAAAATGAGTTAAATTAGTTAACTCCTTTTTCTACTCAAATTGAATCAGTTAACTCCTTATTTTACTCAAATTAAATCATTTAACTCCCTTTAATTTAGAAATCTTCCTTTATGACTGAACTTCACCTTTAATCCTGACCGCTGATTGAAATCGATCTCAACCGTTGATAAATTCCAAGAAAGTCTATTAAGAGACCCTCATCTCTTCATTTTGAAAGGCTGAATGAGAATTTTCATCAAATTGTTGCTGAAATTCATATTCACATTTGCTCATATTCACATACGCAAAGATCAAGTTTGACCAAAAGTTGATCAGATTTAACCACGGTTGACTTGAGTTTTCTAGTTTCGAAAAGAATTTCGAAATAATTTAAAAAAATTATTTAATTAAATGGATTACTTACTTCTAATTAATTAAACAAAGTTATTTAATTATATGAGAAGCCAATCCTAATTAATTAAATGAAGTTATTTAATTAACTAAGAAAATTTTCTCTAATTAATTAAAGATTACTTAATTAATTAGAAAAAAGTAATTATGAGAGCATATCTCATTTTATTAAATTAAATATCTCAACAAAATCTGTCTTTAGTTCAAAAAGAAAAATTTTCAGTTCACTATTGATCAAAAATGAGTTAAATCAATTAACTCTTTTTTCTACTCAAATTGAATCAGTTAAATTCTTATTTTACTCAAATTAAATCTGTTAACTCCCTTTAATTTAGAAATCTCTCTTTATGATTGAACTTCACCTTTAATCTTGACCGTTGATTGAAATCGATCTCAACCATTGATGAATTCCAGAAAAGTCTATTTAAGAGACCCTCATCTCTTTATTTTGAAAGGTTGAATGAGAATTTGCATCGAATTGTTGTTGGAATTCATACTCACATTTGCTCATATTCACATACGCAAAGATCAAGTTTGACCAAAAGTTGACCTGATTTAACCACGGTTGACTTGAGTTGACTAGTTTCAAAAAGAATTTTGAAATAATTATACGAAATTATTTAATTAAATGGAGTACTTACTTCTAATTAATTAAACAAAGTTATTTAATTAAATGAGAAGCCATTCCTAATTAATTAAATGAAGTTATTTAATAAAATAAGAAAAGTGTCTTTAATTAATTAAAGATCACTTAATTAAATATAAAAGGTAATTATTGGAGCATATCTCATTTTAGAAAATTAAATATCTCGACAAAATCTCTCTTCAGTTCAAAAAGGGAAATTTTCAGTTCACTATTGATTAGAAATGAGTTAAATTAGTTAACTCCTTTTTTTACTCAAATTGAATCAGTTAACTCCTTATTTTACTCAACTTAAATCTGTTAACTCCCTTTAATTAGGAAATCTCCCTTTGTGACTGAACTTCACCTTTAATCTTGACTGCTGATTGAAATCAATCTCAACCGTTGATGAATTTCAGGAAAGTCTATTTAAGAGACCCTCATCTCTTCATTTTGAAAAGTTGAATAAGAATTTGCATTGAATTGTTGCTAAAATTTATAATCACATTTGCTCATATTCACATACACAAAGATCAAGTTTGACCAAAAGTTGATTAGATTTAACCACGGTTGACTTGAGTTGACTTGTTTTGAAAATAATTTTGAAATAATTAAATAAAATTATTTAATTAAATGGAGTACTTACTTCTAATTAATTAAACAAAGTTATTTAATTAAATGAGAAGCCATTCCTAATTAATTAAATAAAGTTATTTAATTAAATAAGAAAAGTCACTCTAATTAATTAAAGATTACTTAATTAAATAGAAAAAGTAATTATGAGAGCATATCTCATTTTATTAAATTAAATATCTCATCAAAATCTCTCTTCAGTTCAAAAAGGGAAATTTCCAGTTCACTATTGATCAAAAATGAGTTAAATCAGTTATCTCCTTTTTCTACTCAAATTGAATCAGTTAACTCCTTATTTTACTCAAATTAAATCTGTTAAGTCCCTTTAATTTGGAAATCTCTCTTTATCATTGAATGTAATGCCCCGCCAAGGGATGCAAAAAATTTTACTAAGTTTGCCAAACAATTTTTTTTTAAACATGAAAGATAAAATCATTCATAATATTTGTGGAAGCAATAGCAACAATTCAAATGAAAATAAACATAACATATATACATAACAGGCTACATTTTTTAAAGATCCCTTAACATTGTATCGCATCTAAATAAACTATTCATCTAACATCCCATCCTTATGAAATAACAATGATACATCCAATGTACTTAAACAATATACAATTGTCCTTTTGTAATTATATTTTAGTTTAGCTCAATCATCCACTGTACATATCACAGGGTATGAAAAGCTTAAAAGAATAAACATCCAAGTAAATAAAGTACATCATCATCATCATCTAATATTAATCCATGATCCAATAACATAAATGAAACCACATATCATACATGATACATCATCACAAAAGATATAAACATCTATCACAAAAAATAATCATATATCAAAAACATAAATAACTAAGTGCACGGTTCCTCCCAACCGTAAATAGCATCATTAGACCATCGTGGATTCTAGCCATCCCTCCGCGCGTAACATTCCAAAGCACCGAAGAGATCATCGGTATTAACATACTAGGAATGCCACTCTTATCCTACTAACATGCAAAGTAAAGCATAATAAATCTTCAACTAACATATGCAAAGTAAAGCAAATCATCAATATAAAAAATATACCAGTAAATACATCCATCATAAAGTATATTATCTATCATAATGTTCCAAGAACATAATGAAGAATAATTACCAACGAAGGATACTCCAGCCACGATGTCTAAGACGGATCTCAAATGATAAGAGTGAAAATACACTACCACCCGATCGCATAGAACCTAAGTGGTCCACTCCCACCGTGCTGAGGAGATAATCTCAAGTCCCAAACATGATATCAATACACATAGCATAAAAAGTTTAGGAATCCTAAAAGTATACTAACTCAAAGGTTCCAACACACACAAAATCGACATCTAATTCCTAGAGGCACACAAAGACATGTAGGAAACCTACTCTGCAAACGGGAAAGTGTCGTCGAATTTATCACGTACAAGTTACCCTGGCAGTTAGCTAAACTCCACGAGTCCATACTGATCTCATGCGGCCACTAGTATCCTCTCATACTGACGAGGCATACTATAGAATGCACGGTCGCAACCATGCGTTCTCACTACTCCCATCCTGGCTTGTACAATCACTCAAGGCATGGGCGAGAACATCAAAACAATTATCTTTTTAGGTTCGTTTAATCCCCATTTAGTGTGTAAATGTTATCACTTATTAACGAAACTTACGATGAGTTACCCTGGCAGCCACTTAGGGCTCCGATCCCCATTGCAAGCCACTTCTCGACACGACAAGTAGATTACCTACCCTAAGCTTATGGAATCATAAATCTCAAAATCACAAAAGATAATCCATAATAAAATCATCAAATATGCATAAAAGCATCAAATATCCATAATAAGAATCATCAAATCACCAAAACAAGAATCATCAAATCTCCATGAGCATCCGAAAAAGCATCCATAGAAAATCATGGCCACAACAGTTGTCTATTGGCAACTAAAGGCATCACTGATAATCATAAGTATCAATTGATTCTCAATAACCAAAATATATCTCAAGATAAATGGTTCTCAACAAGCAACCAAGAATATCTCAAAATCATACTGATCGAAGACTCCAAAATGGTTGAGTTAAACATGTCACAACATGACATCATCAAGAAATAAATCCATATTTCATTCCCATCATGGCAACTAGAAAGTAATCCAAGGATAATTGATCGATAACTCAAAAATGTTTAGCTCAAGCATCTCAGATATATATATATCTCAGCTTCACACATGAAGGCTGAAGAACAAATACAAATATTTCATAGAGCATACGATCACATAACCATGGTTGGGCTTATAAAGATCAAGACCAAATAAGATCAACATGTCATCACATCTCATAACCTCCGAGCCTCTGGTAACAACTTAGGACTGGTCAACACTAGTCAACCCAAAATCCAAAACAAGAAGCATATAGAATACACGATGCAAACACATGTTTTGGTTTACTAAATTCACATAGTTGAATAATGTGTAAGGGTTTCCAGTTTTCTATTTGGAAGTATACTTTCAAGTGTTTTAAGTTTCATCATTTGACCTCCAAGTCAACCCAATTGTTCCCCGCTAGCATTACCCTTCCATTATTAAGAATTACATTCTAAGAATAACTTAATCCATTATTAAGAATTACATTCTAAGAATAACTTAAGGATAAATATTCACTAAACTGATCATCATTGACCTTAATTAAATTGTTTTTCTTTATTTAACTAAGATCCATATTCTAATTGATTAACTCTCCATAAATCAAGGATCATTATTCATTTATAAAAGAACCAATTATCAAACTAATAAGAATTATAACTTTATTAAAATGATCAATTAAATCAAACAATTAACATAGGTACACCATCCATGACCTATTAACATCTAAGGTCGTTATTCAAGTCATGAGAGTACGACTTATCAACTTCGATGTAAATACTTCACAACTTTGCTAGAGGAATCAATATTAGCATATCAATTAAAACACTATTACATAACCTGATTATTAATTAAATCTACTTAACTCTAATTAATTCAATTAATAATTACAAATTCAGTTGACTAATAACTAACAATAGTTTGTACGTAAAGAGTCATCTATAATCCAAATATTCATATTAATAGTTTAATAACTTGTTAATAAAAAGCTATGTTGGAAATTTTAAATGACAACATTCGCCATTCTATCAATGAAAACTAACTTTTCTTTGACAAACTCGTATTATTGATAATCATTTAGTTAAACTTCATTTGATTCAACTAATTATCAATCAACTATATTTCATTTCATTAACATTAGGATTAGTAATAGTTTAATAACTAATAACAAGTTAAAATAAATCTACGATAACAGATTCTTTATTATTTTTGCTAACAATGATGTCACTAGTAAATTAAATATAACTTCCTTAAGAATTGTTCCCCGGATAAGATTTACCAATAATCAATAGGTAATCATTTGTCCAAAATAATCTTTGATGGTTCTAAGTATAATGATCACCGACTTCATTAATCACAATTTTATTCATGATAACATGAATTCATTTCCATTGTATTTTTCCCCCCTTAATTTGATCTCAACTAAATTTTTAATACTATACTTCAATTATTAACTAATCTCAATTAGATTGAACTTAATTGAATCAATTAATAATTATATAAACTTATATATACTATCTTTCATTAATAATTTGTTAAACTTAACAATTATTAATAAATAATAACTCACTAATAATTTCAATATTCAATTATAATGATTGATATTCGAACCAATCAATGAATAACAACTAAATCATTAGTATCTCTTTTCTTTTAATTTTCTCTCATCCATTTACTTAGATTAACTAGTAATTAATTACACTTCTTCTACTATTAATTAATCTTAATTAAATTTGATTTAATTAAATTAGATAATAAACCATATAAAACTAATGTATATTAATAAGATTCTAATAAGGAAATATTTCAATACTATTTTTAATTCATTCCATGCTTTGATATATTATTTTTGTGAAGTTTAAGCATAAAAAACTCTTGGTTATGGGAAATGGAGAAATATCTGACTTTGAATAAAACAGTCTCAGTACGATGGTCATATCTCCCTAATGAACTATTGGATCAGGCTGAAATTTAAATATGTTGGAGAGGGCCAAGTTGCGCCATTTTTGACTAGAGCGATCAAATAAATTCGATCCCAATAAAAATTTATGAATGACTGAGTTCGGATCTATCCAAGGGGCAAGGACAGGACAATTTGTGATGAATTAAGAATTTTCTATTAAAATAATTGTTCTCTAATTTTAACCATAAAAGCGTTTGTTCATATGCATCTAAAAATATAATTGATAGAAAGATTACATCTAATCATTTGAATTTTCACCATAAAATTTCTATTTTAATTCCAAATCTTGTCTTTCTAATTTCATAATATAAATTTGAACCCAAACCCGATTAAGATCTAATTATTTCTTCTTAATTGGATCTAAGATTTTTCTATTATTTTCTTCTCATCCAAATAAAATATCTAGATTCCAATTTCAAATACAGAAAGTATTCAGACACATAAAATAGATATGATGAAGACAGTAAGAGAAAGAGTGCAAAGAGAATATGAGAATATCACGAGTGCACGTAGACACTGATGCTAATTTGCCATGCCTCAGAAGTCCATAGAAAATCCCTTCCATCTCCATCATTCACAATTCTTCCAAGAATCCAAGCCGATCAAATCCTCCAAGTGATTAGAAGTGCTAGAAAGAGCATAGAAGCAAGCAGAAAATATATGAGCATATGAATCTTTTCTCATGCATGTAAGCTTTGAAGTTTCTATTTTTTTTTAGCTTGTAGCTCGAGGCTTCCATTAAGCTTGTAGCTTCTATTAAGCTTTTCATTTAAGCTTCTATGAATGTCTGAATATCAAGAGCTCTCAAGAAACCTTTTGATTGCTTCTTGAAACTGCTGAAAGGTGTCACCAACTAAGCATGGGTCTTTTCCAACCTTTTTGATGAGTCATAGAGTTGTAGACACCTTGTTCTTAATTGATGCACTAACCCCCGTGTTGATGACACATGGTAATTCTCATGCAAGCTTATAACTCCAATTTACTTTTTAAATAATCTCTATTTAAATTTTATAACTTTCATTTTAATTTTTATAACTTTTATTATTATTACTTTATTATTATTTTATAATTATTATTAATTTTAATTTTTAGTTTTCTTTTATTTAATTTCTTTTTTCCAATAATTCACATTTAATTAATTACAATCAAAATATCAAAGATCATGATATTTTATTAATTTTCTCAAATAAATAATTTATTAATTAAATCTATTTATTAAGACTTAATTAATAGAAAATTCACCATAGACCTCCAAGATAAAATATGAAAACCCATCATAGAACAAATCATGCAAAATAAATCAAAAGGGTTAAAAATCACGAAATATGTCATCCGACACATTCGGTGGGTATTCAACTCAAATACTTGTCCTGATTTTTCAATTATGACAAATGACTCAAAGGGTTGGGATTTGGACTTCAAAATTTATCTCTCCTCTCTTATCATTGAGATAATATGATAGGGTATGCTCATCCTGGCAATTCAGGGAAGTCGATACTCGGTACCTGCAACCTGTTTAAAAACCATGCATGTACAAACACAATATATATTAAACTAAACAAATAATGGTAGGAAGTGGTGCATTGTGTAGATCTCGACTAGCAGGTGATTACGACTCCATTCCTTAACCACATCAGAAATGCCAGACAAAAGAAAACACGCAAGGCAAACATGCACACCATACACATGCACGTATGGGGTAAGTATCTATAAGAAAACACATATGATAATAAATCATCTTACTAATCATCATTAATAATTAAAAGTAATGTAATGATCATCATCAATAATTGTAAACACTAAAAATAATCATCATACATACATGAAATGTAGAGTCTAAGTAATCTCATCACATAATAAACTAAATCCATAGCACAATATCTGATAATCTCAAAAGAATGCTGCTAACCAACAACATAAAACTAGTTCTAAAAGACTTCAGCAACGATAACAAAATGTGAACCAAGGGCAGACACTACACTGAACTTCACCTTTAATCCTGACTGTTGATTGAAATCGATCTCAACCGTTGATGAATTCCAGAAAAGCCTATTTAAGAGACCCTCATCTCTTCATTTTGAAAGATTGAATTAGAATTTGCATCGAATTGTTGTTGGAATTCATACTCACATTTGCTCATATTCACATACGCAAAGATCAAGTTTGACCAAAAGTTGACCAGATTTAACCATGGTTGACTTGAGTTGACTAGTTTCGAAAAGAATTTTGAAATAATTAAATGAAATTATTTAATTAAATGGAGTACTTACTTCTAATTAATTAAACAAAGTTATTTAATTAAATGAGAAGCCATTCCTAATTAATTAAATGAAGTTATTTAATTAAATAAGAAATTTTTTTCTAATTAATTAAAAATTATTTAATTAAATAGAAAAAGTAATTATGAGAGCATATCTCATTTTATTAAATTAAATATCTCACCAAAATCTCTCTTTAGTTCAAAAAGGGAAATTTCCAGTTCACTATTGATAAAAAAATGAGTTAAATCAGGTAATTCCTTTTTCTACTCAAATTGAATCAGTTAACTCCTTATTTTACTCAAATTAAATATGTTAACTCCATTTAATTTGGAAATCTCCCTTTATGACTGAACTTCACCTTTAATCTTGACCACTGATTGAAATCGATCTCAACCGTTGATGAATTTCATGAAGGTCTATTTAAGAGACCCTCATCTCTTCATTTTGAAAGGTTGAATAAGAATTTGCATCGAATTGTTGCTAGAATTAATACTCACACTTGCTCATATTCACATACGCAAAGATCAAGTTTTACCAAAAGTTGACCAGATTTAACCACGGTTGACTTGAGTTGACTAGTTTCAAAACGAATTTTGAAATAATTAAACAAAATTATTTAATTAAATGGAGTACTTCTAATTAATTAAACAAAGTTATTTAATTAAATGAGAAGTCATTCCTAATTAATTAAATGAAGTTATTTAATTAAATAAGAAAACTGTCTCTAATTAATTAAAGATTACATAATTAAATAGAAAAAGTAATTATAAGAGCATATCTCATTTTATTAAATTAAATATCTCAACAAAATCTCTCTTCAGTTCAAAAAGGGAAATTTCCAGTTCACTATTGATAAAAAATGAGTTAAATCAGTTAACCCAATTTTCTACTCAAATTGAATCAGTTAACTCCTTATTTTACTCAAATTAAATCTGTTAACTCCTTTTAATTTGGAAATCTCCCTTTATGATTAAACTTCACCTTTAATCCTAACCGTTGATTGAAATCGATCTCAACCATTCATGAATTTCAGGAAAGTCTATATAAGAGACCCTCATCTCTTCATTCCGAAAGGTTGAATGAGAATTTGCATCGAATTGTTGCTGAAATTCATACTCACATTTGCTCATATTCACATATGCAAAGATCAAGTTTGACCAAAAGTTGACCAGATTTAACCACAGTTGACTTGAGTTGACTAGTTTCGAAAAGAATTTTGAAATAATTAAACAAAATTATTTAATTAAATGGAGTACTTACTTCTAATTAATTAAACAAACTTATTTAATTAAATGAGAAGCCATTCTTAATTAATTAAATGAAGTTATTTAATTAAATAAGAAAATTGTCTCTAATTAATTAAAGATTACTTAATTAAATAGAAAAAATAATTATGAGAGCATATCTCATTTTATTAAATTAAATATCTGAACAAAATCTCTCTTCAGTTCAAAAAGGGAAATTTCCAATTCACTATTGATCAAAAATGAGTTAAATTAGTTAACTCCTTTTTTTACTAAAATTGAATCAGTTAACTCCTTATTTGACTCAAATTAAATCTATGAACTCCCTTTAATTTCAAAATCTCTCTTTATGACTGAACTTCAACTTTAATCCTGACCATTGTTTGAAATCGATCTCAACCGTTGATGAATTCCAGAAAAGTCTATTTAAGAGACCCTCATCTCTTCATTTTGAAACGTTGAATGAGAATTTGCATCGAATTGTTGTTGAAATTCATACTCACATTTGCTCATATTCACATACACAAAGATCAAGTTCAACCAAAAGTTGACCAGATTTAACCACGGTTGACTTGAGTTGACTAGTTTCGAAAAGAATTTTGAAATAATTAAACAAAATTATTTAATTAAATGGAGTACTTACTTCTAATTAATTAAAAAAAGTTATTTAATTAAATGAGAAGCCATTCCTAATTAATTAAATGAAGTTATTTAATTAAATAAGAAAAGTGTCTCTAATTAATTAAAGATTACTTAATTAAATAGAAAAAGTAATTATGAGAGCATATCTCATTTTATTAAATTAAATATCTCAACAAAATCTCTCTTCAGTTCAAAAACGGAAATTTTCAATTGACTATTAATCAAAAATAAGTTAAATCAGTTAACTCCTTTTTCTACTCAAATTGAATAAGTTAACTCCTTATTTTACTCAAATTAAATCTGTTAACTCCCTTTAACTTGGAAATCTTACTTTATGACTGAACTTCACCTTTAATCCTGATCACTGATTGAAATCGATCTCAACCGTTGATGAATTCTAAGAAAATCTATTTATGAGACCCTCATCTCTTCATTTTGAAAGGTTGAATGAGAATTTGCATCAAATTGTTGCTGGAATTCATACTCTCATTTGCTCATTATCACATACGCAAAGATCAAGTTCAACCAAAAGTTGACCAGATTTAACCACGGTTGACTTGAGTTGACTAGTTTCGAAAAAAATTTGAAATAATTAAATGAAATTATTTAATTAAATGGAGTACTTACTTCTAATTAATTAAACAAAGTTATTTAATTAAATTAGAAGCCATTCCTAATTAATTAAATGAAGTAATTTAATTAAATAAAAAATGTGTCTCTAATTAATTAAAGATTATTTAATTAAATAGAAAAAGTAATTATGAGACCATATCTCATTTTATTAAATTAAATATCTCAACAAAATCTCTCCTCAATTCAAAAAAAGAAATTTTCAATTCACTATTGATAAAAAATGAGGTAAATCAATTAACTCCTTTTTCTACTCAAATTGAATCGGTTAACTCCTTATTTTACTCAAATTAAATCTGTTAACTTCCTTTAATTTGGAAATCTACCTTTATGACTAAACTTCTCTTTTAATCCTGATCGTTGATTGAAATCGATCTCAACCGTTGATGAATTCTCGAAAAGTCTATTTAAGAGACCCTCATCTCTTCATTTTGAAAGGTTGAATGAGAATTTGCATCGAATTGTTGCTGGAATTCATACTCACATTTTCTCATATTCACATACGCAAAGATCAAGTTTGAACAAAAGTTGACCAGATTTAACCACGGATAACTTGAGTGGACTATTTTCGAAAAGAATTTTGAAATAATTAAATGAAATTATTTAATTAAATGGAGTAATTCTAAGTAATTAAAAAAAGTTAATTAATTAAATTAGAAGCCATTCCTAATTAATTAATTGAAGTTATTTAATTAAATAAGAAAAGTGTCTCTAATTAATTAAAGATTATTTAATTAAATAGAAAAAATAATTATGAGAGCATATCTCATTTTATTAAATTAAATATCTCAAAAAAATCTCTCTTCAAATCAAAAAGGGAAATTTCCTATTCACTATTGATCAAAAATGAGTTAAATGAGTTGACTCCTTTTTCTACTTAAATTGAATCAGTTAACTCCTTATTTTACTCAAATTAAATCTATTAACTCGCTTTAATTTGGAAATCTCCATTTATGACTGAACGTCACCTTTAATCCTGACCGTTGATTGAAATCGATCTTAACCGTTCATGAACTTCAGGAAAGTCTATTTAAGAGACCCTCATCTCTTCATTTTGAAAGGTTGAATGAGAATTTGTATCGAATTATTGCTGGAATTCATACTCACATTTGCTCATATTCACATACGCAAAGATCAAGTCTGACCAAAAGTTGACCAGATTTAACCATGGTTGACTTGAGCTGACTAGTTTCGAATTTTTTTTTGAAATAATTAAACGAATTTATTTAATTAAATGGAGTACTTCTAATTGATTAAACAAAGTTATTTAATTAAATGAGAAGCCATTCCTAATTAATTAAATGAAGTTATTTAATTAAATAAGAAAAGTGTCTCTAATTAATTAAAGATTACTAAATTAAATAGAAAAAGTAATTATGAGAGCATATCTCATTTTATTAAATTAAATATCTCAACAAAATCTCTCTTCAGTTCAAAAAGGAAAATTTTCAGTTCACTATTGATCAAGAATGAGTTAAATGAGTTAACTCATTTTTCTACTTAAATTGAATCAGTCAACTCCTTATTTTACTCAAATTTAATATGTTAACTCCTTTTAATTTGGAAATCTTCCTTTATGACTGAACTTCACCTTTAATCCTGACCGTTGATTTAAATCGATCTCAACTATTGATGAATTCCAGGAAAGTCTATTTAAGAGACCCTCATCTCTTCATTTTGAAAGGTTGAATGAGAATTTCCATCAAATTGTTGCTTGAATTCATACTCACGTTTGTTCATATTCACATATGCAAAGATCAAGTTTGACCAAAAGTTGACCAGATTTAAGCATGGTTGACTTGAGTTGAGTAGTTTCGAAAAGAATTTTGAAAAAATTAAACGAAATTATTTAATTAAATGGAGTTCTTCCTTCTAATTAATTAAACAAAGTTATTTAATTAAATGAGAAGCCATTACTAATTAATTAAATGAAGTTATTAAATTAAATAAGAAAAGTGTCTCTAATTAATTAAAGATTACTTAATTAAATAGAAAAAGTAATTATGAGAGCATATCTCATTTTATTAAATTAAATATCTCAACAAAACCTTTCTTCAGTTCAAGAAGGAAAATTTCCAGTTCACTATTGATCAAAATTGCATTAAATCAGTTAACTCCTTTTTCTACTCAAATTGAATCAGTTAACTCCTTATTTTACTCAAATTAAATTTGTTAACTACTTTTAATTTGGAAATCTCCCTTTATGACTGAACTTCACCTTTGATCCTGACCATTGATGAATTCTAGGAAAGTCTATTTAAGAGACCCTCAACTCTTCATTTTGAAAGGTTGACTGAGAATTTGCATCGAATTGTTGTTGGAATTCATACTCACATTTGCCCATATTCACATACTCAAAGATCAAGTTTGACCAAAAGTTGACCAGATTTAACCACAGTTGACTTGAGCTGACTAGTTTCAAAAAGAATTTTGAAATAATTAAACGAAATTATTTAATTAAATGGAGTACTTACTTCTAATTAATTAAACAAAGTAATTTAATTAAATGAGAAGCCATTACTAATTAATTAAATGAAGTTATTTAATTAAATAAGAAAAGTGACTCTAATTAATTAAAGATTATTTAATTAAATAGAAAAAGTAATTATGAGAGCATATCTCATTTTATTAAATTAAATATCTCAACAAAATCTCTCTTCAGTTCAAAAAGGGAAATTTTCAGTTCACTATTGATCAAAAATGAGTTAAATCAGTTAACTCCTTTTTCTACTCAAATTGAATCAGTTAACTTTTTATTTTACTCAAATTAAATCTGGTAATTCCCTTTCATTTGGAAATCTCCCTTTATGACTGAACTTCACCTTTGATCCTGACCGTTGATGAATTCTAGGAAAGTCTATTTAAGATACCCTCAAGTCTTCATTTTGAAAGGTTGAATGAGAATTTGCATCGAATTGTTGCTGGAATTGATACTCACATTTTCCCATATTCACATACGCAAAGATCAAGTTTGATGAAAAGTTGACTAGATTTAACCACAGTTGACTTGAGTTGACTAGTTTTGAAAAAAAATTGAAATAATTAAACGAAATTATTTAATTAAATGGAGTACTTACTTCTAATTAATTAAACAAAGTTATTTAATTAAATGAGAAGTCATTCCTAATTAATTAAATGAAGTTATTTAATTAAATAAGAAAAGTGTCTCTAATTAATTAAAGATTATTTAATTAAATAGAAAAAGTAATTATGAGAGCATATCTCATTTTATTAAATTAAATATCTCAACAAAATCTCTCTTCAGTTCAAAAAGGGAATTTTTCAGTTCACTATTGATAAAAAATGAGTTAAATTAGTTAATTCCTTTTTCTACTCAAATTGAATCAGTTAACTCCTTATTTTACTCAAATTAAATCTGTTAATTCCCTTTAATTTGGAAATCTCCCTTTATGACTGAACTTCACCTTTGATCCGGACCATTGATTGAAATCGATCTCAACCATTGATGAATTTCAGGAAAGTCTATTTAAGAGACTCTCATTTCTTCATTTTGAAAGGTTGAATGAGAATTTGCATCAAATTGTTGCTGAAATTCATACTCACATTTGCTCATATTCATATACGCAAAGATCAAGTTTGACCAAAAGTTGACGAAATTTAACCACAATTGACTTGAGTTAAGTAGTTTCAAAAATAATTTTGAAATAATTAAACAAAATTATGTAATTAAATGAAATACTTACTTCTAATTAATTAAACAAAGTTATTTAATTAAATGAAAAGTCATTCCTAATTAATTAAATGAAGTTATTTAATTAAATAAGAAAAGTGTCTCTAATTAATTAAAGATTATTTAACTAAATAAAAAAAGTAATAATGAGAGCATATCTCATTTTATTAAATTAAATATCTCAACAAAATCTCTCTTTAGTTCAAAAGGGGAAATTTTCATTTCACTATTGATCAAAAATGAGTTAAATCAGTTAACTCCTTATTTTACTCAAATTAAATCTGTTAACTCCCTTTAATTTGGAATTCTCCCTTTATGACTGAACTTCACCTTTAATCCTGACCATTGATTGAAATCGATCTCAACCGTTGATGAATTCCAGGAAAGTCTATTTAAGAGACCCTCATCTCTTCATTTTGAAAGGTTGAATGAGAATTTGCATCGAATTGTTCCTGAAATTCATACTCACATTTGCTCATATTCACATACGCAAAGATCAAGTTTGACCAAAAGTTGACCACATTTAAATATGGTTGACTTGAGTTGACTAGTTTCAAAAAGAATTTTGAAATAATTAAACGAAATTATTTAATTAAGTGGAGTACTTACTTCTTATTAATTAAACTAAGTTATTTAATTAAATGAGAAGCCATTCCTAATTAATTAAATGAAGTTATTTAATTAAATAAAAAAAGTTTCTCTAATTAATTAAAGATTATTTAATTAAATAGAAAAAGTAATTATGAGAGCATATCTCATTTTATTAAATTAAATATCTCAACAAAATCTCTCTTGAGTTCAAAAAGGGAAATTTTCAATTCACTATTGATCAAAAATGAGTTAAATTAGTTAACTCCTTTTTCTACTCAAATTGAATCAGTTAACTCCTTATTTTACTCAAATTAAATCTGGTAATTCCCTTTAATTTGGAAATCTCCCTTTATGACCAAACTTCACCTTTAATCCTGATCGTTGATTGAAATCGATCTCAACCGTTGATGAGTTCCAGGAAAGTCTATTTAATAGACCCTCATCTCTTCATTTTGAAAGGTTGAATGAGAATTTGCATCGAATTGTTGCTGGAATTCATACTCACATTTGCTCATATTCACATATGCAAAAATCAAGTTTGACCAAAAGTTGACCAGATTTAACCACGGTTGACTTGAGTTGACTAGTTTCGAAAAGAATTTTGAAATAATTAGACAAAATTATTTAATTAAATGGAGTACTTACTTTTAATTAATTAAACAAAGTTATTTAATTAAATGAGAAGCCATTCCTAATTAATTAAATGAAGTTATTTAATTTGTGAGGCCTCACCCAATTCGTCATAGTACCAATGAGATAATTGCATTACGGTGATTTTAATCCTATGTTTGATACACTTTGAAGACCGTAGGGTTATGTCATTTAAATATCTGCATTTTGATGATCCGCAATTACCTCTGCATATTATGACCTAATTGATGCATTTAATGATTCTATTTCATGTTGTAAGCTATTGACATTGCTTTAATAGAAATTGACTGGTAGAAATGCTTGTAATATAAGAAGGTAATGTTGAAGTGGAAATTAGAGTTAAAAGATAAATTTTGTTATGCATTGAGACCTAACCCGCATACCTAGGGATTCAATAGTTGTGGATTCAACATCTTGTCGTAGAATATGAAGTTATTCAAAATATTAAATTGACCATGTTATGTTGATAAGTAAAGTTTAGTTTTATAGTATTTTGAACTTTTTACATGAAATTGTTAGAAGAAGTAATGTAATTATAAGGAATGAAGTATGGAACTCAAATGTCGAATGTGATATGTAAGTTTTGATATTTTAATATTTTGAAGGTTATATTTGAAATGATTAAGAAAGGGAAAGTTAATTTGAGATGATGAAATATATGCAAGTCTAATATTGAATGAGATAATGATTTATTTTACATATGCTTATATGATTTTCTTGGACTACTGACGCTCGAGTTTAGTGTGCAGGAATTTGACCATGGGTTAAAGGGGAATTAAGGCTCAAACTACTACAAACATGACATAACCAAGGTTGAATCAGTGGAAAAGATTCAAAACTAATTGTAATGTGTTTTATTTCGTATATGTGAACTGTATGTGTGCTTAGTAGCCTAGTTCATGTATTATTGTAAAACAAGTCATTTTTTTTAATATAATATGATATTTTGTGTGTCACTTGACACTTGTGCTTGTTATGTGATATGACATGTCATTCGTCAATGGATCATGTGGCCACTTTATTCCGTCATAAATGCCTCAATTGAGGAATTTGATTATTGCCTTAGTCAGTAAAAGGACAAGGTCATCACCTTGGGGAATTTGAAATTTGAATCACCTAGCTTTGGGAGGGTCATAAAGTAACTTTAAGGTAAGTTGGGATTAAAATTAACCCCACCCATGTTAGTACTATAGGCTAGGGAGCTATTAATGACCTCTAGGGTGTCTAGTGGACCTAAGAGACCCCATGAAAATGACATTCTTTATGGAATCCGAAAATGAGAAGGATATATATATAGAGGTATGGCTGAATGAGAAACCACTTGGCCACTCTCTAATTTTAGAGACAGTTAGGTTTTGGAGGGAGAGGAGGGGAGCTCTACTGCAACTATCTTTACCCTAGCTTGGACCAAGGTTGGTATCTCAAGCTTTCTTGCTTTCCTTTTTCTTTCTTTTAGCATGGTTAAGCCAATTTGCAAGTGTGGAGTTTATCAATGGAGTATGCATTGCATTGCATTGTGGAGTAGCATTCATGTGAGTGTTTGAATGGTGTTCATTCCATGTAGATTAGTGTGACACCATTGTGCATCTTGTTGTATTGTGTGGAGTATTGTGAGTATGAGGTTTGGATTTTCTCTATTTCCTTGTTGCATTATGGGTGTTGATATTGTGTTATGATAATGTGATGTGCTCTTGAAAATCTATTGTTTTATTGCTACTTGGTTTTGTTTTCTTGTTGTGCTTGAGTGTTCTTATGGGTGTGGGACTTACACACACCCTTGTGGGAAGGGAAGAGAAGTCTAGGGTGAACGGGCAGCAGTTGGATTGCATAGTTGAGGACCTTGGAGTATGGGCTCCATTGTATGCCATTATTATATTCATATTTTTCCTTGGGGGAGGATAAGAAAAAAAAAGTAAAAGAAATGGTGTGTAATGCCCCGCCAAGGGATCCAAAGAATTAACCTAGAGTTTCACTAAGTTTAGTAACATTTTTTTTATTTTTATTTTTACATGAAAGTAAATACCATACATAACTTATTCACAATAACGGAAGCAATAGCAATGTCCATCTAAAAGTAAACATAACATACATAACAAATTACATTCTTTAAAGATCCCTTAACGTTGAATCACATACAAGAATCCATCTAGTACAACATCCACATGAAATAATAATCATAAGTCCAATGTTTAAACATTACATTTCCAAATGCTCAATCATCCTCTGTACATGTCACAGGGTATGATAAGTTCAAAGAATATACATATGTAGAATAAGGTACATCATCCTATTCCAATCTATGATACATCAAAGTAGAGATAATCACATGATACATCATCATAGAAGACATATACATCAATCATAAAGATCAAACATAATAAACTAAGTGCACGATTCCTCCCAACCGTTAATAGCATCATTAGACCATCGTGGGCCCTAGCCATCCCTCCGTGTGTAACATCCCAAATCACCGAAGAGATCATCGATACTAACATAGTAGGAATGTCACTCCTAATATATACAACATCATGTATAGAAAGTAATCTAACATGCAAATAAAAGCATATGATAACATCATCTAACATATGCTAATCATCAATGAAAAAGGATACATATCCACCATCATGAAGGCCGCATCAGCCATGATGTCTCAATGAGTCTCAAATGATAAGAGTGGAAAATACACTACCACCCGACCGCGTGGTACCTAAATGGTCCACTCCCACCATGCTGAGGAGATAATCTCAAGTCCCAAACAGGCTATCCAAAATCACATAGCACAAATCTCTATAAGTCCAGGAATCCTAAAAGTATACCAACTCAAAGGTTCCAATCACAAAACTGACATCTACTTCCCAGAGGCACACAATGACATGTAGGAACCTACTATGCAAGCGGGAAAGTTTCATCACATTTATCACGTACATTTATCACTGATAATCAAATATCCAATGGTTCTCAATAACCAAAATATATCTCAATCATTCTGATCGAAGACTCCAAAAATGGTTGAGTCAAACATGTCACAACATGACATCATCAATAATAAATTCACATCTGAGTCCAATCATGGCGACTAGAAAATAACCAAGGATAACTGATCGATGACCAAAATAATGGTTAGGTCAAGTGTCGCATACATAAGAATCTCAACTATAACAATCAGTAATCACATCCAATACATAGAGCATTCCATCACATAACCATGGTTGGGTTTATAAAGATCGAGATTAAAACATCATCATGACATCACAATCACAAAACCCCCAAGCCTCTGGTAGACGTCCTATAACTGGTCAACACTAGTCAACCCAAAACCCAAAACAATAGCATAAAGAATACACAATGTAAACACATGTTTTGGTTTTGCTAAGTTTTCAATTTTGAATTCAAATGCAAAAGTCTCAGTTTACATTTCCAAGTTTAGGGAAAGAATTAGAGGAACATTTTGTATGTTTTTCCATGTATTATTTTTGGATGGATAAAAGTTTTCCTTTATAAGTCTAAAATCCAATTTCCAATTATAATTTTTTATTGAAATCGTTCCCCACCAACCTTTTAATTAAATTCGTATTACAAAATGATTCTTTATTATAAAAGATGAGCCCTTGAATCTTTTATCAAACAATAATAATTCAAATTTATAAATTACATATTTACATATTACATATTACATATTACATATTACATATTACATATTACATATTACATATTACATATTACATATTACATATTACATATTACATATTACATATTACATATTACATATATATATATATATATATATATATATATATAAATAATTATTATCACATTTTATAAAATTCAATAATATTAATTTTGATTTATATCATATAACATATGAAAATCTACTACAACAAAAGTCGAATTTCATAACATTCTTTCCTTTTAACAAAAGAAAGCTGAATTATAATATACAAACACTGGCCGAAATCGTATAACATTAAACATATAACATTCGGCAATATTTTTAACAAAATGAAGTCGTCCGCCTGATATGATGCGGTACCAAGTGCTTGGTACTCTGCTGTCATAGAGTACTGTGGTGACAACGGGTACATAGTACCCCTGTCGTCACAGTACCTACGACGGCAGGTACTCTGCCGGCCTGCGTGGCTCGAAACACAATATTATATATATATATATATTTTATAAAATTTTAATAAAAATTTCCCCCATTAATGCGGTTCAAAATTGAAATAAAATTTCATCGTTGTGAATAATAAAATGCCCTAGTTCAGTATATATATATACATATATATATATATACATATATATATATATACATATATATATATATATACATATATATATACATATATATATATATATATACATATATATATACATATATATATATATATATATATATATATGTGTGTGTGTGTGTAGATCAAAGGTCTATGGGGGAATTCTGAAAATTAGAGGTTTTTAATAAACTGTGTATATACATGTTTATATTGGTCAAATCTGCACATAGAAAACATTTATATATATGCTGTAAAACTTGATTAAAGTCTGCGAATGCATATATACAAATACATGCATATATATATATACATATGCATATATATATATATATACATATATACATATATATATATATACATATATATATGCATATATATATATATGCATATATATATATACATATATATATATATATACATATACATATATATATATATATATATATATATATATATATATATATATATATGCATATGTATATATATATGCATGTATTTGTATATATGCATTCGCAGACTTTAATCAAGTTTTACAGCATATATATAAATGTTTTCTGTGTGCAGATTTGACCAATATAAACATGTATATACACAGTTTATTAAAAACCTCTAATTTTCAGAATTCCCCCATAGACCTTTGATCTACACATATATATATATATATATATGTATATATATATACATGCATATATATATATATATATATATGCATATATATGTATATGCATATATATATGTATATATATATATATGCATATATATGTATATGTATATATATATGTATATATATATGCATATATATATATATATATATGTATATGTATATATCTATGCATGTATTTGTATATATGCATTCGCAGACTTTAATCAAGTTTTACAACATATATATAAATGTTTTCTGTGTGTAGATTTGACAATTATAAACATGTATATACACAGTTTATTAAAAACCTCTAATTTTTAGAATTCCCCCATAGACCTTTGATCTCCAAAATTTCCAATAATTAATTCTAATGGGTTTGACTATGAATTTTGACCCTAGCCCCGTTTTCCTTTTTGATCTATGCATATAAAATTCTCAAATAAATTTATATGCCCAAATTGAAAATGCAATCAATAAAAATATGAAATTCCTCATAAGACATATGGAAGACACGAAGAAGACAGGGAAAGCAAGATGCGGAAATAGCATAAGTAAAATCACAAGACTCTACCCGGATTCTGATGCTAAATCGCTCTTCCTCAGAAAACCCACAAAGCAAGCTCCCTTCTTCAGAACTCTCGAATCCTCCAATGCTCCAATTGCACTCCAAACGCTATGTCTAAGCTTTTAGGAATGCTTGAATATAAAGAGCTCTCAGGAAACCTCTAGAATGCTTCTAGAAATAGCTAGAAGGTGTCACCAACTAAGCATGGGTCTTTTCCAACCTTTTTGATGAGTCATAGGGTTGTAGACACCATGTGCTTAATTGATGCACTAACCCCCGTGTTGTTGACACATGAGAAATAGAAAAGTGCATTAATTCCCATGCAAGCTAATAACTCTAATTTACTTTTTAAATAATTTCTATTTAAATTTTATAACTTTCATTTTAATTTTTATAACTTTTATTATTATTATTTTATTTATTACTTTATTATTATTTTATAATTATTATTAATTTTAATTTACTAATTTTCTTTTATTTAATTCTTTTTCCTCAATTAATTCTCATTTAATTACTTATAATCACAATATAAAAAATCATGATATTTTATTAATTTTCTCAAATAATTAATTTATTAATTAAATCTATTTATTAAGACTTAATTAATAGAAAATTCACCATAGACCTCCAAGATAAAATATGAAAACCCATCATAGAACAAATCATACAAAATCAGTCTAAAGGGTTAAAAATCACGACTTATGTCATCCGACACATTCGGTGGGTACTCAACTCTGATACTTGTCCTAACTCACTAGGACAAATGGTTTTAGGGTTTGGGATTTGGACTTGAGAATTTATCTCCCTTCTCTTATCATTGAGATAGTATAATAGGGTACGCTCATCCTGGAAATTCAGAGAAGTCGATACCTGGTACCTGCAACCTAAAAAAAAACTATGCATGTACATCCAATACATATATAGTGCTAAGCTAAATAGGCAATGGCAGGAAGTGGTGCATCGTGTAGATCCTGACTAAGCAGGTGACTACGACTCCCTTCCTTAACCACATCAGAAATGCCATACAATAAGAAAACATGCACACCATACACATGCAAGTATGGGGTAAGTATCCATAATAAAACACATGAGATAATAAACCATTTAACTAATCATCATTAATAACTAAAAACAATATAATGATCATCATGTATGCATGAAATATAAAGTCTAAATGATCACATCATATAACCACTGAACCCATAACATAATGTCTGATAGTCTCAAAACAATACCACTAATCCATCAACATAATACTAGTCCATCAAAGTCTGATAATAATAGCAATAATAAGTCTAGAAAAGATGTGAACCAAGGTAGGCACTACATGTTGAGGAAGGAAGTAACTGAAATATGGGTTTGTAGGAAGCTAAAGCTATTGGTTGTGTGTGGTGGAGGATGTTGTGTTGGTAGTGTGTGTGGTGGAAGATGTTTATGAAGCCTCGAAAGGGCATGATATTATGAAGCCCCGAAAGGGCCTTGTATTTTGTTGATTTAGCCCTGAAAGGGCATGAGTTTTATGGAAAATATGATATGAAATGGTAAACCTCCTTATCTTTCCACCTTCACCCTATGTTCAAGGTTCCAATGGTGAGCCTTTGTGAAATATCCTTGGGATGGGATTTTTTGCAGTTTTGTTATGTGGTGTATATGTTTCTTACAAGTGTGTATGTGGATTTTGTTTGAGCCTTGTTCCCCTAGCACGGGGGTGGTCTCTTTGAGGCCTATGGTTGGGTGGAAAAAACCCATGGTCCTTGTTGTTTTGTTGTGATGCATTTGCAAGTTCTTAGAGAAAAATCTTGGAAACTTGGAGTCCTCGTTATCTTCCATGTGCATAGGAGGAGAAGACAATATTGCATTGAGATGAGATAAAGAGAAAAACTCCATTTTGTTATGTGAGCCTAAATGTATTGTAAGAGAAACTTACTGTCTTGGTTTGATTGTCAATGGAAAGGTTGTGAGTGCTCATCTGTAGTAAAAGTATTTTCCATTGTGTATATTATGATATGTTGACTTCACCACCTTTTTGTGTATCATGAGGGTATCACTGAAGATAATTCATTGTAATAATATTGTTGTTTTATTGGATGGTAACACCAATCAGAGATCCAAATTACTTGATGCTCTTGAGTAGAATTCAAAAGAAATTTGATATCATAGAAGAGATAATATTCATAGGAAGGATTATCATTGTGGATTGCTATTATCATTTTAGTTCCATTGTTTACCAATTGTGAATGTACATTCAAATCTAGATCTGCATAAGAAGATAATGTTGAGAAAATGGTTTCTAAATTTCATAATTCATAGATAGGGATAATCCAAATAACTTCATATAAAGTCTTATCATGAAATGTTGATTTATTGGATTAAGTTAATGTTTTGAATGCTAAATGAATCAAAATTTTAAAACTATACTTAGTTTATAATTATCTCCTAATTATCCTTGCAATAACTTACCTTGAATATCCTAGATTACAGAAGAAGAAAATCAAGTGATGCTATAAAATATACAAGACTTAAGACATAAGCTTGTTGTAGGTGCACATTTTATCCTCTGGAAAATGTATGAGAAAGTAAAATAAATCTCTTCTCTTAATACAGACATTAAAATATTCAAGAGTATTCCTTAGACTCCTAGGACCCTATAACCTATAAAGCATATTTTAACATAATAAACTAACCATCATATTAATTGCATTAGAAGGGACCTCATATGAGACACATAACTCGAGTCAACACCCTATCAAATAAAAAGAAACTTTAAAATATATATATATACAACGCTCATGTTAAACAAACCTAAACTAGCACCAAGTAATATTTTAAACAAGACATAGCGTGACAAACAACCTACTATATTATCTACCCTAGGCTAGCATGGGTTGGTGAATGAGATAACAATTTAATATGCTATGGAGACCAAGGTATTTAACTTCTCTGACATGACCAAGACTTATTTCATCCACCTATTCCCTAGGCGCTTTGTGCCTTCAAGTATTATATTGGAATACCGTGCAAGTTTATGACATAATTCTGACAAGAGGGAATGGCTTCCATTTTGTCCTTGACACCTTGATTTGCCTTGGAAGAAGTTATGGCATTTTATATGTCTTTCTTCACCCACCTAATTAAGACTAGGATAAACTCCACACTGCCAACAATATGGGACCAAGTAGCAAGTCGATTTAACATGGGAATTCAAAATGCATATCTTCTAGCTCAAAATTAATAGGATTTGACTCATGGAAAAGGCGCCTATGCTTGTCTTGGCAAAAAATTTGGTAAGTGAGTCCACCATGGAGAGAAACCCAAGGAATTTGCTTGGTCTATGGGTAAGTGAAGAAGATTATGAGGTAGTAGCACGTGGGTAGTAGGGTGATTTGGAACTATGCTAGAGAAAAAGTATTTCATCTTCTTAAAAGAAATATGAGTGGGGTCAAGTTAATGGACTATGACTAAAAGGGTATTTTAGATAGATTGATAGTTAATATGTTCATATGCATTCACTTTGTTACCTTAGTATTAGTAAGGATAGATTATCTTTTAAAATCATTCTTTTATGATATATGTTTATATAAATGAATTGATCATTTTTTTCACTACAATTTCAATTGTAGTAGGTATTGAACCTAATATTAAAATGTGATGTCGCTTGCATTGGAGATATAATATGAATAATAAATAGATAATTCAATCTTAATAACTATGTCAATGAAAGATGTAAGTCGGGATATGAAAAAATATAAATATACACCCATTAATTTTGGGAACATTTTAAATACTCTAGAAAAGTGTTAATTATGTATATATTGTTATTTGAATCGATTGCCTAGAGTAGCATAGTTGGCATCAAAGTTGATAATAGTTCTAATGGATGGTTAATCGAGGGTTACATGCATTGAAGAAATGTTAACTCATATGACAAATTAGTAAAGATGACATTGAAATGTAGAGTACAGATTGAAGTAGTAGGTATGAGTATTTTCTTTCCAAACCTTGGGTCAATAGATGTCAGAGGGATGTCCAACTCAGTGATGATATAGTTGTAACACACATATGTCTTTTTGAGGTTATTTAGGCTTATGAAATTAATTAATTAAGAATAATATTAATAATAATAATTATTATTATTATAATAAAAAATAATTTGTGCTTAATGTAAATTTAGGGTAAATTTAGGGCATGACATAATTAAATAAGAAAAGTGCCTCTAATTAATTAAAGATTATTTAATTAAATACAAAAAGTAATTATGAGAGCATATCTCATTTTATTAAATTAAATATCTCAAAAAAATCTCTCTTCAGTTCAAAAAGGGAAATTTCCAGTTCACTATTGATAAAAAATGAGTTAAATCAATTAACTCCTTTTTCAATTCAAATTGAATCAGTTAACTCCTTATTTTACTCAAATTAAATCTGTTAACTCCCTTTAATTTGGAAATCTCCCTTTATGACTGAACTTCACCTTTAATCCTGACCGTTGATTGAAATCGATCTCAACCATTGATGAATTTCAGGAAAGTCTATTTAAGAGACCCTCATCTCTTCATTATGAAAGGTTGAATGAGAATTTTCACTGAATTGTTGCTGGAATTCATACTCACATTTGCTCATATTGACATATGCAAAGATCAAGTTTGACCAAAAGTTGACCAGATTTAATGACGGTTGACTTGAGTTGACTAGCTTCGAAAAAAATTTGAAATAATTAAACTAATTATTTAATTAAATGGAGTACTTACTTCTAATTAAATAAACAAAGTTATTTAATTAAATGAGAAGCCATTCCTAATTAATTAAATGAAGTTATTTAATTAAATAAGAAAAGTGTCTCTGATTAATTAAAGATTATTTAATTAAATAAAAAAAGTAATTATGAGAGCACATCTGATTTTATTAAATTAAATATCTCAACAAAATCTCTCTTCAGTTCAAAAAGGGAAATCTACAGTTCACTATTGATAAAAAATGAGTTAAATGAGTTAACTCCTCTTTCTACTCAAATTGAATCAGTTCACTCCTTATTTTACTCAAAATAAATCTGTTAACTTCGTTTAATTTGGAAATCTCCCTTTATAACAGAACTTCACCTTTAATCCTGACCATTGATTGAAATCGATCTGAACCGTTGATGAATTCTAGGAAAGTCTATTTATGAGACCCTCATCTCTTATTTTTGAAAGGTTGAATGAGAATTTGCATCGAATTGTTGCTGGAATTCATACTCACATTTGCTCATATTCACATACGCAAAGATCAAGTTTGACCAAAAGTTGACCAAATTTAACCACGGTTGACATGAGTTGACTAGTTTTGAAAAGAATTTTGAAATAATTAAATGAAATTATTTAACTAAATGGGGTACTTACTTCTAATTAATTAAACAAAGTTATTTAATTAAATGAGAAGCCATTCCTAATTAATTAAATGAAGTTATTTAATTAAATAAGAAAAGTGTCTCTAATTAATTAAAGATTATTTAATTAAATAGAAAAAGTAATTATAAGAGCATATCTCATTTTATTAAATTAAATATCTCAACAAAATCTCTCTTCAGTTCAAAAAGGGAAATTTCCTATTCACTATTGATCAAAAATGAGTTAAATCAGTTAACTCCTTTTTCTACTCAAATTGAATTAGTTAACCCCTTATTTTACTCAAATTAAATCTGTTAACTCCCTTTAATTTGAAAGTCTCCCTTTATGATTGAACTTCACATTTGATCCTGACCATTGATTGAAATCGATCTTAACCATTGATAAATTTTAGGAAAGTCTATTTAAGAGACCCTCATCTCTTCATTTTGAAAGGATGAATGAGAATTTGCATCGAATTGTTCCTGGAATTCATACTCACATTTTCTCGTATTCACATACGCAAATATCAAGTTTGACCAAAAGTTGACCAGCTTTAACCACGTTTGACTTAAGTTGACTAGTTTCAAAGAGAATTTTGAAATAATTAAACGAAATTATTTAATTAAATGGAGTACTTACTTCTAACTAATTAAACAAAGTTATTTAATTAAATGAAAAGCCATTCCTAATTAATTAAATGAAGTTATTTAATTAAATAAGAAAAGTGTCTCTAATTAATTAAAGATTATTTAATTAAATGAAAAAAGTAGTTATTAGAGCATATCTCATTTTATTAAATTAAATATCTCAACAAAACCTCTCTTTAGTGCAAAAAGGGAAATTTTTAGTTCACTATTGATAAAAAATGAGTTAAATCAGTTAACTTCTTTTTCTACTCAAATTGAATCAGTTAACTCCTTATTTTACTCAAATTAAATCTGTTAACTCCCTTTAATTTGGAAATCTCCCTTTATGACTGAACGTCACCTTTAATCCTAACCGTTGATTGAAATTGATCTCAACCGTTGATGAATTTTAGGAAAGTCTATTTAAGAGACTCGCATCTCTTCATTTTGAAAGGTTGAGTGAGAATTTGCATCGAATTGTTGCTAGAATTCATACTCACATTTGCTCATATTCACATATGCAAAGATCAAGTTTGACCAAAAGTTGACCAGATTTAACCACAATTGACTTGAGTTGACTAGTTTCGAAAAGAATTTTGAAATAATTAAACAAAATTATTTAATTGAACGAAGTACTTACTTCTAACTAATTAAACAAAGTTATTTAATTAAATAAGAAGCCATTCCTAATTAATTAAATGAAGTTATTTAATTAAATAAGAAAAGTGTCTCTAATTAATTAAAGATTATTTAATTAAATATAAAAAGTAATTATGAGAGCATATCTCATTTTATTAAATTAAATATCTCAACAAAATCTCTCTTCAGTTCGAAAAGAAAAATTTTCAGTCCGCTATTGATAAAAAATGAGTTAAATCAGTTAACTCCTTTTTCTACTCAAATTGAATCAGTTAACTCCTTATTTTACTCAAATTAAATCTGTTAACTCCCTTTAATATGGAAATCTCCCTTTATGACTAAACTTCACCTTTAATCCTGATCGTTGATTGAAATCGATCTCAACCATTGATGAATTTCAGGAAAGTCTATTTAAGAGACCGTCATCTCTTCATTTTGAAAGATTGAATGAGAATTTGCATCGAATTTTTGCTGAAATTCATACTCATATTTGCTCATATTCACATACACAAAGATCAAGTTTGACCAAAAGTTGACAAGATTTAACCATGGTTGACTTGTGTTGACTAGTTTCGAAAATAATTTTGAACTAATTAAACAAAATTATTTAATTAAATGGAGTACTCACTTCTAATTAATTAAATAAAGTTATTTAATTAAATGAGAAGCCATTCCTAATTAATTAAATGAAGTTATTTAAATAAATAAGAAAAGTGTCTCTAATTAATTAAAGATTATTTAATTAAATGGAAAAAGTAATTATGAGAGCATATTTCATTTTATTAAATTAAATATCTTAACAAAATCTCTCTTCAGTACAAAAAGGGAAATTTTCAGTTCACTATTGATAAAAAAAGAGTTAAATCAGTTAACTCCTTTTTCTACTCAAATTGAATCAGTTAACTCCTTATTTTACTCAAATTAAATCTGTTAACTCCCTTTAATTTGAAAATCTTCCTTTATGACTGAACTTCACCTTTAATCCTGACCATTGATTGAAATCGATCTCAACCATTGATGAATTTCAGGAAAGTCTATTTAAGAGACTCTCATCTCTTCATTCCGAAAGGTTGAATGAGAATTTGCATCGAATTGTTACTGAAATTCATACTCACATTTGCTCATATTCACATACGCAAAGATCAAGTTTGACCAAAAGTCGACCAGATTTAACCACGGTTGACTTGAGTTGACTAGTTTCAAAAAGAATTTTGAAATAATTAAACGAAATTATATAATTAAATGGAGTACTTACTTCTAACTAATTAAACAAAGTTATTTAATTAAATGAGAAGCCATTCCTAATTAATTAAATGAAGTGATTTAATTAAATAAGAAAAGTGTCTCTAATTAATTAAACATTATTTAATTAAATAGAAAAAGTAATTATGAGAGCATATCTCATTTTATTAAATTAAATATCTCAACAAAATCTCTCTTCCATTCAAAAAGGCAAATTTTCAGTTCACTATTGATAAAAAATGAGTTAAATCAGTTAACTCCTCTTTCTACTCAAATTGAATTAGTTAACTCCTTATTTTACTCAAATTAAATCTGTTAACTCCCATTAATTTGGAAATCTCCCTTTATGATTGAACTTCACCTTTAATCCTGACCGTTGATTGAAATCAATCTCAACCGTTGATGAATTCCAAGAAAGTCTATTTAAGAGATCGTCATCTCTTCATTTTGGAAGATTGAATAAGAATTTGCATCGAATTGTTGCTGGAATTTATACTCACATTTGCCCATATTCACATACGCAAAGATCAAGTTTGACCAAAAGTTGCCCAGATTTAACCACGGTTGACTTGAGTTGACTAGTTTCGAAAAGAATTTTGAAATAGTTAAACGAAATTATTTAATTAAATACAGTACTTACTTCTAATTAATTTAACAAAGTTATAAAATTAAATGAGAAGCCATTCCTAATTAATTAACTGAAGATATTTATTTAAATAAGAAAAGTGTCTCTAATTAATTAAAGATTATTTAATTAAATGGAAAACATAATTGTGAGAGCATATCTCATTTTATTAAATTAAATATGTCAACAAAATCTCTCTTCAGTTCAAAAAGGGAAATTTTCAGTTCACTATTGATTAAAAATGAGTTAAATCAGTCAACTCCTTTTTCTACTCAAATTGAATCAGTTAACTCCTTATTTTAATCAAATTAAATATGTTAACTCCTTTTAATTTAGAAATCTCACTTTATGACTGAACTTCACCTTTAATCTTGACCATTGATTGAAATCGATCTCAACCGTTGATGAATTCCAAGAAAGTCTATTTAATAGACCCTCATCTCTTCATTTTGAAAGGTTGAATGAGAATTTGCATCAAATTTTTGCTGTAATTCAAACTCACATTTGCTCATATTCACATACGCAAAGATCAAGTTTGACCAAAAGTTCACCAGATTTAACCACGGTTGACTTGAATTGACTAGTTTCGAATTTATTTTTGTAATAATTAAATAAAATTATTTAATTAAATGGAGTACTTACTTCTAATTAATTAAACAAAGTTATTTAATTAAACGAGAAGCCATTCCTAATTAATTAAATGAAGTTATTTAATTAAATAAGAAAAGTGTCTCTAATTAATTAAAGATTATTTAATTAAATAGAAAAAGTAATTATAAGAGCATATCTCATTTTATTAAATTAAATATCTCAACAAAATCTGTCATCATTTCAAAAAGGGAAATTTTCAGTTCACTATTGATCAAAAATGAGTTAAATCAGTAAACTCCTTTTTCTACTCAAATTGAATCAATTAACTCTTTATTTTACTCAAATTAAATTTGTTAACTCCCTTTAATTTGGAAATCTCCCTTTATGATTGAACTTCACCTTTAATCCTAACCGTTGATTGAATTCGATCTCAACCGTTGATGAATTCGAGGAAAGTCTTTTTTAGAGACCCTCATCTCTTCATTTTGAAAGGTTGAATGAGAATTTGCATCGAATTTTTGCTGGAATTCATACTCACATTTGCTCATATTCACATACGCAAAGATCAATTTTGACCAAAAGTTGACCAAATTTAACAATGGTTTACTTGAGTTGACTAGTTTCGAAAAAATTTTTTAAATAATTAAACGAAATTATTTAATTAAATGGAGTACTTACTTCTAATTAATTAAACAAAGTTATTTAATTAAATGAGAAGCAATTCCTAATTAATTAAATGAAGTTATTTAATTAAATAAGAAAAATGTCCCTAATTAATTAAAGATTATATAATTAAATAGAAAAAGCAATTATAAGAGAATATCTCATTTTATTAAATTAAATATCTCAACAAAATCTATCTTCAGTAAAAAAAAGGGAAATTTTTAGTTCACTATTGATCAAAAGTGAGTTAAATCAGTTAACTCCTTTTTCTACTCAAATTGAATCAGTTAACTCCTTATTTTACTCAAATTAAATCTGTTAACTCCCTTTAATTTGGAAATCTCTGTTTATGACTGAGCTTCACCTTTAATCCTGACCGTTGATTGAATTCGATCTCAACTGTTGATGAATTCCAGGAAAGTCTTTTTAAGAGACCCTCATCTCTTCATTTTGAAAGGTTGAATGAGAATTTGCATCGAATTGTTGCTGAAATTCATACTCACATTTGCTCATATTCACATACGCAAAGATCAAGTTTGACCAAAAGTTGACCAGATTTAACCACGGTTGACTTGAGTTGACTAGTTTCGAAAAGAATTTTTAAATAATTAGACGAAATTATTTAATTAAATGGAGTACTTACTTCTAATTAATTAAACAATGTTATTTAATTAAATGAGAAGTCATTCCTAATTAATTAAATGAAGTTATTTAATTAAATAAGAAAAGTGTCTCTAATTAATTAAAGATTATTTCATTAAATAAAAAAAGTAATTATGAGAGCATATCTCATTTTATTAAATTAAATATCTCAACAAAATCTCTCTTCAGTTCAAAAAGGAAAATTTCCAGTTAACTATTGATCAAAAACGAGTTAAATAAGTTTGTAGTGCCTGCCCCTAGATCGTATTTCTGTTATCATTGTCAAATTCTTTTAGTTTGATTTTATGCATTGATTAGTTTAGAGATATTGGATTTACAATATTATGATATTATTTCATGTTTTGGATTACATATATACTTGTTGATTTCATTTCACATGACGTTAATGATGTCTTAATGATTCCTAATTAGTAAATGTGGTTTCTTTTGTAAAAATGTTAACATGATGTCTTTAATGATGATTATGTTGTATTGATAGAAATGCATTATTATATGTACACATTTGATGTTAGACTTGTGATTTTTACGATACTTACCCCATACTTGCATGTGTATGGTGCGTGTGTTATTTTATCTTTCTATCTGATGTGTTTGATGTCGTTAAGGGAGGGAGTCATAGTCACTTGCTAGTCAGGATCTACACGATGAACCACTCCCCGCCATTGTTTGTTTAGTTTAGATATATTATATACATGTACATGCTCGTCTTTTATGCAGGATGCAGGTACCGGGCATCGACTTTCCTAAATTTTTAGGATGAGTGTGCCCTATTACAAATACTCAAATGGTGAGAATGGGAAGATAATAATCAGGTCCAATCCTAGCCATAGCCTATAATACTTGTCCTGCAAGGAGGACTCATAACGGACTGTCTACCATTTTTAAACCTGTGAGTATTTTTGTGCGTATGTTGTTTTGTGAGTCTTTGGTGAATTTTCTATTAATTAAGTCTAATTAAAGGATTAACTTAATGATTTAATTTAATGGAAAATTATTATGATATTATGAATATTTAATTATATTTAATTAATTGAGAAATTAATTAAATATAAAGAATTAAATTGAAGATAAAAGTTTTAAGAATAAATTTAGAACGCGATAATATTTATTTAATTTAATAATGATATATTTAGAGTTCATTTTTAAATAAATGCTAAATATTATTGTTATTTAAGTTAATAAATATTTATCAAATTAAACGTTCAAAAATAAATTAAAAAGTGAAAAGATATTAATGTATGAAAGAAGATTTTAGTTTGCATGATGCGTGTATGAGTTAAAAATATAGAAAATTAATTTAAAAGATAAAATATGTGAACTTGATTGAGATATTTTATTAAAGTGTGCATGAGATTTAAAAAGTTAATAAATTAATTTTAAAAGCAAAGTAAAGTGGAAAGTTAAATAAAGTAATTTAACAATTCACTTAAAGTGCATGAAAGAATAATAAAAGAATATTTTAATTTAAAAAGAAAATTAATTGTGCATGAATGAATTAATTAAATTAAATAATTATTATTTTAGAGTTGTGGAGATAGAAACCCTAAAGGGTAATTAGATTCTTTATTAGAGGGTTTTGGGGTCATTATTAGGGGGAGAGTTTTTCAGACACAGGTTTTCAAGGCACACACAGGTTTTTGGAGAGCAACTAGAAGGGTTTGGAAAAGAAGGAATTTTTTGTAGCTTGAAGGATATTGGTTGCAGTAGAAATTTTCATCCAGCTGTTAGAGTTTTAGCATCAGTACGAGGTAGGGTTTTGTGAACCATTTTAGAAACACTTTCGGATCTCTGTCTTCTTCGTGCTTGTTGAAAATTACTTTCTCAAATTTTGTTGTATGATCTTGCCACCCTTCGTTCTGAATCTTTTGCTATTTGATTTCTTTTGGGAATCGGGATTGAAAAACTATTTAGAAAACTTCGTTCTACAATTAAAAGAAATTGGTAATAAATCGGGATCTGGGCTTTTGAATTAAATTGGAATTTAGAAACTTAAATTTAGAAAGGGTTTGTTTGTGGAAATGAAAATCTTATATTGAAAATGCGAAGGGTTCGATTTATTTATTTATCTTCCTATCAGGCTAATATCGTAAACGTTCTTAATATATATATATATATATATATATATATATATATATATAGAGGAATTATTTAATAAAGTTTATATAATCATAAATTTTATAAAATAAACCAAACTTCTTATAAAAAAAAAATGTCTTACAAAACTTTTTAATAAAATTAAAATTTAAAAAAAATAATAAATAAAATAACTTAGCATTTACACCCACTTACCTCATTAAAATCGGCGGCGTCCATGCACTGGGTAGAGTACTACAGATCGCAGTACCTGTGATGCGTAGTGTACTGCCGATCATAGTACCTGCGATACGCAGTGTACTGCCCATCGCAGTACCTGCGATACGTAGTAAAGAGGCAGCACGGCTGGAATGTCGTCGGCCAATTATAATTTGTTTCTTTTTTTTATGGAATTTGTTTTATTACTATTGATAATTAATTTAATATATGTTAATTATTAATAATTATGAACAAGTTTCATTTTATTAATAAATTTTAATATTAAATCTAATCTTATTTAATAATGTTTTATTGGTAATTAAATAAATTATTGGTTCTTAATTAAATTTATTTTTAATTAAGAATGATTAATAACAAAAGCTATTTAACGAAGATGTAAATTTATTTATTTAATTTATAATATTAATTCTAATAAAATCGAAGGGATTCTTTTACAATTAGTAGAGTGTTAATTTTTATGACTTAAATAAATGAATAATTATTCTTTGGCTATTATTCTTTTTTTTTGGCTCTAATAATGTGGGTAACCTTATATAACTTTAAATTGAATAAACGAATGGGTTATTGGGTGTGTTAAACTGAGAATCTTCTACGCTTGAAAAATATATTGAATACAAATTTGAAACTTTACTTTTGACCTTATTATGTCTTTTCAAATCAAACCCAAACTGTGAAATTGTACTGTTTTCTATGTATTGTCTTTACTTGTGGATTTTGGGGTTGACCTAGTTTGACCAGTCTAGGATGTATACCAGAGGCTTTGTCAGATTTCTTTTATACCATTTATGTGGCTGGATATCATGATGTGTTTTGTGATTCAAATTGAGATTTTATTTGTGAGATTTACTTTTGAAAAAATTTATGTGTACTTGAATGGGAGAGCCATCTTGTTATCAGGTTACCTGTTAAGCAACCGAGTTTGATCTTTATGGGTGTTGTGGTATGGGACACAACTGTGTTTTTATGTGCTTAGGAGAGGTTGTCTAGGTACATGACTTGGGAGTGGCTTGCATAGGGTTCCGAGACCCAAAGTGGTCAGTACCAGGGTAACCTAATGCAAGTTATGTAATAAGTGATAATCTAGTAATTAAAATTTATGGGGGGAAATGCACTAAAAAGTTAAGTTAGAAATTTTTGATCTACCCATGCCTTGAGTGCTTGTATAGACTAAGGATGGAATTAAGATGAGTGCCTCGTCTCCTTGAGAGGGCTCTCTAGTTTCCATATGTGTGATGTTGAGGGTCCGGGGTTCAGAGTAACCAATCCAGGGTAACTCAACGCTTGAGCGTCTGGGGTTTATTAAGAGATCAATCCAGGGTAACTCAAGCAGCCATGTGATGACACTCCCTAGTATGTAGTCTGAGTCTCCTCTGTAGATTTGTGTATCTCTGGTAGTGTACTTATTTTTGGATGTGGTGTATCTATTGTCGGATGTGTTTATTATGGATATTTACTTTCATTGGTGATGATTGGTGATTCATGGTTGTTGTACTCTTGACATGTGGCTTTTGACTTGAGATGATTATCTTTCGTTGACTTTATCTTATGATCTTGGTATTTGGTTTATACTTGGTTTGTGTATGATGTTTGGTTATGTGGTGTCGGTATTGGATTGAGTGTTCTTACTTCTGGATTATTTTATCTTCTTGAGTAGTATGTGTTACCTTTGAGGTAGTTTTGGCTATTAGGGGTACCTTGCCTAGGAATGTTTTATGTTTGATAACCGTATGTGGATCGTTCATTATCTTCCCTGCACGGTGGGAGTGGAAGCCTGACTAGGTAACCACGTGGTCGGGAGGTAGTGCCTTCTTACCATTTGGGTCCCCTTAACATTGCCAGCTATTGGATGTTCGTTGCAGAAGATGTACCTTTATCATTCTTATTTCTTATCTCAAAGACTTCATTTTAGATGATGCATATATATGTTATCATGTATTCTGATGTATTGTATCTATTTTCACATACCCTGCGACATGTGCAGTGGATGTTATTTAGTGGATGTACTTTCATTGTATTGTTTATACTTATGCATTTGCTTATGCGATTATGTATCTGTTATTTCTTTATGATCTTGAGACATTGTACTTGGAACTTAAACTAATTAATTTAAAATCATTAAATGTGACTCAACGTAAAGGAACTCTTGAGGAATTGAAACTATATCTGTAATTGCAAATGTGTATTTGATATGTATGTTCTTATTGCTTCCGCATTAATGTTATCTTGATGTTGTTTAAACTTTAAAAAAAAAAAATAGTTCAGTAAACATTGCAACATGTTAGGTTTATTTCTCTTGGGTTCCCGAGCGGGGCGTTACATAGTTAACTCCTTTTTTTACTCAAATTGAATCAGTTAACTCCTTATTTTACTCAAATTAAATCTGATAACTCCTTTTAATTTAAAAATCTCCATTAATGACTAAACTTCACCTTTAATCCTGACCGTTGATTGAAATCGATCTCAACCGTTGATGAATTCTAGGAAAGTCTATTTAAGAGACCCTCATCTCTTCATTTTGAAAGGTTGAATGAGAATTTGCATTGAGTTGTTGCTGGAATTCATACTCACATTTGCTCATATTCACATATGCAAAGATCAATTTTGACCAAAAGTTGACCATATTTAACCATGGTTGACTTGAGTTGACTAGTTTCTAAAAGAATTTTGAAATAATTAAATGAAATTATTTAATTAAATGAAGTACTTACTTCTAATTAATTAAACAAAGTTATTTAATGTCCCTTAGATGTCTAAAAGCTTGATCTTAGTTTCAAATTACTAAAACTTGATAATGCAGCAAATAATTATTATTATTAAGAACTGATAACCAAAAACAATTCAGCAATCATGAACACTAGAGACACCAGATTTAACGTGGAAACCCAATATGGGAAAAACCACCAATGTAACTAGTTCCTATTTTTCACTCTTCTGAAGTGAGCCCTATTAGGAGCCAACCCTGTTAAAGATTACAAAACACACTGTTAGGTGTGACCTTGTTAGAGGATTTAATCACCCTGTTAGGAGTGGCCTTGCTAGAGGTCTTTAGAACAATTCAACTGAACTGTCACCTTGTTAGAAGATTTATAGAATGGCTATTAAACCAACTCTGTTAAGATATTTTGAGTTCACTGTTACAATGATTAGAAAGCAACAATGAAGTGATCTGATACAATATGCAACTTATCTTTGTTGATTACAGATCTCTGTTATTCTTGACTGAATTCTTGCTTATCAAATACAACTTTTCAGCTCCTTCAATGCATCTGATCCTTCATCAAACTTTTCTCAACATTCACCTTTTCATTTCACACTATAATGCACCTTCATAACTTTTCACACTTCTTCTTTTGATTTACAACTTGAGTGACCATATATACCTTTCAGATTATCTTAGTCGGCTTGAACCACTGACTAATAATCAAACAAATACAATAGTCGACTAGAAATAATTAAAATTACAAACTAACAAATCCCTTTACTGGCCGACCTTGCTCGGTTAATACTATTCAGAAAATAATTCCTGTGTTAACCGACTGAGCTCGGTTAATATAGTGAACTCCGTGACAACCCTTCAATCGTCGGGAGAACTCGGTAAGTACTGAGTTTCCATAGATGACCGAGTGAGCTCGGTGGAAACTGTCTTTGCCAAATTCCTTTGTTGACCGAGTGATCTTGGTTAACACTGTCTGCCTCATTTTCTTTGATAGCCGAGTGAGCTCGGTTAACACTTGTCTGCCTTATTTTTTTTGATGACCGAGTAAGCTTGATTAATACTGACTGCTTTATTTTCTTCGATGATCGAGTGAGCTCAGTTGACACTATCTGCCTCATTTTCTTTGATGACCGAGTAAGCTCGGTTAATACTGACTGCTTCATTTTCTTTGATGACCGAGTGAGCTCGGTTGACACTATCTACCTCATTTTCTTTAATGACCGAGTGAGCTCGGTTGATACTGATTGCTTCATTTTCTTCGATGACCGAGTGAGCTCGGTTGACACTGTAGCTGAGCTCGGTTAGCTGAGACTAATAACTGATATGACATTTGTGTAACATTAAGGACAACATTATCCAACAATCTCATTTTATTAAATTAAATATCTCAACAAAATCTCTCTTTAGTTCAAAAAGGAAAATTTCCAGTTCACTATTGATAAAAAATGAGTTAAATCAATTACCTCCTTCTTCTACTCAAATTGAATTAGTTAACTCCTTATTTTACTCAAATTAAATCTGTTAATTCCCTTTAATTTGGAAATCTCTCTTAATGACTAAACTTCACCTTTAATCCTGATCGTTGATTGAAATCGATCTCAACCGTTGATGAATTGCAGGAAAGTCTATTGAAGAGACCCTCATCTCTTCATTTTGAAAGGTTGAATGAGAATTTGCATCGAGTTGTTGCTGGAATTCATACTCACATTTGCTCATATTCACATACGTAAAGATCAAGTTTGACCAAAAGTTGACCAAATTTACCCACGGTTGACTTGAGTTGACTTGTTTTGAATTTTTTTTTGAAATTATTTAATTAAATGGAGTACTTACTTCTAATTAATTAAACAAAGTTATTAAATTAAATGAGAAGCCATTCCTAATTAATTAAATGAAGTTATTCAATTAAATAAGAAAAGTGTCTCTAATTAATTAAAGATTACTTGATTAAATAGAAAAATTAATTATGAGAGCATATCTCATTTTATTAAATTAAATATCTCAACAAAATCTCTCTTCAATTCAAAAAGGGAAATTTTCAGTTCACTGTTGATAAAAAATGAGTTAAATCAGTTAACTCCTTTTTCTACTCAAATTGAATCAGTTAACTCCTTATTTTACTCAAATTAAATCTGTTAACTCCCTTTAATTTGGAAATCTCCCTTTATGACTAAACTTCACCTTTAATCCTGACCATTGACTGAAATCGATCTCAACCGTTGATGAATTCCATGAAAGTCTATTTAAGAGACACTCATCTCTTCATTTAGAAAGGTTGAATGAGAATTTGCATCGAATTGCTAGTGAAATTCATACTCACATTTGCTCATATTCACATACGCAAAGATCAAGTTTGACCAAAAGTTGACTAGATTTAACCACGGTTGACTTGAGTTGATTAGTTTTGCAAAAAAATTTAAAATAATTAGATGAAATTATTTAATTAGATGGAGTACTTACTTATAATTAATTAAACAAAGTTATTTAATTAAACGAAAAGCCATTCCTAATTAATTAAATGAAGTTATTTAATTAAATAAGAAAAGTTTCTCTAATTAATTAAAGATTACTTAATTAAATAGAAAAAGTAATTATGAGAGCATATCTCATTTTATTAAATTAAATATCTCAACAAAATCTCTCTTCAGTTCAAAAATGGAAATTTCGATTTCACTATTGATAAAAAATGAGTTAAATCAGTTAACTCCCTTTAATTTGGAAATCTCCCTATATGACTAAACTTCACATATAATACTCACCGATGATTGAAATCAATCTCAACCATTGATGAATTCCAAGAAAGTCTATTTAAGAGACCCTCATCTCTTCATTTTAAAAGGTTGAATGAGCATTTGCATCCAATTCTTGCTGGAATTCATACTCACATTTGCTAATATTCACATACGCAAAGATCAAGTTTGACCAAAAGGTGACCAGATTTAACCACAGTTGACTTGAGTTGACTAGTTTCGAATTTTTTTTTGAAATAATTAGACGAAATTATTTAATTAAATAGAGTACTTATTTCTAATTAATTAAACAAAGTTATTTAATTAAATGAGAAGCCATTCCTAATTAATTAAATGAAGTTATTTAATTAAATAAGAAAAGTGTCTCTAATTAATTAAAGATTATTTAATTAAATAGAAAAAGTAATTATGAGAGCATATCTCATTTTATTAAATTAAATATCTCAACAAAATCTCTCTTCAGTTCAAAAAGGGAAATTTTCAGTTCACTATTGATCAAAAATGACTTAAATCAGTTAACTCCTTTTTCTACTCAAATTGAATCAGTTAACTCTTTATTTTACTCAAATTAAATCTATTAACTCCCTTTAATTTGGAAATATCCCTTTATTACTGAACTTCACCTTTAATCCTGACCGTTGATTGAAATCGATCTCAACCTTTGATGAATTGCAAGAAAGTCTATTTAAGAGACCCTCATCTCTTCATTTTGAAAGCTTGAATGATAATTTGCATCGAATTGTTGCTGGAATTCATACTCACATTTGCTCATATTCACATACGCAGAAATTAAGTTTGACCAAAAGTTGACCAGATTTAACCACAGTTGACTTGAGTTGACTAGTTTCGAAAAGAATTTTGAAATAATTAAACAAAATTATTTAATTAAATGAGAAGTCTTTCCTAATTAATTAAATGAAGTTATTTAATTAAATAAGAAAAGTGTCTCTAATTAATTAAAGATTATTTAATTAAATTAAAAAAGTAATTATGAGAGCATATCTCATTTTATTAAATTAAATATCTCAACAAAATCTCTTTTTAGTTCAAAAAGAGAAATTTTCTGTTCACTATTGATTAAAAATGAGTTAAATCAGTTAACTCCTTTTTCTACTCAAATTGAATCAGTTAACTCCTTATTTTACTCAAATTAAATATGTTAACTCCCTTTAATTTGGAAATCTCCCTTTATGACTGAACTTCACCTTTAATCTTGACCGTTGATTGAAATCGATCTGAACTGTTGATGAATTCCAAAAAAGTCTATTTAAGAGACCCTCATCTCTTTATTTTGAAAGGTTGAATGAGAATTTGCATCGAATTGTTGTTGGAATTCATACTCACATTTGCTCATATTCACATACGCAGAGATCAAGTTTGACCAAAAGTTGACCAGATTTAACCACGGTTGACTTGAGTTGACTAGTTTTGAAAAGAATTTTAAAATAATTAAACGAAATTATTTAATTAAATCGAGTACTTACTTCTAATTAATTAAACAAAGTTATTTAATTAAATGAAAAGCCATTTCTAATTAATTAAATGAAGTTATTTAATTAAATAAAAAAAGTGTCGCTAATTAATTAAAAATTATTTAATTAAATAGAAAAAGTAATTATAAAAGCATATCTCATTTTATTAAATTAAATATCTCAACAAAATCTCTCTTTAGTTCAAAAAGGAAAATTTTCAGTTCACTATTGATCAAAAATGAGTTAAATCAGTTAACTCCTTTTTCTACTCAAATTGAATCAGTTAACTCTTTATTTTACTCAAATTAAATCTGTTAACTCCCTTTAATTTGGAAATCTCTCTTGATGATTGAACTTCACCTTTAATTCTGACCGTTGATTGAAATCGATCTCAACCGTTGATGAATTCAAAAAAAGTCTATTTAAGAGACGCTCA
Source organism: Cupressus sempervirens (assembly GCA_028749045.1). Lineage (NCBI taxonomy): Eukaryota > Viridiplantae > Streptophyta > Pinopsida > Cupressales > Cupressaceae > Cupressus > Cupressus sempervirens. The sequence continues at coordinate 372,989,012 of CM053788.1, forward strand.
TCTCTTCATTTTGAAAGGTTGAATGACAATTTGCATCGAGTTGTTGGAATTTATACTCACATTTGCTTATATTCACATTCATTAAGATCAAATTTGACCAAAAGTTGACCAGATTTAACCACGATTGACTTGAATTGACTAGTTTCGAAAAGAATTTTGAAATAATTAATTAAAATTATTTAATTAAATGGAGTACTTACTTCTAATTAATTAAACAAAAGTTATTTAATTAAATGAGAAGCCATTCCTAATTAATTAAATGAAGTTATTTAATTAAATAAGAAAAGTGTCTCTAATTAATTAAAGATTCTAGATTTTTTATAGACTTCTGAGGCATGACGGATTAGCATCAGTGTCTAGGTGCACTCGTGATATTCGCATATTCTCTTTGCACTATTTCTCTTCCTTTCTTCATTATGTTTGTTATCTGTCTGAATACTCTTTGTGATTAAATCTACAATTAAATTAGAATCTAGATATGTATGGTTGTAAAAAAAATAATAGAAAAACCCTAGATCCAATTAATAAAGAAATTAGATCTAAATAGGTTTGGGTTCGAATTATAATCAAATTGAAATAGATTTGAAAATGGTTTCAAGATTTATGGCCAAATCCATTAGTGAAATTATTGGATAAATTTAGAGAACAATTTCCTTTTAAAAGAAATTCTTAATTCAAGTAGTGCTTGCCCTAGTTTGCATTTTGCTAACATTGTTGAACTCTTTTAAGAGTTAGTCTCATGTTGATGGTTAGCAACATTGTTTTGAGATTATCAGATATTGTGCTATGAATTCAGTTTATTATGAGATTTTGCATTTCATATATGCATGATGATTATTCTTAGTGTTTTCAATTATTAATAATGATTACTAAGATAATTTATTATCATATGTGTTTTTTTATGGATACTTACCCCATACTTGCATGTGTATGGTGTGCATATTTGCTTTGTGTGTTTGCTTTTGTATGACATGTCTGATGTGGTTAAGGAAGGGAGTCGTAGTCACCTGCTAGTCGGAATCTACACGATGCACCACTTCCTGTCATTACTTGTTTAGTTTAGTATATATTGTACTTGTACATGAGTGGTTTTTATGCAGGTTGCAGGTACCGGGTATCGACTTCCCTGAATTGCTAGGATGAGCGTACCCTATCACATTATCTCAATGATAAGAGAGAGGAGATAAATTCTCAAGTCCAAATCTCAACCCTTTAAGACATTTGTTATAATTGAAAAATTAGGACAAGTATCTGAGTTGAGTACCCTCCAAATGCGTTAGATGACATAATTTGTGATTTAAACCTTTGGTTTGATTTTGTATGTATTTTCGCTATGATGGGTTTTCATATTTTTATCTTATGAGTCTTTGATGTATTTTCTATTAATTAAGCCTAATTAAAAGATTTAATTAATGATTTAATTTAATGAAAATTTAATATGGTATTTTAATATTTATTTTATTTAATTAAATAAAAAATTAATTAAATAAAATAATTAAATTTAAAAATAAAAATTTAAAGTTTAAATTTGGAATGTGACAATATTTATATTAATAATAATATATTGGAGTTCATTTTTAAATAAATGACTAAATAATATTATTATTAAAGCTAATAAATATTTTAGCAATTAAATTTTGGAAAATGAAATTTAAAAGTGAAAAATATATTTTAAATTATTAAAAGATTCTAGATTTCATGTGATTTAAAATATAAATATATTAAGATTGAAAAGTGGAATTGTTAAAGTTAGTGCATGAGATTTAATAAATAAATAAATTAAATTGGAAAGAGTAAAGTAAATATTAAATTAATTAATGTGCATTATTTGCTCACATAAGAGTTGGCAAATTCTCGAGAGTTGTCATGTAGACAACATTGGAGTTTGCACTCTAAGAATGCACAAGTTGTCCATACTTAGGAGTTAGCATTTTTATTTGAGCACATGGTGTCTACAACCTTAAGACTCATTTAGAAGGTTGGAGAAGACTCATGCTTGGTTGTCATGCTTATCTTCTAGTTCTTTCTAGAGACACTCTAGATGCATCTTAGAGGCTTTTAAATAGAGGCTCTCCTAGTGTGTTTGGACAAGTTTAAAATGGAAGCTTCAAAGTTTACATGCATTGGAGAAGCTCATATGCTCATATGTTTCTACATGCTTCTAGGCTTCTTCTAGCACTTCTAGTCACTTGGAGGATTTGGTTGGCTTGGATCTTGGAAGAATTGCGAATGATGGAGAAGGAAGAGATTTTCTATGGACTTCTGAGACATGACGGATTAGCATCAGTGTCCAGGTGCACTCGTGATATTCACATATTCTCTTTGCACTATTTCTCTTCTTGTCTTCATCATGTTTGTTATATGTGTCTGAATACTCTTTGTGATTGAATCTACAATTAAATTGGAATCTAGATATGTATGGTTGCAAAGAAAATAATAGAAAAACCCTAGATCCAATTAAGGAAGAAATTAGATCTAAATGAGTTTGGGTTCGAATTAGAATCAAATTGAAATAGATTTGAAAATAGTTTCAAGATTTATGGTCAAATCCATTAGTGAAATTATTGGATAAATTTAGAGAACAATTACCTTTTAAGAGAAAATTTTTAATTCATCACAAATTGACCTGTCCCTGCCCCTTGGATAGACCCGAACTCAGTCAATCATAATTTTTTATCGTGATCGAATTTATTCGATCGCTCCGGTCAGAAGTGGCGCAACTTGACCCTCTCCAACATATTTCAATTTCAGCCCGATCCAACGGTTCATTAGGGAGATATGACCGTCGTACTGGGACTATTTTATTCAAAGACAGATATTTCTCCATTTTCCATAAGTAAGAGTTCTTTATGCTTAAACTTCACAAAAATAATTTATCAAAGCATGGAATGGATTAAAGATATTATTGCAATCTTTCCTTAGTAGAATCTTATTAATATGCATTAGTTTTATATGGTTTATTATCTAATCTAATTAAATCAAATTTAATTAAGATTAATTAATAGTAGAAGAAGTGTAATTAATTATTAGTCAATCTAAGTAAATAGATTTTTAAATGAGAGAAAATTAAAAGAAAAGATATTTTAATATAATTTATATAGTGGACTTTTAATATTTATTTAATGTATATTATATACTATTTAATATATATTTAATAATTTAGAGATGGTAATTTAATATTATGAGATGATTTTAAATTAAGAAACTTAAATTTTAATGATACTGGATAGTGGGTCATTGTTACATTTTGACCTTGTTATAACATAGCTATGATTGGAATTATTATTATGACTAATACATTTTGTGTTAATTATTGATATATTTTAATGGTGATTAGAGTTAGCTAATGAAGTTTATGTAAAGATTCTTTAAATTGATTAATAATAGTTTTGACGAGTTATTATTTATTAATGTTTGTTGGGTCTAACAAACTATTAATAAATAATAGTATAAATGGTTAATCCGATAGAGTTAATCTAAAAGAGGTTATTTAATAATTAAAGTTTTGCAAAAGATATTAATTCTTGGATTTGGGTTATAATTGATTTTAATCAATTGATATTCATTGAGTTGTCAATATAATCATATTATGCGATAGAGTTTTAACTTGAAATGATTATCATTAATACGATATTGTTAAAAAAATATTAGTAAGACGAATAGGGATGTTACAAGATTATTATTAAGATTTTCAATATAGTTTGTTAATAAATATTAACAAGTTATTATTATTGAATTATTAATATGATCATTTGAGTATTGAGTTATAGTTGACTTTTGACTTACATAATTCTAGTTGGTTATTAGTCAACTGATATTAATTGAAACATTGCTATGGTTATGCAATTATTAATTAAATCAATTAATGAGAGTTAATTAGATTTAATTAATAATTAAGTTATGTAATAGAGATTTAATTGATATAATTTTTTTAACTAGATTGTAAAAATATTGATATCGAAGTTGATAAGTCTTATGACTTGAATAATGACTTTAGATATTATATGATTGTCGACGATGATAACGATTAAGTTAAAAGAATCAAACTTTAGTAATACTTAATTAAATTTCTATTTGAAAACTAATAAGATATTAATAGGTCATGGATGGTGTACCTATGTTAATGGATTGTGATAAATAAAGTTATCTTCTTCTTATTCGAAGATTGATAATTGGTTCTTTTATACATGAATAATGATCTTAGAAAAGTTGAAAGGTTAATCAATTAGTAATATGGATCTTAGTTATATAAAGAGAACAATTTAATTAAAGGTCAATAATGATCAGTTTAGTGAATATTTATCCTTAAGTTATTCTTAGAATGTAATTCTTAATAATGGAAGGATAATGCTATTGGGGAACAAATGGGTTGACCTGTAGGTCAAATCATAACTTTATACACTTGAAAGTATACTTGCAAACAGAAAACTGAAAACTCTTACACATTATTCAACTATGAGAATTTAGTAAACAAAAACATGTGTTTGCATCATATATTCTCTATGCTTCTTGTTTTGGGTTTTGGGTTGACTAGTGTTGACCAGTCCTAAGTTGTTACCAGAGGCTCGGAGGTTATGAGATGTGTTGGCATGTTGATCTTATTTGGTCTCGATCTTTATAAGCCCAACCATGGTAATGTGATTGTATGCTCTATGAAATGTTTGTATTTACTGATTGTTATTGTTCATCAGTCTTCATGTGTGAAGCTAAGATATATGTGTATGAGACACTTGAGCTAATCATTTTTGAGTTATCGATCAGTTACCCTTGGTTTATTTTCTAGTTGCCATGATGGGACTTAAATGTGGATTTATTTTTTGATGATGTCATGTTGTGACATGTTTTGACTCAACCATTTTGGAGTCTTCGATCAGTATGATTTTGAGATATTCTTGGTTGCTTGTTGAGAACCAATAGATATTGTGATTTATTTTGAGAAATATTTTAGTTATTGAGAACCAATGGATACTTATGATTATCAGTGATGCCTTCAGTTGCCAATAGAGAACTATTGTGGTCATGATTTTCTATGGACGCTTTTCAGATGCTCATGGAGATTTGATGATTCTTATCTTGGAGATTTGATGATTTTTATTATGAATATTTGATGCTTTTATGCATATTTGATGATTTTATTATAGAATATCTTTTGTGATTTTGAGATTTATGATTCCATGAGCTTAGGGTAGGTAATCTACTTATAGTGTCGGGAACTAGCTTGCAATGGGGGCTGGGGCCCTAAGTGGCTGCCAGGGTAACTCATTGTAAGTTTGGTTAATAAGTGATAACATTTACACACTAAATGAGGATTAAATGAACCTAAAAAGATAATAGTTTTAATGTTCTCGCCCATGCCTTGAGTGCTTGTACAGGCTAGGATGGGAGTAGTGAGAATGCATGGTTGCGACCGTGCATTCTGTAGTATGCCTCGTCAGTATGAGAGGAAACTAGGATAACTTGTATGTGATAAATGCGATGACACTTTCCCGCTTGCATAGTAGGTTTCCTACATGTCATTGTGTGCCTTTGAGAATTAGATGTCGATTTTGTGTGATGGAACCTTTGAGTTAGTATACTTTTAGGATTCCTAGACTTTTAGAGATTTATGCTATGTAATTTTGATATCCTGTTTGGGACTTGAGATTATCTCCTTAGCACAGTGGGAGTGGACCATTTAGGTTCCACGTGGTCGGGTGGTAGTATTTTTCCACTCTTATCATTTGAGATACGTCCGAGACACCGTGGCTGGAGCATTCTTGGTTGGTATTTATCTTCATTCTGTTCTTGGATCATTATGATAGATGATATACCTTATGATGGATGTATTTATTGGTATGTTTTTTATATTGATGATTTGCATATGTTAGAAGATGTTATCTTATGCTTTACTTTGCATGTTAGTAGGATGTTTTAGGAGTGACATTCCTACTATGTTAATACCGATGCTCTCTTCGGTGATTTGAAATGTTACGCACGGAGGGATGGCTAGAATCCACGATGGTCTAATGATACTATTAACGGTTAGGAGGAACAGTGCACTTAGTTATTTATGTTTGTGATTTATGGTTATCTCTTATGATGGATGTTTATATCTTTATGGTGATGATGTAACATGTATGACATGTGGTTTCATTTGCTTTAATTGCATCATAGATTAATATTAGATGATGATGTACTTTATTTACATAGATGTATATTCTTTTAAGCTTTTCATATTCTGTGAAATGTACAGAGGATGATTGAATAATCTAAAATGTAATTACTAAAAGGACACTTGTATATTGTTTAAGTACATTGGATGTAACATTGCTAAGAATGTGATGTTAGATGAATGGTTGATTTAGATGTAATTCAACGTTAAGGGATCTTTAAAGAATGTAACTTGTTATGTATGTTATGTTTACTTTCAATTGTATTATTATTGCTTTCGCTATTGTGTGAATGATGTAGATGATTTTACTTTCATGTTTAAAAAAATATATATTTGGTAAACTTAGTGAAATTCTTTGGATCCTTTGGCGGGGCATTACAATTCATCACAAACTGCTCTGTCGTTGCCCCTTGGATAGACCCAAACTCAGTCATTCATAACTTTTTATCAAGATCGAATTTATTCGATCGCTTCAGTCAAAATTGGCGCAACTTGGCCCTCTCCAACATATTTCAATTTCAGGCCGATCCAACAGTTCATTAGAGAGATATGGCCATCGGACTGAGACTGTTTTATTCAAAGACAGATATTTCTCCATTCTTCATAACCAAGAGTTCTTTATGCTTAAACTTCACAAAAATAATATATATCAAAGCATGGAATGAATTAAAGATATTATTGCAATCTTCTCTTAGTAGAATCTTATTTTTATGCATTAGTTTTAAATAATTTATTAACTAATCTAATTTAATTAAGATTAGTTAATAGTAGAAAAAGTATAATTAATCTATTTATCAACCAATATAGGAGGTATTTAGTTGAGAATATTGGAGATTTATTATAATTTGAATATTGATGGAATGATAGATAGTTGACTCTTAATAAACGAAACTATTATTAGCTAATAATCATGTAGTTATTGACATAGCTACTAGTTAATTTAATCGTAGAATTAATTAGATTTAATTGATAATAGAGTTGTAATTGTTTTATCAAGGGAAGTATTTGTTGAAAATTATTTCAATTATTTTGGAGTTCTCAAAATTGTTAAATGATAAATGTTTAATAATAATTTGTCAATTATTATTAATAGAGAAAAGATATTGATATAGTTTATGTAGTGAACTTTTAATATTAATTATTTAATGTATATTAAATGCTATTTAACATATATTAAATAGTTAAGAGGCGGTAATTTATAAAGATGATTAATGATGATTATTAAGAGATGCAAATTTTCATGATATTGGACAATGGGTCATTGTTACATTTTGACCTTGTTATAACATAGCTACGATTTGAATTATTATATTGATTATAAATTATTGATATGCCTTAAAGGTTAGTTAAATATTAACTAGTGGGTTTTATGAAAATATAGTTTGATGAGTTTATTATTTATTAATGTTTGTTGAGTCTAACAAACTATTAATAAATAATGGTTTAAATAGTTATCAACAAATTTGATTAGAGATAATCTAGTGGAGATTATTTATTGATTGAAGTTTTGTAAAAGATAATAATTTTTGGAGTTGGATTATAATTGATTTTAATCAATTGATATTCATTGAGTTGTTAATATAATTATATTATGTGATAGAGTTTTAACTTGAAATGATTATCATTAATACAAACTCGTTAAGAAAGATGAATGTAGTCATCATGGATAAGATTTCCAAAATAACTTGTTAATATTATTATTATTAAAATATCAATATTTGTGTATTGGATTGAAGTTGACTTTGACGTACAAACTATTGTTAGTCAACTAATACTCATTGGGTTGATGATTCGGTTGTGAAATTATTAATTAAATCAATTAACTAGAGCTAATTGGATTTAATTAATAATTATGTTATGTAATAGAGATTTAATTGATATAATTCTTTTAATGAAATACTGATATCAAAATTGATAAGTCTTATTCTAATGACTTGAATAACGACTTTAGATATTTTAATGGTGAAGACTTAGTAATATATAATTGAGAATTATTAGGATGATAAAAGGTCAAAGATTGTGAACCGATATTAATTGATCATTCTAATAAAGTTATAATCTCTTATTCGAAGAATGATAATTAGTCCTCTTATAATATAACGAATAATGATCCTAGAAAAGTTGAAAGGTTAATCAATTAGAATATGGATCATGGTTAAATATAGAGGACAATTTAATTAAAAGTCAATGATGATTAGTTTAGTGAATATTTATCTTTAAGTTATTTTTAGAATGTAATTCTTAATAATGGAAGGATAATGCTATCGGAGAACAATTGGGTTGACTTATACGTCAAATGATGAAACTAAAGACACTTGAAAGTATACTTGCAAACAGAAAATTGGAAACCCCTACACATTATTCAACTATGTGAATTTAGTAAATCGAAACATGTGTTTGCATTATGTATTCTATATGCTTCTTGTTTTGAGTTTTGGGTTAACTAGTTTTGACTAGTCCTAGGTTGTTACCAGAGGCTCGGGGGTTTTGAGATGTGTTGGCATGTTGATCTTATTTGGTCTCGATCTTTATAAGCCCAACCATGGTTATGTGATCGTGTGCTCTATGAAATGTTTGTATTTACTGATTGTTATTATTCATTAGTCTTCATGTGTGAAGCTGAGATGTATGTGTATGAGACACTTGAGCTAATCATTTTTGAGTCATCGATCAGTTATCCTTGAATTATTTTCTAGTCACCATGATGAGACTGAAATGTGGATTTATTTCTTGATGATGTTATGTTGTGACATGTTTGACTCAACCATTTTGGAGTCTTCAATCAATATGATTTTGAGATATTCTTGGTTGCTTGTTGAGAACCAATGGATATTATGATTTATCTTGAGATATATTTTGGTTATTGAGAACCAATTGATACTTATGATTATCAGTGATGCCTTTAGTTGCCAATAGAGAACTGTTGTGGTCACGATTTTCTATGGATGGTTTTCAGATGCTCATGGAGATTTGATGATTCTTACCTTGGAGATTTGATGATTCTTATTATGGATATTTGATGCTTTTATGCATATTTGACGATTTTATTATGGAATATTTTTTGTGATTTTGAGATTTTATGATTCCATGAGCTTAGGGTAGGTAATCTACTTGTAGTGTTGGGAAGTGGCTTGCAATAGGGGTCGGGGCCCTAAGTGGCTGCCAGGGTAACTCATTGTAAGTTTGGTTAGTAAGTGATAACATTTACACACTAAATGGGGATTAAATAAACTTAAAAAGATAATTGTTTTGGTTCTCGCCCATGCCTTGAGTGCTTGTATAGGCTAGGATGAGAGTAGTGGGAACACATGGTTGCGACCTTGCATTTCGTAGTATGCCTCGTCAGTATGAGAGGATACTAGTAGCCGCATGAGATCAGTATGGACCCATGGAGTTTAGCTAACTGCCAGAGTAACTTGTACGTGATAAATGCGATGACACTTTCCCGCGTGCAGAGTAGGTTTTCTACATGTCATTGTTGTGCCTCTAGGAATTAGATGTCAATTTTTGTGATGAAACCTTTGAGTTAGTATACTTTTAGGATTCCTGACTTTAGAGAGTATTTATGCTATGTGATTTTGATAGCCTATTTGGAACTTGAGATTATCTCCTTAGCACGGTGGGAGTGGACCACTTAGGTTCCACGCAGTCGGGTGGTAGTGTTTTTTCCACTCTTATCATTTGAGATCCATCCATAGACACCGTGGCTGGAGGATTCTTGGTTGGTATTTATCTTCATTATGATCTTGGAGCATTATGATAGATGTTATACCTTATGATGGACGTATTTACTAGTATGTTTTTTATATTGATGATTTGCATATGTTAGATGATGGTATCCTATGCTTTACTTTGCATGTTTGTAGGATGTTTTAGGAGTGAAATTCCTACTATGATAATACCGATGATCTTTTCAGTGTTTAGGAATGTTACGCACGGAGGGATGGCTAGGATCCATGATGGTCTAATGATGCTATTTACGGTTGGGAGGAACTGTGCACTTAGTTATTTATGTTTGTGAGATATGGTTATATTTTATGATGGATGTTTATATCTTCTATGATGATGTATCATGTGTGGTTTATGGTTTCATTATGTTATTCCATCATAGATTAGTATTGGATGATGATGTTCTTTATTCACATAGATGTATGTTCTTTTAAGCTTTTTCATACCTTGTGATATGTATGGTGGATGATTGAGCAATTTGAAAATGTAATTTATGAACATTGGATGTATCATGGTTATTTCATAAAGATGTGATGTTAGATGAATAGTTATGATTAGATGTAATTCAACATTAAGGAATCTTTAAAGAATGTATCTTGTTATGTATGCTATATTTACTTTCATTTGAATTATTGTTATTGCTTCCACTATCATGTGGATGATTTATATTTCATGTTTTTAAAAAAAAAATTGTTTAGCAAACTTAGTGAAATTCTTTGGATCCCTTGGCGGGGCATTACATTTGGTATCAGAGCCTAGTTTCAACATTGGGAGCTCTGGGTACATTGGAATGCCACTAGTTGTTAGCTAGTTAAAAAAAATGAAAACTTTGAACTATCATGTGTATCTTTTTCAAACTGAAAATTTGAAACTAGGTGAACTAAAACAAAACTTAAATTGTTACTTGCATATTTTTCATGCTTCAACACTTAGCTTTCAAAACTGAAAATTCTACTTAAACCTAAACATTGGCAAACTGAAAATTGAAACTCATTCTAGTTGCAAAACATGTATCATTATATCTATGTCGTAAAGTAGTATGCCCTTGATTATCTTTGTAAGCATTAAGTTGCTCTTGATTATAATGTATTAGAGAATCTATTTTAGTAGTTGTTAAAAGAATGAATATTGGATCGATATGGTTTTCGGTTTACCATTAAACTAGAATCATATTGCTCTAAGGGTGTTGTAATATCTTCAGTGGAATCATGTGTTCCTATAGAGGGAAAGGGTTCAATGGGACCCACATAGTGATTATCTTAGTTTCTCATTCTTGTAGGCTTCCAGGAGTAAGCCTAATCCCAAGGGGGGTGGATGTAGTGCCTGCCCCTGGTTCGCATTTTGTTATCATTTTTGAACTCTTTTAGAGCTGGTTTTATGTTGTTGGTTAGCAACATTATTTTGAGATTATTAGATATTGTGCTATGGATTCAGTTGATATGTGATGAGATTACTTAGATTTTGCATTTCATGTATGCATGATGATTATTTTCAGTATTTGCAGTTATTAATGATGATTAGTAAGATAATTTATTATCATATGTGTTTTTTTATGGATACTTACCCCATACTTGCCTGTGTATGGTGTGTGTGTGTTTGCTTTGCGTGTTTGCTTTTGTACGGAGTGTCTGATGTGGTTAAGGAAGAGAGTCATAGTCACCTGCTAGTCGAGATCTACACGATGCACCACTTCCTGCCATTTCTTGTTTAGTTAGTATATTTGTGTTTGTACATGCATGGTTTTTATGCAGGTTGCAGGTACCGGGTATCGACTTCTCTGAATTGCCAGGATGAGCGTACCCTATCACATTATCTCAATGATAAGAGAGGGGAGATAAATTCTCAAGTCCAAATACCAACCCTTTAAGCCATTTGTCCTAATTGGAAAATTAGGACAAGTATCTGAGTTGAGTACCCTTTGAATATGTTGGATAATGTAATTCATGATATAAACCCTTGGTTTGATTTTGTATGTATTTTGGCTATGATAGATTTTCATATTTTTACTTTATGAGTCTTTGATGTATTTTTTATTAATTAAGCCTAATTAAAAGATTTAATTAATGGTTTAATTTAATGGAGAATTAATATGGTATTTTGATATTTATTTTATTTAATTAATTAAATAAAATAATTAAATTTGAAAATAAAAGTTAAAAAGCTTAAATTTGGAATGTGACAATATTTATTTTAATAATAATATATTTGGAGTTCATTTTTAAATAAATGACTAAATAATATTATTATTAAAGCTAATAAATATTTTAGCAATAAAGTTTTGGAAAATAAAATTTAAAAGTGGAAAATATATTTTAAATTATTAAAAGATTCTAGATTTCATGTGCTTAAAATATAAATATATTAAGATTGAAAAGTGAAGATATTAAAATTAGTGCATGAGACTTAATAAATAAATAAATTAAATTGGAAAGAGTAAAGTAAATATTATATTAATTATTGTGCATTATTTTCTCACATAGGAGTTGGCAAATTCTCGAAAGTTGTCATGTAGACAACACAGGAGTTTGCACTCTAAGAATGCACAAGTTGTCTACACTTAGAAGTTAGCATTTTATTTGAGCACATGGTGTCTACAAGCTTAAGACTCATCTGGAAGGTTCGAGAAGACTCATGCTTGGTTGTTATGCTTATCTTCTAGTTGTTTCTAGAGACACTCTAGATTCATCTTACAGGCCTTTAAATTGAGGCTCTCCTAGTGTGTTTGAACAAGCTGAATGGAAGCTACAAGCTACAATCTTAAAATGGAAGCTTCAAAGCTTACATGCATTGGAGAAGTTCATATGCTCATATATTTTCTACATGCTTCTATGTTCCTTCTAGCTCTTCTAGTCACTTAGAGGATTCGATTGGCTTAGATCTTGGAGGAATTGCGAATGACGGAGAAGGAAAGGATTTTCTATGGACTTTTGAGGCATGGTGGATTAGCATCAGCGTCTAGGTCCACTCGTGATATTCGCATATTCTCTTTGCACTATTTCTCTTCTTGTCTTCATCATGTTTGTTATGTGTCTGAATACTCTTTGTGATTGAATCTACAATTAAATTAGAATCTAGATATGTATGGTTGCAAAGAAAACAATAGAAATACTCTAGATCCAATTAATGAAGAAATTAGATCTAAACGAGTTTGGGTTCGAATTAGAATCAAATAGAAATAGATTTGAAAATGGTTTCAAGATTTATGGCCAAATCCATTAGTGAAATTATTGGATAAATTTAGAGAACAATTACCTTTTAGGAAAAATTCCTAATTCATGTAGTGCCTGCCCTAGTTTGCATTTTGCTAACATTGTTGAACTCTTTTAAGAGCTAGTCTCATGTTGATGGTTAGCAACATTGTTTTGAGATTATCAGATATTGTGCTATGGATTCAGTTTATTATGAGATTTTTCATTTCATGTATGCATGATGATTATTTTCAGTGTTTGCAGTTATTAATGATGATTAGTAAGATGATTTATTATCATATGTGTTTTCTTATAGATACTTACCCCATACTTGCATGTGTATGGTGTGCATGTTTTTTTTGTGTGTTTGCTTTTGTATGACGTGTCTGATGTGGTTAAAGAAGGGAGTCGTAGTCACCTGCTAGTCGAGATCTACACGATGCATCACTTCCTGCCATTGCTTGTTTAGTTTAGTATATATTGTGCTTGTACATGCGTGGTTTTTATGCAGGTTGCAGGTATTGGGTATCGACTTCTCTGAATTGCTAGGATGAGCATACCCTATCACATTATCTCAATGATAAAACAAGGAAGATAAATTCTCAAGTCCAAATCTCAACCCTTTAAGCCATTTGTTCTAATTGGAAAATTAGGATAAGTATCCGAGTTGAGTACCCTCCGAATGCGTCAGATGACATAATTTGTGATTTAAACCTTTGGTTTTATTTTGTATGTATTTTGGCTATGATGAGTTTTCATATTTTTACCTTATGAGTCTTTGATGTATTTTCTGTTAATTAAGCCTAATTAAAAGATTTAATTAATGGTTTAATTTAATGAAAAATTAATATGGTATTCTAATATTTATTTTATTTAACTAATTGAGAAATTAATTAAATAAAATAATTAAATTTAAAAATAAAATTTTAAAGTTTAAATTTGGAATGTGACAATATTTATTTTAATAATAATATATTGGAGTTGATTGAAATCGATCTCATCCGTTGATGAATTCCAGGAAAGTCTATTTCAGAGACCCTCATCTCTTCATTTTGAAAGGTTGAATGAGAATTTGCATCGAGTTATTGCTGAAATTCATACTTACATTTGCTCATATTCACATACGAAAAGATCAGGTTTCACCAAAAGTTGTCCAGATTTAACCACGGTTGACTTGAGTTGACTAGTTTTGTAAAAAAATTTGAAATAATTAAATAAAATTATTTAATTAAATGGAGTACTTACTTCTAATTAATTAAACAAATTTAGTTAATTAAATGAGAAGCCATTCCTAATTAATTAAATGAAGTTATTTAATTAAATAAGAAAAGTGTCTCTAATTAATTAAAGATTACTTAATTAAATAGAAAAAGTAATTATGAGAGCATATCTCATTTTATTAAATCAAATATCTCAACAAAATCTATATTCAGTTCAAAAAGGGAAATTTCTAATTCACTGTTGACAAAAAATGAGTTAAATCAATTAACTCCTTTTTCTACTCATTTTGAATCAGTTAACTCTTTATTTTACTCAAATTAAATCTGTTAACTCTCTTTAATTTGGAAATCTCCCTTTATGACTGAACTTCACATTTAATCTTGACCGTTGATTCAAATCGATCTCAACCGTTGATGAATTTCATGAAAGTCTATTTAAGAGACCCTCATCTCTTCATTTTGAAAGTTTGAATGAGAATTTGCATCGAATTGTTGCTGGAATTTATACTCACATTTGCTTATATTCACATATGCAAAGATCAAGTTTGACCAAAAGTTGACCAAATTTAACCACGGTTGACTTGAGTTGACTAGTTTCAAATTTTTTTTGAAATAATTAAACGACATTATTTAATTAAATAGAGTACTTCTAATTAATTAAACAAAGTTATTTAATTAAATGAGAAGTCATTCCTAATTAATTAAATGAAGTTATTTAATTAAATAAGAAAAGTATCTCTAATTAATTAAAAATTATTTAATTAAATAGAAAAAGTAATTATGAGAGCATATCTCATTTTATTAAATTAAATATCTCAAAAAAATCTCTCTTCAGTTCAAAAAAGGAAATTTCCAATTCACTATTGATAAAAAATGAGTTAAATCAGTTAACTCTTTTTTCTACTCAAATTGAATCAATTAACTTCATATTTTACTCAAATTAAATCTGTAAACTCTCTTTAATTTGGAAATCTCCTTTTATGACTGAACTTCACCTTTAATACTGACCGTTGATTGAAATCAATCTCAACCATTGATGAATTCTAAGAAAGTCTATTTAAGAGTCCCTCATCTCTTCATTTTGAAAGGTTGAATGAGAATTTGCATCGAGTTGTTGCTGAAATTCATACTCACATTTGCTCATATTCACATACGCAAAGATCAAGTTTGACCAAAAGTTGACCAAACTTAACTACGGTTGACTTTAGTTGACTAGTTTCGATAAGAATTTTGAAATAATTAAACAAAGTTATTTAATTAAATGGAGTACTTACTTCTAATTAATTAAACAACTTTATTTAATTAAATGAGAAGCCATTCTTGATTAATTGAATGAAGTTATTTAATTAAATAAGAAAAGTGTCTCTAATTAATTAAAGATTATTTAATTAAATAGAAAAAGTAATTATGAGGGCATATCTCATTTTATTAAATTAAATATCTCAACAAAATCTCTCTTCAGTTCAAAAAGGGACATTTCCAGTTCACTATTGATCAAAAATGAGTTGAATAAGTTAACTCCTTTTTCTACTCAAATTGAATCAGTTAACTCCTTATTTTATTCAAATTAAATCTGTTAACTCCCTTTAATTTAGAAATCTCCCTTTATGACTGAACTTCACCTTTAATCTTGATCGTTGATTGAAATCGATCTCAACTATTGATGAATTCTAAATAATTCTATTTAAGAGACCCTCATCTCCTCACTTTGAAAGGTTGAATGAGAATTTGCATCGAGTTGTTGATAGAATTCATACTCACATTTGCTCATATTCACATATGCAAAGATCAAGTTTGACCAAAAGTTGACCAGATTTAACCACGGTTGACTTGAGTTGACTAGTTTCGAAAAGAATTTTGAAATAATTAAACAAAATTATTTAATTAAATGGAGTACTTACTTCTAATTAATTAAACAAATTTATTTAATTAAATGAGAAGCTATTCCTAATTAATTAAATGAAGTTATTTAATTAAATAAGAAAATTATCTCTAATTAGTTAAAGATTATTTAATTAAATAGAAAAAGTAATTATGAGAGCATATCTCATTTTATTAAATTAAATATCTCAACAAAATCTCTCTTCAGCTCAAAATGGGAAATTTTCAGTTCGCTATTGATAAAAAATGAGTTAAATCAATTAACTCATTTTTCTACTCAAATTGAATCAGTTAACTCCTTATTTTATTCAAATTAAATCTGTTAACGCCCTTTAATTTGGAAATCTCCCTTTATGACTGAACTCCACCTTTAATCCTGACTGTTCATTGAAATTGATCTCAACCGTTGATGAATTCCAAGAAAGTCTATTTAAGAGAACCTCATCTCTTCATTTTGAAAGGTTGAATGAGAATTTGCATCGAATTGTTGCTGGAATTCATACTCACATTTGCTCATATTCACATACGCAAAGATCAAGTTTGACCAAAAGTTGACCAGATTTAACCAGGGTTGACTTGAGTTGACTAGTTTCGAAAAGAATTTTGAAATAATTAGACAAAATTGTTTAATTAAATGGAGTACTTACTTCTAACTAATTAAATAAAGTTATTTAATTAAATGAGAAGTCATTCCTAATTAATTAAATGAAGTTATTTAATTAAATAAGAAAAGTGTCTCTAATTAATTAAAGGTTATTTAATTAAATAGAAAAAGTAATTATGAGAGCATATCTCATTTTATTAAATTAAATATCTCAACAAAATATCTTTTTAGTTCAAAAAGGGAAATTTTCAGTTCACTATTGATAAAAAATGAGTTAAATTAGTTAACTCTTTTTTCTACTCAAACTGAATCAGTTAACTCCTTATTTTACTCAAATTAAATCTGTTTACTCCCTTTAATTTGGAAATCTCCTTTTATGATTGAACTTCACCTTTAATCCTGACCGTTGATTGAAATCGATCTCAACCGCTGATGAATTCCAGGAAAGTCTATTTAAGAGACCGTCATCTCTTCATTTTGAAAGGTTGAATGAGAATTTTTATCGAGTTTTTGCTGAAATTCATACTCAGATTTGCTTATATTCACATTCGCAAAGATCAAGTTTGACCCAAAGTTGACCAAATTTAACCATAGTTGGCTTGAGTTGACTAGTTTCGAAAAAAAAATTGAAATAATTAATGGAAATTATTTAATTCAATTCAGTACTTAGTTCTAATTAATTAAACAAAAGTTATTTATTTAAATGAGAAGCCATTCCTAATTAATTAAATGAAGTTATTTAATTAAATAAGAAAAGTGTCTCTAATTAATTAAAGATTATTTAGTTAAATAGAAAAAGTAATTATGAGAGCATATCTCATTTTATTAAATTAAATATCTCAACAAAATCTCTCTTCAGTTCAAAAAGGGAAATTTCGAGTTCACTATCGATCAAAAATGAGTTAAATGAGTTAACTCCTTTTTCTACTCAAATTGAATTAGTTAACTCCTTATTTTACTCAAATTAAATCTATTAACTCTCTTTAATTTGGAAATCTCCCTTTATGACTCAACTTCACCTTTAATTTTGACCATTGATTGAAATCGATCTCAACCATTGATGAATTCCAAGAAAGTCTATTTAAGAGACCCTCATCTCTTCATTTTGAAAGGTTGAATGAGAATTTGCATCGAATTGTTGGTAGAATTCATACTGACTTTTGCTCATATTCGCATACGCAAATATCAAGTTTGACCAAAAGTTGACCAAATTTAACAACGATTGACTTGAGTTGACTAGTTTCGAAAAAAATTTGAAAATAATTAAACAAAATTATTAAATTAAATGGAGTACTTACTTTTAATTAATTAAACAAAGTTATTTAATTAAATGAGAAGCCATTCCTAATTAATTAAATGAAGTTATTTAATTAAATAAGAAAAGTGTCTCTAATTAATTAAAGATTACTTAATTAAATAGAAAAAGTAATTATGAGAGCATATATCATTTTATTAAATTAAATATCTCAACAAAATCTCTCTTCAGTTCAAAAAAGGAAATTTTCAATTCACTATTGATCAAAAATGAGTTAAATCAATTAACTCCTTTTTCTACTCAAATTGAATCAGTTAACTCTTTATTTTACTCAATTTAAATCTGTTAACTCCCTTTAATTTGGAAATCTTCCTTAATGACTGAACTTCGCCTTTAATCCTGACCATTGATTGAAATCGATCTCTACCGTTGATGAATTCTAAGAAAGTCTATTTAAGAGACCCTCATCTCTTCATTTTGAAAGGTTGAATGAGAATTTGCATCGAGTTGTTGCTGGAATTCATACTCACATTTGCTCATATTCACATACACAAAGATCAAGTTTGACTAAAAGTTGACCAGATTTCACCACGGTTGACTTGAGTTGACTTGTTTCGAAATTTTTTTAAAAATAATTAAATGAAATTATTTAACTAAATGGAGTACTTACTTCTAATTAATTAAACAAAGTTATTTAATTAAATGAGAAGTCATTCCTAATTAGTTAAATGAAGTTATTTAATTAAATAAGAAAAGTGTCTCTAATTAATTAAAGATTACTTAACTAAATAGAAAAAGTAATTACGAGAGCATATTTCATTTTATTAAATCAAATATCTCAACAAAATCTCTCTTCAATTTATAAAGGAAAATTTCCAATTCACTATTGATAAAAAATGAGTTAAATCAGTTAACTCATTTTTCTACTCATATTGAATCAGTTAACTCCTTATTTAACTCAAATTAAATCTGTTAACTCCCTTGAATTTGGAAATCTCCCTTTATGACTGAACTTCACCTTTAATCTTGACTATTGATTGAAATCGATCTCAACCGTTGATGAATTCCACGAAAGTCTATTTAAGAGACCCTCATCTCTTCATTTTGAAAGGTTGAATGAGAATATGCATCGAATTGTTGTTGTAATTCATACTCACATTTGCTTATATTCACATATGCAAAGATCAAGTTTGACCAAAAGTTGACCAGATTTAACCACGGTTGACTTGAGTTGACAAGTTTCAAATTTTTTTTGAAATAATTAAATGAAATTATTTAATTAAATGGAGTACTTACTTCTAATTAATTAAATAAAGTTATTTAATTAAATGAGAAGCCATTCCTAATTAATTAAATGAAGTTATTTAATTAAATAAGAAAAGTGTCTCTAATTAATTAAAGATTATTTAATTAAATAGAAAAAGTAATTATGAGAGCATATCTCATTTTATTAAATTAAATATCTCAACAAAATCTCTCTTCAGTTCAAAAAAGGAAATTTCTAGATCACTATTAATAAAAAATGAGTTAAATCAGTTAACTCCTTTTTCTTCTCAAATTGAATTAGTTAACTCTTTATTTTACTCAAATTAAATCCATTAACTCTTTTTAATTTTGAAATCTCCCTTTATGACTAACTTTCACCTTTAATCAAGACAATTGATTGAAATCGATCTCAACTGTTGATGAATTCAAGGAAAGTCTATATAAGAGACCCTCATCTCTTCATTTTTAAAGTTTGAATGAGAATTTGCATCGAATTGTTGCTGGAATTCATACTCACATTTGCTCATATTTACATACGCAAAAATCAAGTTTGACCAAAAGTTGACCAGGTTTAACCACGGTTGACTTGAGTTGCTTAGTTTCAAAAATAATTTTGACATGATTAAAAAAAATTATTTAATTAAATCAAGTACTTACTTCTAATTAATTAAACAAGGTTATTTAACTAAATGAGAAGTCATTCCTAATTAATTAAATGAAGTTATTTAATTAAATAAGAAAAGTGTCTCTAATTAATTAAAGATTATTTAATTAAATAGAAAAAGTAATTATAAGAGTATATCTCATTTTATTAAATTAAATATCTCAACAAAATCTCTCTTCAGTTCAAAAAGGGAAATTTCTAGTTCACTATTGATAAAAAATGAGTTAAATCAGTTAACTCCTTTTTCTACTCAAATTAAATCAGTTAACTGCTTATTTTACTCAAATTAAATCTGTTAACTCCCTTTAATTTAGAAATCTCGCTTTATGACTGAACTTCATTTTTAATCCTCTCCGTTGATTGAAATCGATCTCAACCGTTGATGAATCCAAAGAAAGTCTATTTAAGAGACCCTCATCTCTTCATTTTGAAAAGTTGAATGAGAATTTGCATCGAATTGTTGCTGGAATTCATACTCACATTAGCTCATATTCACATATGCAAATATCAAGTTTGACCAAAAGTTGACCTGATTTAACCACGGTTGACTTGAGTTGACTAATTTTGAAATAATTAAACGAAATTATTTAATTAAATGGAGTACTTACTTCTAATTAATTAAACAAAGTTATTTAATTAAATGAGAAGCCATTCCTAATTAATTAAATGAAGTTATTTAATTAAATAAGAAAAGTGTCTCTAATTAATTAAAGATTACTTAATTAAATTGAAAAAGTAATTATAAGAGCATATCTCATTTTATTAAATTAAATATCTCAACAAAATCTCTCTTGAGTTCAAAAAGGGAAATTTCTAGTTCACTATTGATCAAAAATGAGTTAAATGAGTTAACTCATTTTTCTACTTATATTGAATCAGTTAACTCCTTATTTTACTGAAATTAAATCCGTTAACTCCCTTTAATTTGGAAATCTCCCTTTATGACTGAACTTCACCTTTAATCCTGACCGTTGTTTGAAATCTATCTCAACCGTTAATGAATTCCCAAAAATTTTATTTAAGAGACCATAATCTCTACATTTTGAAAGGTTGAATGAGAATTTGCATCGAATTGTTGCTCGAATTCATTCTCATATTCACATACGTAGAGATCAAGTTTGACCAAAAGTTGACCAGATTTAACCACGGTTGACTTGAGTTGACTAGTTTCGAAAAGAATTTTGAAATAATTAAACGAAATTATTTAATTAAATGGAGTACTTACTTCTAATTAATTAAACAAAGTTATTTAATTAAATGAGAAGCCATTCCTAATTAATTAAATGAAGTTATTTAAATAAATAAGAAAAGTGTCTCTAATTAATCAAAGATTATTTAATTAAATAGAAAAAGTAATTATGAGAGAAGATCTCATTTTATTAAATTAAATATCTCAACAAAATCTCTCTTCAGTTCAAAAAGGGAAATTTCCAGTTCACTATTGATCAAAAATGAGTTAACTCAGTTAACTCCTTTTTCTACTCAGATTGAATTAGTTAACTTCTTATTTTACTCAAATTAAATATGTTAACTCCCTTTAATTTGGAAATCTCCCTTTATGATTGAACTTCACCTTTAATCCTGACCGCTAATTGAAATCGATCTCAACTATTGATGAATTCCAAGAAATTCTATTTAAGAGACCCTCATTTCTTCATTTTGAAAGGTTGAATGAGAATTTGCATCGAATTGTTGCTGGAATTCATGCTCACATTTTCTCATATTCACATACGCAGAGATCAAGTTTGACCAAAACTTGACCAGATTTAACCACAGTTGACTTGAGTTGAGTAGTTTCGAAAAGAATTTTGAAATAGTTAAATGAAATTACTTAATTAAATGGAGTATTTACTTCTAATTAATTAAACAAAATTATTTAATTAAATGAGAAGCCATTCCTAATTAATTAAATGAAGTTATTTAATTAAATAAGAAAAGTGTCTCTAATTAATTAAATATTACTTAATTAAATCGAAAAAGTAATTATGAGAGCATATCTCATTTTATTAAATTAAATATCTCAACAAAATCTCTCTTCAGTTCAAAAAGGGAAATTTCCTGTTCACTATTGATAAAAAATGAGTTAAATCAGTTAACACCTTTTTCTACTCAAATTGAATCATTTAACTCCTTATTTTACTCAAATTAAATCTATTAACTCCCTTTAATTTGGAAATATCTCTTTATGAATGAACTTCACCTTTAATCCTGACCGCTAATTGAAATCGATCTCAACCATTGATGAATTCCAAAAAAGTTGATTTAAGAGACCCTTATCTCTTCATTTTGAAAGGTTGAATGAGAATTTGCATCGAATTGTTGTTGGAATTCATACTCACATTTGCTCATATTCACATACACAAATATCAAGTCTGACCAAAAGTTGACCAGATTTAACCATTGTTGTCTTGAGTTGACTAGTTTCAAAAAGAATTTTGTAATAATTAAACGAAATTATTTAATTAAATGGAGTACTTACTTCTAATTAATTAAACAAAGTTATTTAATTAATTGAGAAGCGATTCCTAATTAATTAAATGAAGTTATTTAATTAAATAAGAAAAGTGTCTCTAATTAATTGAAGATTACCTAATTAAATAAAAAAAGTAATTATGAGAGCATATCTCATTTTATTAAATTAAATATCTCAACAAAATCTTTCTTCAGTTCAAAAAAGAAAATTTCCAGTTCACTATTGATAAAAAATGAGTTAAATGAGTTAACTCCTTTTTCTACTCAAATTGAATCAGTTAACTCCTTATTTTATTCAAATTGAATCTGTTAACTCACTTTAATTTGGAAATCTTCCTTTATGACTGAACTTCACCTTTAATGCTGACCGCTGATTGAAATTGATCTCAACCGTTAATGAATTCCAGGAAAGTCTATTTAAGAGACCCTCATCTCTTCATTTTGAAAGGTTGAATGAGAATTTGCATCGAATTGTTGCTAGAATTCATACTCACATTTGCTCATATTCACATACTCAAAGATCAAGTTTGACCAAAAGTTGACTAGATTTGACCACGGTTGACTTGAGTTGACTAGTTTCGAAAGGAATTTTGAAATAATTAAACAAAATTATTTAATTAAATGGAGTACTTACGTCTAATTAATTAAACAAAGTTATTTAATTTTTTTATTTTATTTTATCAATAAACAGCCGAAGCGTTGATTAAATTATAATTAAATCAAAGTCTAACAGAAAGTCCCCCGTTCTGACAGGCACTGGTAGGGAAGAATGGGGAAAGAAACCCTCCATTCTTGCCCGGGACCGCAGTCCTATATTATACATTGACAAAAGGGGTATACCCCAGTTTTTACAATGATAAAAGGGGCATACCCAAGTAGATAATATCACAATTTCAAATTTTCAATACATACAGTTTCGGGGCATACCCCTATTATTTACATTTGCTTTCGAGGCTAGTAAAATACAAATATCCTCTTATCTCCAACCTAAAAGAAAGATCTAAAGCAAAAGAATCTGCTCGTATCCATCTTTTGGCTATCTAAATCTTTCCTATTAAACTGCAACTCTGTTTATAGGAGTACATTCCTTGCCAACCTGTGCCAAATATACCTATCTTTCTAAAAACCTTTTCAAAGGACTGGTTAATCATAAACTATTATGTCTGATAATGAAGATGTATCAGCATCTTTACCACAACTTATTTTGGAAATCTATCCAAAAAATACCTCATCTTTCCTAATTTAAATTCGAAATACAAGAGAGGGAGAGAAAATTAATTACCAAAATGGGATATCACTTGATCAATACCTGTGAAACACCAATAGCTGGGAAAGCAGTAATAAAGTATTTTTCCAAGACACAGATATTTTGAAAACCTCAAGTCATAGGATTAATCACAGATGACTGCTCATAGCATATACTTTAAAAGACCAATCCAGTAGACTAAATCTCTATCCAAATAATTCCTAAGAATTATCCATTAATCCACTCTTTCACGAAGGCATACCAAGAGGATACCCTGTTTGGTCTGAGGGTTTGAGAATAAATACTCCAGCAGTTTAATCAAGTGCTTCTCCAACCAAAATAGGCCTAGTTAATCTTTCTCAAGAAAGATTATCTAGATATCTCAATAGTAGCCTCATTCATACAACAGAATTTTTAAGAGCATATCCTCTAATTTTAGATCAAAGCACTGTTATTAATCTATGATAATCCCATCAAAATAATAAGAAACAAACTCAAAAATCAATCATAATAGGAAGCATCAATAAGATGAAAGTTCTAATTAAGCACTTCTTCTAGAATAAACTTACAGGGGAACCATAAGAAACAGACACATACTATTCTAAAAGGAAGCGGAAGAAACCCAGAAGAAATTTAACACAGAGACAAATTAGTTCTATAATGTTCATACATCAGAGGATTACTACATGAAGTCCTATATTTAATCAGATGATCAATTTCTCATAGCCAACCAGAGCATCTACAACATTCATACTTTTAAACTAAATACTACTGTTTAAAAGACAGAGTAATATATACATGTTTTCCATCCAAACCCAAGTTACAGGGGGGTTTTAAACTTTCAGAATTCTATCGTGTTCATATATATACCATAGAAAAGATTTTATATGGGAGGAGATTAGATCCTAGACCCTTAGTATTCCCAAAACAGAGCACAAAATTAGGAGGTATCAATCTGTCCGATACAGAGTATAACATAAAGTTTATACTACTACTGAGCTACTCTAGCTACTTAAACCAAACCTAAGACCGGATTCTTCAAGCTATATTAACACATTACATATAAAAGTCCTTACTACTGAGAGACCTACCCCATCCTTAATGTTTTTGTGTGACCATAAGCACTTCGGGTTCATCTTCAATATCATCTGTGGCCATATTCATGGGCAGATCGATTCTTAGTGAGACCCTGCTTGTTTTTTCAGACTTGAGGATGTCGAAATTGATAACATTCAGATCCTCGAAGGAGACTCCTAGCTCATTGTATGTATTAAACAGTTTGAGGTAGTTGTATAACCATTCGTTGTTGTCTTCTTCAATGATCCCTCTCCAGCATAAAAGAAAATTAATGTTGGCTTCCATACAAGGCCATTCCTCATAGAATGCTAGGGCTTCCCTCAAAATTAGGGCTTGTCGACGAGGGGCCATCTTCAATTCTTCATCACCCTCCGAGAGACCCATGTATTTTTCAGGTTATGGAATTTTGCCATTATCATCTATGCTGTATACAACCTTTTTCAGCCCCTTCCTCCACGCTGGGCTGAGAATGTCAAAACAAAGCCATATAATGTCCTCCTTAGGGATCTTAGCCCTAACCATTATTGCAATAAAAGAGCCGATGATGGAGCTGTTTGTCCTCCAAGTTGCAGAATAATCAAATATTTCTTCACCCAGTGCTCTGTTAACAGCAAATCTAATCATGTCATCAGTGATTCTCAACAGTTGGCTCCATCTTTCAGGCTTAATTTTTCCTAAGAATGCCATAGTTCTGGTTTTGATAGAGTGCAAGACGTGAATGTTGGATTCCATCTTCAATCAGAGGACTACAATACCAAAGTTTCTAAGAAGAGACTAAGAGGGGAGGAAACTATGACCAGAGATCTTCACTCTAAACCTTTCCTTCTGCTACGATTCTGGGAATGCCTTAAAGTTTTAAATGAACCAACGGTCATGAATAATCATGAACTGGCTTGAACTCTAACATATACCTCACACAGATGTTGGAACCTAACTTCGTACCCTGTCATGATAATTTAGGTCATTCATACAAGCTTGGGAGATCCTTCCATATCTTGTGATGATGGGAGTGAGATCATGCTCAGCTTTGGCATGCTCGAATCAAACATGTATTAACTAACTATAATTAAATACTCCAATGGGAACGATTTTAGAGAGACATACAGGGAAAAAGGAACAACACGTACTCTTTCTAAAATGAAAGAATAATGAAAATTAATATCAGTACTGAATAATCATTCATATTGCTAGAAGAAGGAGGTTCTGGATAGTTTTATCTAATAATTAGATTACGAATGCTAATTTCATATCATAAAAAAGGTGTAATTTATTAATGATTAAAATAATAGACTTAATCCTAATCCAAAAGTACTCAATAATTAAATTCTAATTATATACTTATAATACTTGTTAATGTTACTATCTAACACAGGTATGTTAATATCTCTGAATAGATTAACATATTTGATCTCTGGTTATATATATATAAGAAAATATTATTATATCTATATACCTGTAGTTTAAAATAATATAAATGATATAATTATGTATATATATATATATATATGACTATAAATATATAAAAACTAGTATTAAGTAATTATTAATAATTTGGACCTTCAAAATAATTTTTAAATACTATAAGATAGGTGATTTATTATGAAGGATTATAAATCAGAAGGATATAGGAATTAGCATTATTTTAAAGAATATAAATATTTGACAATATGATACATTGCTTATATTATATCTTGAGTTGATGTGATAATATTTCGCTGAATATTAATGCTTGTGAATTGGTTGAATATAAATGCAGTTCTTTTGAATAGGAACTATATCTGGGCTTGGGATTTGCCCAAAAAGGTAACTTTTGTATCAATCTGCAGTTGATTATATTGATAAGTAACTATCTTGTTATTATAAAGGAGGGGAGATATCTGACTTGAAAAATAAAATTGATTCTCCATCCGCACCCTTATTGGCAAGTTCATCTGCCAATGAGTTACCTTCTCGATAAATATGACTGATATTGATCTCCTCAAAATGCTCTATTAAAATTAACACTTCTTGGAGTTTCGAATTCAAGACCTAATTTGGGGTCTTTTTTTGTCCGATAGCATTAAGAACGACTTGAGAATCACCTTCAATGTGGATTTTGGGGAGGCTTAATTTAAGACAGAGCTGAAGACCCTTCTCCAAGGCTTCAAGTTCTACCACGTTATTGGAAACAAGAGGAAGGGGGGCAGCTAGCTTTGCTACCCATCTGCCATTCTCATCATTTAAAATACATCCTACCCCAGCTATACCCGGGTTCCCTCTCGCTGCCCCATCAAAGTTCAATTTGTGCCAACCTGGTGGAGGAGGGACCCATTTACATTTTGCCCTTGCCTCTTTATTGCTTGCCGCATACACCAGTGGTGGATTGATAAGGTTGGACCATAATTTCTTCATAATTCCATACCAATATGAGAAAGATCCTTCCACATGCATTGTCTTCCTTAGATTAGCATTCATTACTTCTACTATTGAAGCTTCTAGATTTAGTATAAATCTACCTAGATTCTGCTCTTGATCTTTAAAAATATGACAGTTTCTTTCTTTCCATATTTCCCATACAACTATGGATGGGCAAATATTCTAGAATTTGCTATAGACCCCATGTCCCATATTTGTGGGCCATGAACATAGGAGCCCTTTAAGAGAATTCTATAGAGGGGTAGCCCAGTTTAGTCAGGACTTGAGCCATTCCCAGCAATTTTGTGCGAAAGGACAGTTGAGAAAGAGATGATCAACATCTTCATTGTTCTGTTTACACATGACACACCAATTAGGACCATTTATACCAAATCTAGCGAGTCTGTCTGCTGTTAAAGCTCTGTTCTGAAGGGCAAGCCATAGAAAGAAACCAGCCTTAGGAAGACAAGCTGTATCCCAACACAATTTTAATGGGATCTCCACCGAGTTCCATTGCTGTGAATGAATAATAGCCTGATAACCTTGTTTCACAATGTATAATCCATCCTTTGAACCAGCCCAAATAAGACTATCTGGCCTTTCGGATTGTTTTATTTTCCTATTCGAGATGATCTTTTTGAAGGCTACAACTGATTTTGGATCAAGATCTAAATCATCTATTGACTGCCATCTCCATCGAAGTTCCCCATCAATCAACTCTTTAATTTTGTAATCTTTGACCTTACTACCCCACAAAGATTTTAGCCTTATTATTAGGTTTTCTAAATTGGGAGGTGTGTTTCAAGGGGGGAGCCCATCCCAGGAGTCTTCCCAGAACAAGGCTTTATCTCCTGCAGCCACATCCCACGTTAGGTATTTGCTGATAATACCCCTGCATTTTACAATGAAATTCCAGCATTCCAACCCTTTCGGCAAATTTCCCATTTTGAACAGTGATTCCGGCTTCGTTGGATCTAGATATTTATGATATAAAATTTTAGCCCATTTGTGCTCATGTTCTTGGTATAATCTCCATACAAGTTTGGCTCCCAGAGCCTCATTTTGCCATTGTGGTTTCCTCAATCCTAAACCTCCACATTCTTTAGGTTTGCATAAATTGTCCCATTTAATGAGAGCGAGTTTCTTATCATTTTCCTTATCCTTCCAAAGGAAATTCCTAAGTTTAGATTCGAATCGCTTGGACATCCAATTTGTGAGAGGAAGACATGCCAAAGGGAAAATTGGGATGGTTGAGAGGAAAAATCGTATCTTATTAATCTTACCAGCCTTAGAAAGCCATCTATTCTTCCAACTTCCAATCCGCTTATCCACCTTTTCAATCCTATCCTGCCAAACTTTGATGTATCTTGAGTTCTTTTCTAAGGAGATACCCAAATACTTACAAGGGAACATACCCTTTCTATATCCCATAATTCCACATATCTTGTTTTCCATTTTCGGAGAGGTGTTCATACAGAATATTTCAAATTTATCTTTATTAACCTTCTGCCCTGAAGCATCCATATAATTTTGAAGTATATTTTTAAAACCCATAGCTTCTTGGATCGAACTCTTGCCATGTAAAATAGTGTCATCTGCATAATGTTGATGGGTAATGTTAGGGAGGTTTTTGGTAACAGAAATCCCTGAATTCTTCTGAACCTGATAAGCATAGGAGACTACTCTACCAAAGGCTTCAGCCATTAGAATGAAGAGAGAGGGAGATAGAGGGTCTCCTTGCCTAATACCCCTAGAGATTTCAAAGAAACCTTCAGGAGTCCCATTTATGAGAATAGAAATCTTCGGAGTTGAGATAAACTTAACTATTAGATTTACCCATTGACGTGAAAAGCCAAATGCTTCTAGAACTTTGCATAGGAAATGCCAATCAACCATATCGTAAGCCTTTTGTATATCTAATTTCATAAACATACATGGTTCTTTATCTATGGCGGCCGAGTGAATAGCTTCCTGAATAATGAGTATGCCATCCAAAATGGATCTACCTAGAACAAAACCTGTTTGTTCCTCATAAATCAATTTTGGCATAATTGCCTTAAGTCTATTGGCTATAACTTTTGAGAAAATTTTGTAAATAGTGTTGCACAAAGCTATAGGGTGGAAGTCTCCAAGATTTTCCGGACATTCCTTCTTAGGGATAAGTGTGAAGAATGAGTAATTGATTTCAGCCAGCAAGGATCCACCATTTCTTGATGGTTCAATTGCTCTCCATAGGTCTTCTCCAAGTATATCCCAACATTTTTGAAAAAAGAAAGCTTGAAACCCATCTGGGCCTGGAGATTTGTCTAGACTCATATTAAAGACCACAGTCCTTACCTCTTCCAATGTTATTGGTCTATTTAGATTTTTATTTTCTTCTGTCATGACCAATTTTGGAATAAATTTGAGCATTCGGGCCTGTGCTTCCCTATTAGACCCTTCATAATTATTTAGTAAATTTTTAAAGTGAGAGACTATCGTGTCTACAATTTCTGTAGGGTTTTCTGTATGCAAACCCTGCAGAGTCGAGATACTAGATATCTTCTGTAGAGATCAATTCTGAATAGTAGAATTGTGAAAAAAAAATTTGTTTCGATCTCCCTCTTCCAACCATTTCTCTCTGGATTTTTGTCTCTAGAAGGTTTCCTCTTTGGATAAAATATCTTCTTGTTTCATGAGGAGCTCTTTTTCTAAAGTATATTTCTCATAATTCATGCCATATTTTATAATTTCCTGTTTCAGGTTTTTTAGTTTATCTTCAACTTCCAACTTTTCTTTAAAAATGTTGTTGAAGTGTTCTTTGTTCCACCTCAAAATGTTTTCTTTCAACAATTTGAGTTTCGAAATGAAAACGAACATTTTGGACCCAACAAAGTCCGCTTGAGTCCACCATGTCTTAATCAGTTCTAAAAATTTCGAATCCTGAAACCACATCTTTTCATACTTAAAAGGATTTCTCTGTGGTTTAGAAGGTTCTGAAATCTCCAAACATGCCAGGAAATGATCTGATCCTGCGAAGGGAAGAATGGAGGATTGGAAGTTCTTATTGTAAGAAGAGATATTTCCTACAATAAAGAATCTATCTAACTTTTTTGCAATATAATCGTTATCCTTTCTTCTATTATTCCACGTGAATACACCATTGCTTGGAGGAATTTCTAATAAACTAAATTTGTCGATCCATACTTTGAATTCTATTGATGATAGCGAGAGATGTTGAGTACCCCCTATTTTCTCATTTAAACTTAAAATCGTATTAAAATCACCTCCTAATATAATCGAACAATCTTTGTGTTATGATAACCATACTTAATTCAGCCCAAACAGTTTTTTTCCCTATTGTATTATTAGGACCATACACATTGATTAGGATGAATTTTGTATTTGATTTTAGGCTCTGTATACTAGCACACATCCAATTATTGTTATTAACTAAATAAGTTAGACTAACTTTCTTAGGGTTCCAAACAATTCCTAAACCCCCCGAGGCACCTATTGCCTCTATGAAGATTGAACCCCACATTCCTAACATTTTGTTAAATTTGTCTCCTTCTACTTTATTTAGTTTTGTTTCCTGAATTAATATTATTTCTGAATTAAAACTTTTTAAATGTTGTTTTAATAACCTTTTCTTGTTGGGGGCATTTAGACCCCTAGCATTCCATGAAGTTATCCTCATGTAGTCTTAGGAAGGCACTTCCCCTTCCCCATGTTTAGGAGTTCATCAATTTTCCTCTATTCTCTAGCTAGGCCTTCAACCTCACGTAAATCCTTCAGTGATCTTCTCCCCCTTTTTCCTTTCGACTTACCATATTTTGGAGAGGTTATACCTTCTTGATTCATTTCTATACCAAGCTCTTGCTGAAATATACCCAGTTCTTGTGCTGTTGGACAAATGCATTCCTCTATTCTTTCAAATTCTTCCATTTCCAATTCTTTGCAGATTTTACTCTCGAGACTGTCCTCCTCCAATTCTTTATTCTCTCTTTCTCCCATGTTTGTCTGTTCACCTACCTGATTGTCTTTTGACTTCTTCTCACTCTATTTGTCCTGCTTCCTCGCACTATCCTCCATCTAGATCTTTATCATATCCCTTTGGAGATCTTCAGTAGTATAATCATCTCCTCCCAGTTTGATAATTTTTTGGATCAGCCTCTCTTTTTGAGAGGTAGTACTCTTATCTAAATTATCAAAGTCAAACACCTTAATAAGTTCCTCTGATAGCTACTCAAGACTGTTAGCCTCAACCTCTGATAATCCAACCTCTGGTGTAAATTCTAGGTCCTCATTTAAAAATTGCTGAATGTCTTTAATAATAGAGACTTCTAGTCTTTTGCCATCATTTTGAATCTGCGATTGAATCTCCTCTGGTGTGAACAGCGAGGAAGGATATCCATCTGGTGTCTGCCAAAATTTTGAAGTTCTTCTAGCACCTTCAATTTGCGGGGTGGTTAACTCTGATTCAGGGATAAAATCAATGTTCAAATGCTGAGAATCCTATTTTTCTGCTCTAGAAGCTACTTTTTCCATCCACACCTTGGGAGAAGAGAAAAGCATGACATTTTCTACTTCACCTATATCTTGATTATCTGTTGATTTTGTAATGCTGTTTTGTATCTCTCCTTGTCCTGCAGTATCCTTGTTCCCATCAATCTCCTCCTAATATATGTATATGTTAGGCCCCTTCATTTTTTCTAATTTTCGACTGCTTTCTTCATTTCCATCCTCCTTATTACATCTTTCTTTATTCTTTGCAGGAGCCTCATGCCTTACTGTGCCTTGCTCAAGATTTTGGTGTCTGTTCCAAATCCCATCTGATTTGCATGTTGTTTCATGATTTTGACGAAATTTTTCTCTATTGCCTGCCTCAATTCTAATTTTTGCTGATTCTTCCTTCTCCTTCCATTTTCTATCATCCTAGGCTTCCTTCTCTGTATGATTCACAAAATCCAATTCTAAGGGAAGGAAAACTTGATCTCCCAAATTCTCCTTGTTTGTCCTATAATCCTTACTGTCTGTTCTGTCTAATAATTCATTTTGCTCTAAAGCCTTTCTTTTTTCCTTGTACTGTCTAACAGTTGGCTCTTTAATTTTTCTAGGGTGCTCTCTTCTGTCATTTGGAAACTGAATCTTAATTCCATTAGATCCCCTTTTGTTGGTCTTATATTTGTTGTCACATTTTTCTGTTCCCTTGAGTTCCTTGTCATTTTTTCTACAAACACCATTCTTCAATACTCTTGTATCCTTTATTAAATCTACTTTTGAGATTAATAGGGTACCTTTTGTCTCATCTAGCATCATTTTTATCAATGAAGCCCTCTGTTCTGCCTGAGAATTTTGTCCAATCTGAATCTCTGATCGGTAGTTTCCTGAATTTTTATTCCTTCTGACTAATTTAGAACTTAGTCCTAGGAGTTTGTCCCTGAAGTGCGATGTTATGGGAATGACCTTAGGTCTATGATTATTTTTAATTTCAGAGTTTAGTATATCAATGATCTTCCCTTTATACTCTTGAAAGGTTATATCATATGAGGCTTTCCTAGTAATAATTTTCTTTTGGAACTCTGAAGGCTGATTAATATTAAGTTTGATGAGAATTTGAATACTTTTACAGCTAAAAAAGGAAGCATCAATAGCAATAACTACTATTGCAGAGCCTATTTCATAGATAATATCAACATCGCATAGCTCCGGAGGAAGAGACATGGAATACCATAATGGGATCATACAATCCACCTTATCAATATGAAAATTAGGAACCCATTCAAAAAATTTGACACAAGATCCTTTAAAGAAACATTCTGAGACAGCAATAAACTCATTTTTAACAAACTCTTCTTGACATTTTTAAAAAAAAACATTTTCATGATCGTGAAAGATACTTACCTATTCCTGGCAATTGTCCTATAGCCATTCCATTAAGAGATGGATGTCTTTGGAAGGGCCAATCCAAATTGTGAAGATCCTTCTCTTCAGATAGTCGAACCAAGAATCTTCAACATCATCAATGGTGATGTGAACTGGTTTGTCAAGGGGGTTTGGTTGCAGCGATCCAAGAGAACAATTAGGGTTAGGAGAAGGGGATGGGTTGCTAAGCCGTTTATGAGGGGGTATATAGATTGGAGAGGAGACTGGTTTTAAATCAGATTTAACATCTGTAAGATTAGAGGGAATTGAAGTGCTTCCTAGAGGGGACAAAGATTTGAAAGAATTTGGAAATACATATTTAGTCATGTTAAAAACCCAGATATGGTTATCGAGATGTTCTACTGTGAATATAGGCAATTGGGGGTGCATTCCAGATAGGTTTTTGATATCAGAGGAAGCTTCCACATTGATTGTAAGTCTTTGAGGCCCTTCTTTTGGACGGAAGTAGGTGGCCTCGACTACTAATTTATCCAGAGCCTTGAATCTATTGGCCGTAGGAACATCGAATCTTAAATCCATTAACTCATTTTAATTTGGAAATCTCCCTTTATGACTGAACTTCACCTTTAATCCTGACCGCTGATTGAAATTGATCTCAATCGTTGATGAATTCTAGGAAAGTCTATTTAAGAGACCGTCATCTCTTCATTTTGAAAGGTTGAATGAAAATTTGCATCGAATTGTTGCTGGAATTCATACTCACATTTGCTCATATTCACATACGCAAAGATCAAGTTTGACCAAAAGTTGACCAGATTTAACCACGATTGACTTGAGTTGACTAGTTTCGAAAAGAATTTTTAAATAATTAAACAAAATTATTTAATTAAATAGAGTACTTACTTCTAATTAATTAAACAAAGTTATTTAATTAAATGAGAAGCCATTCCTAATTAATTAAATGAAGTTATTTAATTAAATAAGAAAAGTGTCTCTAATTAATTAAAGATTATTTAATTAAATAAAAAAAGTAATTAAGAGAGCATATCTCATTTTATTAAATTAAATATCTCAACAAAATCTCTCTTCAGTTCAAAAAGGGAAATTTCCAGTTCACTATTGATCAAAAATGAGTTAAATCAGTTAACTCTTTTTTCTACTCAAATTGAATCAGTTAACTCCTTATTTTACTCAAATTTAATCTGTTAACCCCCTTTAATTTGGAAATCTCCCTTTATGACTGAACTTCACCATTAATCCTAACCGCTGATTGAAATCGATCTCAACCGTTGATGAATTCTAGGAAAGTCTATTTAAGAGACCCTCATCTCTTCATTTTGAAAGGTTGAATGAGAATTTTCATCGAATTGTTGCTGGAATTCATAGTCACAATTGCTCATATTCACATACACAAAGATCAACTCTGACAAAAAGTTGATCAGATTTAACCACGATTGACTTGAGTTGACTAGTTTCGAAAAGAATCTTGAAATATTTAAACGAAATTATTTAATTAAATGGAGTACTTACTTCTAATTAATTAAACAAAGTTATTTAATTAAATGAGAAGCCATTCTTAATTAATTAAATAAAGTTATTTAACTAAATAACAAAAGTGTCTCTAATTAATTAAAGATTATTTAATTAAATAGAAAAAGTAATTAGAAGAGCATATCTCATTTTATTAAATTAAATATCCCAACAAAATCTCTCTTCAGTTCAAAAAGGGAAATTTCCAGTTCACTATTCATCAAAAATGAGTTAAATTAGTTAACTCCTTTTTCAACTCAAATTGAATCAGTTAACTCCTTATTTTACCCAAATTAAATAGGTTAACTCCCTTTAATTTGAAAATCTCCCTTTATGACTGAGCTTCACCTTGAATCCTGACCGCTGATTGAAATCGATCTCAACCGTTGATGAATTCCACGAAATTCTATTTAAGAGACCCTCATCTCTTCATTTTGAAAGGTTGAATGAGAATTTGCATCGAATTGTTGCTAGAATTCATACTCACATTTTCTCATATTCACATACACAAAGATCAAGTTTGACCAAAAGTTGACCAAATTTAACCACAGTTGACTTGAGTTGACTAGTTTCAAAAAGAATTTTGAAATAATTAAATGAAATTATTTAATTAAATCGAGTACTTACTTCTAATTAATTAAAAAAAGTAATTTAATTAAATGAGAAGCCCTTCCTAATTAATTAAATGAAGTTATTTAATTAAATAAGAAAAGTGTCACTAATTAATTAAAGATTACTTAATTATATAGAAAAAGTAATTATGAGAGCATATCTCATTTTATTAAATTAAATATCTCAACAAAATCTCTCTTCAATTCAAAAAGGGAAATTTTCAGTTCACTATTGATAAAAAATGAGTTAAATCAGTTAACTCTTTTTTCTACTCAAATTGAATCAGTTGACTCCTTATTTTACACAAATTAAATCTGTTAACACCCTTTAATTTGGAAATCTCCCTTTATGACAGAACTTCAGCTTTAATCCTGACCACTGATTGAAATTGATCTCAACCGTTGATGAATTCTAGGAAAGTCTATTTAAGAGACCGTCATCTCTTCATTTTGAAAGGTTGAATGAGAATTTGCATCGAATTGTTGCGAGAATTCATACTCACATTTGCTCATATTCACATACGCAAAGATCAAGTTTGACCAAAACTTGACTAGATTTAACCACGGTTGACTTGAGTTGACTAGTTTCGAAATTTTTTTTGAAATAATTAAACGAAATTATTTAATTAAATGGAGTACTTACTTCTAATTAATTAAACAAAGTTATTTAATTAAATGAGAAGCCATTCTTAATTAATTAAATTAAGTTATTTAATTAAATAAGAAAAGTGTCTCTAATTAATTAAAGATTATTTAATTAAATAGAAAAAGTAATTATGAGAGCATATCTCATTTTATGAAATTAAATATCCCAACAAAATCTCTCTTCAGTTCAAAAAGGGAAATTTTCAGTTCACTATTGATAAAAAATGAGTTAAATGAGTTAATTCCTTTTTCTACTCAAATTGAATCAGTTAACTCCTTATTTTACTCAAATTAAATCTATTAACTCCCTTTAATTTGGAAATCTCCTTTTATGACTGAACTTAACATTTGATCCTGACCACTGATTGAAATCGATCTCAACCGTTGATGAATTTCAAGAAAGTCTATTTAAGAGACCCTCATCTCTTCATTTTGAAAGGTTGAATGAGAATTTGCATCGAATTGTTGCTGGAATCCATACTCACATTTGCTCATATTCACATACGCAGAGATCAAGTTTGACCAAAAGTTGACCAGATTTAACCACAGTTGACTTGAGTTGGCTACTTTCGAAAAGAATTTTGAAATAATTAAACAAAATTATTTAATTAAATGGAGTACTTACTTCAAATTGATTAAACAAAGTTATTTAATTAAATGAGAAGCCATTCCTAAATAATTAAATGAAATTATTTAATTAAATAACAAAAGTGTCTCTAATTGGTTAAATATTAATTAATTAAATAGAAAAAGTAATTATGAGAGCATATCTCATTTTATTAAATTAAATTTCTCATCAAAATCTCTCTTCAGTTCAAAAAGAAAAATTTCCAGTTCACTATTGAACAAAAATGAGTTAAATTAGTTAACTCTTTTTTCTACTCAAATTGAATCAGTTAACTCCTTATTTTACTCAAATTAAATCTGTTAACTC
The DNA here is from genome assembly GCA_028749045.1 of Cupressus sempervirens. Lineage (NCBI taxonomy): Eukaryota > Viridiplantae > Streptophyta > Pinopsida > Cupressales > Cupressaceae > Cupressus > Cupressus sempervirens. The sequence goes on from CM053788.1 coordinate 373,025,747, forward strand.
CCTTTAATTTGGAAATCTCCCTTTATAACTAAACTTCACCTTTAATCTTGACCGCTGATTGAAATCGATCTCAACCGTTGATGAATTTTAGAAAAGTCTATTTAAGAGACCCTCATCTCTTCATTTTGAAAGGTTGAATGAGAATTTGCATCGAATTGTTGCTCGAATTCATACTCACATTTGCTCATATTCACATACGCAAAGATCAAGTTTGACCAAAAGTTGACCAAATTTAACCACTGTTGACTTGTGTTGACTAGTTTTGAAAATAATTTTAAAATAATAAAATAAAATTATTTAATTAAATGGAGTACTTACTTCTAATTAATTAAACAAAGTTATTTAATTAAATGAGAAGCCATTCCTAATTAATTAAATGAAGTTATTTAATTAAATAAGAAAAGTGTCTCTAATTAATTAAAGATTATTTAGTTAAATAGAAAAAGTAATTATGTGAGCATATCTCATTTTATTAAATTAAATATCTCAACAAAATGTCTCTTCAGTACAAAAAGGGAAATTTTCAATTCACTATTGATAAAAAATGAGTTAAATCAGGTAACTCCTTTTTCTACTCAAATTGAATCAGTTAACTCCTTATTTTACTCAAATTAAATTGGTTAACTCCCTTTAATTTGGAAATCTCCCTTTATGATTGAACTTCACCTTTAATCCTGACCGTTGATTGAAATCAATCTGAACCGTTGACGAATTCTAGGAAAGTCTACTTAAGAGACCCTCATCTCTTCATTTTGAAAGGCTGAATGAGAATTTGCATCAAATTGTTGCTGGAATTCATACTCACATTTTCTTATATTCACATATGCAGAAATCAAGTTTGACCAAAAGATGACCAGATTTAACCACGGTTGACTTGAGTTGACTAGTTTCGAAAAGAATTTTGAAATAATTAAACAAAATTATTTAACTAAATCGAGTACTTACTTTTAATTAATTAAACAAAGTTATTTAATTAAATGAGAAGCCATTTCTAATTAATTAAATGTAATTATTTAATTAAATAATAAAAGTGTATCTAATTAATGAAATATTACTTAGTTATATAGAAAAAGTAATTATGAGAGCATATCTGATTTTATTAAATTAAATATGTCAACAAAATCTCTCTTCAGTTCAAAAAGAGAAATTTCCAGTTCACTATTGATCAAAAATGATTTAAATTAGTTAACTTCTTTTTCTACTCAAATTGAATCAGTTAACTCCTTATTTTACTCAAATTAAATCTGTTAACTCCTTTTAATTTGGAAATCTCCCTTTATGACTGAACTTCACCTTCAATCCTGACCGCTGATTGAAATCGATCACAACCATTGATGAATTCCAGAAAAGTCTATTTAAGAGACCCTTGTCTCTTCATTTTGAAAGGTTGAATGAGAATTTGCATCGAATTGTTGCTGGAATTTATACTCACATTTGCTCATATTCACATACGCAGAGATCAGGTTTGACCAAAAGTTGACCAAATTTAACCACGGTTGACTTGAGTTGACTAGTTTCAAAAACAAATTTGAAATAATTAAACAAAATTATTTAATTAAATAGAGTACTTACTTCTAATTAATTAAACAAAGTTATTGAAGTTATATAATTAAATGAGAAAAGTGTCTCTAATTAATTAAACATTATTTAACTAAATAGAAAAAGTAATTAAGAGAGCATATCTCATTTTAGTAAATTAAATATCTCAACAAAATCTCTGTTTTCAGTTCAAAAAGGAAAATTTCCAGTTCACTATTGATCAAAAATGAGTTAAATCAGTTAACTCCTTTTTCTACTCAAATTGAATCATTTAACTCCTTATTTTACTCAAATTAAATCTATTAACTCCCTTTAATTTGGAAATCTCCCTTTATGACTGAACTTCACCTTTAATCCTGACCGCTGATTGAAATTGATCTCAACTGTTGATGAATTCCAATAAAGTCTATTTAAGAGACCCTCATCTCTTTATTTTGAAAGGTTGAATGAGAATTTGCATCGAATTGTTGCTGGAATTCATACTCACATTTGCTCATATTCACATATGCAAAGATCAAGTTTGACGAAATGTTGACTAGATTTAATCACGGTTGACTTGAGTTGACTACTTTCGAAAAGAATTTTTAAATAATTAATCGAAATTATTTAATTAAATGGAGTACTTACTTCTAATTAATTAAACAAAGTTATTTAATTAAATGAGAAGCCATTCTTAATTAATTAAATGAAGTTATTTAATTAAATAAGAAAAGTGTCTCTAATTAGTTAAAGATAATTTCATAAAATAGAAAAAGTAATTATGAGAGCGTATCTCATTTTATTAAATTAAATATCTCAACAAAATCTCTCTTCAGTTCAAAAAGTGAAATTTCCAATTCACTATTAATCAAAAATGAGTTAAATCAGTTAACTCCTTTTTTTACTCAAATTGAATCTGTTAACTCCTTATTTTACTCAAATTAAATCCATTAACTCCCTTTAATTTGGAAATCTTCCTTTATGACTGAACTTCACATTTAATCCTGACCGTTGATTGAAATCGATCTCAACCGTTGATGAATTCCAGTAAAGTCTACTTAAGAGACTGTCATCTCTACATTTTGAAAGGTTGAATGAGAATTTGCATTGAATTGTTGATGGAATTCATACTCACATTTGCTCATATTCACATATGCAAAGATAAAGTTTGACCAAAAGTTGACCAAATTTAGCTACGGTTGACTTGAGTTGACTGGTTTCGAAAAGAATTTTGAAATAATTAAACAAAATTATTTAATTAAATTAAGTACTTACTTCTAACTAATTAAACAAAGTTATTTAATTAAATGGAAAGTCATTCCTAATTAATTAAATGAAGTTATTTAATTAAATAAAAAAAGTGTCTCTAATTAATTAAAGATTATTTAATTAAATAGAAAAAGTAATTATGAGAGCATATCACATTTTATTAAATTAAATATGTCAACAAAATCTCTCTTTAGTTCAAAAAGGGAAATTTCTAGTTCACTATTTATTACAAACGAGTTAAATCAGTTAACTCATTTTTGTACTCAAATTGAATCAATTAACTCCTTATTTTACTGAAATTAAATCTGTTAACTCCCTTTAATTTGAAAATCTCCCTTTATGACTGAACTTCAACTTTAATACTGACCGTTGATTAAAATCGATCTCAACCGTTGATGCATTCCAAGAAAGTCTATTTAAGAGACCCTCATCTCCTCATTTTGAAAGGTTGAATGAGAATTTGCATCGAATTGTTGCTCGAATTCATACTCGTATTTCCTCATATTCACATATGCAAAGATCAAATTTGACCAAAAGTTGACCAGATTTAACCACGGTTGACTTGAGTTGACTAGTTTCGAAAAGAATTTTGAAATAATTAAACGAAATTATTTAATTAAATGGAGTACTTACTTCTAATTAATTAAAAAAAGTTATTTAATTAAATGAGAAGCCATTCATAATTAATTAAATGAAGTTATTTAATCAAATAAGAAAAGTGCCTCGAATTAATTAAAGATTATTTTATTTAAATAGAAAAAGTAATTATGAGAGCATATCTCATTTTATTAAATCAAATATCTTAAACAAAATCTCCCTTTAGTTCAAAAAGGGAAATTTTCAGTTCACTATTGATAAAAAATAAGTTAAATCAGTTAACTCCTTTTTCTACTCAAATTGAATCAGTTAACTGCTTATTTTACTCAAATTAAATCTGTTAACTCCTTTTAATTTGGAAATCTCCCTTTATGACTGAACTTCACCTTTAATACTGACCGTTGATTGAAATCGATCTCAACCGTTGATGAATTCCAGGAAAGTCTATTTAAGAGACCCTCATCTCTTCATTTTGAAAGGTTGAATGAGAATTTGCATCGAATTGTTGCTGGAATTCATACTCATATTTGCTCATATTCACATACGCAAAGATAAAGTTTGACCAAAAGTTGACCAGATTGAACCACAGTTGACTTGAGTTGATTAGTTTCGAAAAGAATTTTGAAATAATTAAATGAAATTATTTAATTAAATGGAGTACTTACTTCTAATTAATTAAACAAAGTTATTTAATTAAATAACAAGCCATTCCTAACTAATTAAATCAAGTTATTTAATTAAATAAGAAAAGTGTCTCTAATTAATTAAAGATTATTTAATTAAATAGAAAAAGCAATTATGAGAGCATATGTCATTTTATTAAATTAAATATCTCAACAAAATCTCTCTTCAGTTCAAAAAGGGAAATTTCCAGTTCACTATTGATCAAAAATGAGTTAAATCAGTTAATTCCTTTTTCTACTCAAATTGAATCAGTTAACTCCTTATTTTACTCAAATTAAATCTATTAACTCCCTTTAATTTGGAAATCTCCCTTTATGACTGAACTTCACATTTAATCCTGACCACTGATTGAAATCGATCTCAACCGTTGATGAATTCCAAGAAAGTCTATTTAAGAGACCCTCATCTCTTCATTTTGAAAGGTTGAATGAGAATTTGCATCGAATTGTTGCTGGAATCCATACCCACATTTGCACATATTCACATACGCAGAGATCAAGTTTAACCAAAAGTTGACGAGATTTAACTACGGTTGACTTGAGTTTACTACTTTCAAAAAGAAATTTGAAATAATTAAAAGAAATTATTTAATTAAATGGAATACTTACTTCTAATTAATTAAATAAAGTTATTTAATTAAATGAGAAGCCATTCCTAATTAATTAAATCAAGTTATTTAATTAAATAAGAAAAGTGTCTCTAATTAATTAAAAATTATTTAATTAAATAGAAAAAGTAATTATGAGAGCATATCTCATTTTATTAAATTAAATATCTCAAAAAAATCTCTCTTCAGTTCAAAAAGGGAAATTTCAGTTTACTATTTATAATAAATGAGTTAAATTAGTTAACTCCTTTTTCTACTCAAATTGAATCAGTAAACTCCTTATTTTACTCAAATTAAATATGTTAACTCCGTTTAATTTGGAAATCTCGCTTTATGACTGAACTTCACCTTTAATCATTACCGCTGATTGAAATCGATCTCAACCATTGATGAATTTAAGGAAAGTCTATTTAAAAGACCCTCATCTCTTCATTTTGAAAGGTTGAATGAGAATTCGCATCGAATTGTTGCTGGAATTCATACTCACATTTGTTCATATTCACATACGTAGAGATCAAATTTTGCCAAAAGTTGACCAAATTTAACCACAGTTGACTTGAGTTGACTAGTTTTGAAAAAAAATTTAAAATAATTAAATGAAATTATTTAATTAAATGGAGTACTTCTAATTAATTAAACAAAGTTATTTAATTAAATGAGAACCCATTCCTAATTAATTAAATGAAGTTATTTAATTAAATAAGAAAAGTGTCTCTAATTAATTAAACATTATTTAATTAAATAGAAAAAGTAATTATGAGAGCATATCTCATTTTATTAAATTAAATATCTCAACAAAATCTCTCTTCAATTCAAAAAAGGAAATTTCTAGTTCACTATTGATCAAAAATGAGTTAAATCAGTTAACTCATTTTTTTTACTCAAATTGAATCAGTTAACTCCTTATTTTACTCAAATTAAATCTTTTAACTCCCTTTCATTTGGAAATCTCTCTTTATGACTGAACTTCACCTTTAATCCTGACCGTTGATTGAAATCGATCTCAACCGTTGATGAATTCCAGGAAAGTCTATTTAAGAGACCCTCATCTCTTCATTTTGAAAGGTTGAATGAGAATTTGCATCGAATTGTTGCTCTAATTCTTACTCACATTTGCTCATATTCACATATAGAAAGATCAAGTTTGACCAAAAGTTGACCTGATTTAACCACGGTTCACTTGAGTTGACTAGTTTCGAAAAGAATTTGAAATAATTAAATGAAATTATTTAATTAAATGAAGTACTTACTTCTAATTAATTAAACAAAGTTATTTGATTAAATGAGAAGCCATTCCTAACTAATTAAATGAAGTTATTTAATTAAATAAGAAAAGTGTCTCTAATTAATTAAAAATTATTTAATTAAATAGAAAAAGTAATTATGAGAGCATATCTCATTTTGTTAAATTAAATATCTCAACAAAATCTCTCTTCAGTTCAAAAAAGGAAAATTTTCAGTTCAGTATTGATAAAAAATGAGTTAAATCAGTTAACTCCTTTTTCTACTCAAATTGAATCAGTTAACTCCTTATTTTACTCAAATTAAATCTGTTAACTCTTTTTAATTTTGAAATCTCTCTTTATGACTGAACTTCACCTTTAATCCTGACCGTTCATTGAAATCGATCTCAACCATTGATGAATTCCAAGAAAGTCTATTTAAAAGACCCTCATCTCTTCATTTTGAAAGGTTGAATGAGAACTCGCATCGAATTGTTTCTGGAACTCATACTCACATTTGCTCATATTCACATACGCAAAGATCAAGTTTGACCAAAAGTTGACCAGATTTAACCACGGTTTACTTGAGTTGACTAGTTTCGAAAAAAAATTTGAAACAATTAAACAAAATTATTTAATTAAATGGAGTGCTTACTTCTAATTAATTAAACAAAGTTATTTAATTAAATGAGAAGCCATTCCTAATTAATTAAATGAAGTTATTTAATTAAATAAAAAATTTGTCTCTAATTAATTAAAGATTATTTAATTAAATAGAAAAAGTAATTATGAGAGCATATCTCATTTTATTAAAATAAATATCTCAACAAAATCTCTCTTCATTTGAAAAAGGGAAATTTCCAGTTCACTATTGAATAAAAATGAGTTAAATCAATTAACTCATTTTTCTACTGAAATTGAATCGGTTAACTCTTTATTTTACTCAAATTAAATCCGTTAACTCCCTTTAATTTGGAAATCTCCATTTATGACTGAACTTCACCTTTAATCCTGACCGTTGATTGAAATTGATCTCAACCGTTGATGAATTTTAGGAAAGTCTATTTTAGAGACCCTCATCTCTTCATTTTGAAAGGTTGAATGAGAATTTGCATCGAATTGTTAATGAAATTCATACTCACATTTTCTCATATTCACATACGCAAAGATCAAGTTTGACCAAAAGTTGACCAGATTTAACCACGGTTGATTTGAGTTGACTAGTTTCGAAAAAAAAATTGAAACAATTACACAAAATTATATAATTAAATGGATTACTTAATTCTAATTAATTAAACAAAGTTATTTAATTAAATGAGAAGCCGTTCCTAATTAATTAAATAAAGTTATTTATATAAATAAGAAAAGTGTCTCTAATTAATTAAAGATTATTTAATTAAATAGAAAAAGTAATTATAAGAGCATATCTCATTTTATGAAATTAAATATCTCAACAAAATCTTTCTTCAGTTCAAAAAGGGAAATTTCCAGTTCACTATTGATCAAAAATGAGTTAAATCAGTTAACTCCTTTTTCTACTCAAATTGAATCAATTAACTTCTGATTTTACTCAAATTAAATCCATTATGTAAAGCCCCACCAAGGGATCCAAAGAATTTTACTAAGTTTGCGGAACAATTTTTTTTTTTAAACATGAAAGATAAAACCATTCATAACATTTGTGGAAGCAATAGGAACAATTCAAAAGAAAATAAACATAACATATATACATAACAGGTTACATTCTTTAAAGATCCCTTAACGTTGTATCACATGTAAATTAACTATTCATCTAACATCCCATCCTTATGAAATAACAATGATATATCTAATGTACTTAAACAATATACAAGTGTCCTTTTGTAATTATATTTTAGTTTAGCTCAATCATCCACTGTATATATCACAGGGTATGAAAAGCTTAAAAGAATAAACATCCAAGTAAATACAGTACATCATCATCATCAAATATTAATCCATGATGCAATAACATAAATGAAACCACATATCATACATGATACATCATCACAAAAGATATAAATATTCATCACAAAAGATAGCCATATATCACAAACATAAATAACTAAGTGCACGGTTCCTCCCAACCATAAATAGCATCATTAGACCATCGTGGATCCTAGTCATCCCTCTGTGCGTAACATTCCAAAGCACTGAAGAGATCATCGGTATTAACATAGTAGGAATGTCACTCCTAAAACATCCTACTAACATGCAAAGTAAAGCATAATAAATCATCAACTAACATATGCAAAGTAAAGCAAATCATCAATATAAGAAACATACCAGTAAATACATCCATCATAAGGTATATTATCTATCATAATGCTTCAAGAACATAATGAAGAATAAATACCTGTAGTGCCTACCCCTAAGTCGCATTTCAGTTATCTTTGCCAAACTCTTTTAGGCCAATTTTATGTTTGATGATTAGTATTATTATTTTAGAGATTATCAGATGTTATTTTACACTTAGTTTATTATATGATGAGATTACTTGGTACTCTATATTTCATGTATGTATGATAATTATTCAATGTTTTCAGTTATTGATGATGATTAGTTAGATAGTTTATTATCACATGCGCTTTCTTATGGATACTTACCCCATACTGCATGTGTATGGTGTGCGTGTTTGTTTTCTTTATGTATGGTGTTTCTGATGTGGTTAAGGAAGGGAGTCGTAGTCACCTGCTAGTCGAGATCTACACGATGCACCACTTCCTGCCATTGTTTGTTTAGCTTAGAATATTGTTTTTGTACATGCATGGATTTTAAGCAAGTTGCAGGTACCGGGTATCAACTTCCCTGAATTGCCAAGATGAGCGTACCCTATCGCATTATCTCAATGGTAAGAGAGGGGAGATAAACTCTTAATTCCAATTCCTAAACCCTTTAGCCAATTGTCCTAATTGATAATTAGGACAAGTATCTAAGTTAAGTACCCTCCGAATGCATCAAATGATGTTATTTCGTGATTATAATCTTTTATGTTTAATTTACTATGTATTTTTCTATGATGAGTTTTTGTATGTTGCTTTATGAGTCTTTCATGTATTTTCTATTAATTAAGTCTAATTAAAGAGATTAATTAATGATTTAATTTAATAGAAAATTATTATGATATTTTAATATTTAATTATATTTAATTAATTTCTTTGTCCTAATTGATAATTAGGACAAGTATCTGAGTTAAGTACCCTCCGAATGCATCAAATGATGTTATTTCGTGATTATAACCTTTTTTGTTTAATTTAGTATGTATTTTTCTATGATGAGTTTTTGTATGTTGCTTTATGAGTCTTTCATGTATTTTCTATTAATTAAGTCTAATTAAAGAGATTAATTAATGATTTAATTTAATAGAAAATTATTATGATATTTTAATATTTAATTATATTTAATTAATTAAGAAATTAATTAAATAAAAGAATTAAAATTTGGATATTAAATTTTAAAGATAAATTTAGAACATGATAATATTTATTTAATTTAATAATAATATATTTAGAGTTCATTTTTAAATAAATGCTAAATATTATTGTTATTTAAATTAGTTAAATATTTTATCAATTAAGTTTCTAAAATAAATTAAAAGTTGAAAGATATTAAATTATTAAAGTTTCTAGATTGCATGATGTGAGCTTGAGTTGAAAATAAAAGAAATAAATTAAAAGATAAAATAAGTGGAAATAATAATGTTATTTTAATTTCATAAAGGGCGCACGCAATTAAAAGTAATAAAGATTAAAAATAGAAGTCAAGTGGAATATTAAATAAAATTATTTAATAATTCATTTAAGGTGCATTAAAAGATTAAGCAAAGATTAATAAAAGTTAATTAAGAGTTTGAGTCTTGTGAACAAGGAGTCCTCTCAGGTGAACGCACAATTAGTGCCCCGATTTGAGGAGAAAACTCCTTATCACAATTTTGGGGTTCATGTTTGGGGGACACAAATTTGGATTGGGAATTTTGGGAGACAAGAATTTTGGGAGACAATTTTTGGAAGTGAATTTCAGAAGGAGAATTTTAGGAAAGATTTTCAGAGGAAAGATATTGAAGAAGAGCGAATTCTCTCACAGTTTTTGGAAGATTTCGTATTAGCATCAGGATCAAGTAGGGTCTTGTGTTTTGATTACTGATTAATTATGCAAAAATCCTTTCTTGTCTTCTTTGTGTCTTGGATTGTAAATCTGAATTTTTGATGATAAAAGCTTAAATATTTCAATGTTGTAATTATTAAATGCTTGTCATAAAATTTTGTATACGTGGGAAATAGAAAAGTAATCAGAGACCCTTGTTTTCCTAGATTAAAGAAAGTAGGATTAAATTTTGAGAAGGGTTCGAATTAAAAATAATAATAATAAATAAATATTTTTCAGTATATTTGTTTTATTAAATTTTGTAAGTTACAAAATTATAATAAAATAAATTATGAATAAGAAGGAAAGCTTTGTTTATTTTTAAAATTTTATTAAAAAGAATTTTTAATAAATGAATTAAATTTTAATATTAATGGAGTCTTTAAATATATAATCATTTAAATGGAAGGAGGATGTTTTATTATAAATGAATTCATATACAAAGAATAATAATATATATTTATATTTAAAAAAATAAATAAATAAATAAAAATTATGGGGGGGGGGGGGTTTGGAAAAAGTTTGTTTATATTAAAACAAAAATAATTAAAATAAAATTTTAATTTATATCCACCCACCATCTGACGACGGACGTACTACCTGCGTACCTACAGTATTCGCAGGGTACCTACGTATACCGCAGGCGATAATAATGCTAGCGGCCCTTTTTGTAAGGAGTCTGCATGGCTATAAAAGCCATCGGCTTTAATGTATATGCAATGTGTTTTGTTTTTTTATTATATTATAATTGTTTAAAATTTATTATTATTTAATAATAATTTTATATATTTTTAAATATTATTTATAGTTTATATTAATATATGTTAATAAATATTAACTTTATTACTATTTAGTATGATTTTTAATAATAAGTTTTATAATATTTATTAAAAAAAGGTTTAATTTAAAGATTTAGTTAATAATTAATTAAGTTAATTAATGATATAATTTTATAAACAAGAATGAGTTTAATTGCTAGGGTAAAATTGTGATTCTTATCTACTTGAAAATTTATACTGATAATGAAAACTGAAACCCCATATATAATTTAACTATGTGATTTCAAAAATAAACCAAAAAAAAAATGAAACTATACTATTTTGTTTGTACTATATATGCTTTGGGGATTTTGGGGTTGTCTTAGAGTGTTGACCAGTTTAGGATGTTTACCAGAGGCTCGGGTGTTGTATGATTGTGAAGCTATGATGATTTGGTCTCGATCTTTCTAAACCCAACCACGGTGATGTGTTGAGTATACTCTATGATGGATGTATTTACTGTGTGTCATTGCTTTCCAGTTTCCTTGTGCAAAGCTGAGGTGTATGTTTATGACAAAACCTGACTTAACCATTTTCGAGTCTTGATCAGTTATATTTGATTTGCCTTCCAGTCGCTTTGAGAGGACTGAGATGTTTTAGATGGTTGCTCTTGATGATGTCATGTTGTGACATGTTTTGACTTGACCATTTTGGAGTCTTCGATCAGTATTGTGATTTACTATTGGGATACTTTCTGGTTGCTCGTTGGAGAACCATTGGATATTGTGATTTATCATTGATGCCTTCAGTTGCTGATAGAGAACTGTTGTGATCATCATGATTATTATTTGATGCTTATCAGTTGCTCGTGGAGAACTGATGTGATTATTGTGGATTATATTTATGATGTTTTCAGTCACTTGTATAGGACTGAGGTGATTTTATTATGATTCTTTGATTGTGATTTCATGAGCCTAGGGTAGGTTATCTATGTGTAGTGTCAGGAAGTGGCTTGCAATGAGAGACGGGAGACCCGAAGTGGCTCTAGGGATGACTCATTGTAAGTTGTTTGTTTTAATAAGTGAAAACATCTCACCTAAATACTAACTTAAATGAACCTAATAAGATAATTGTATGTTCTCTCTCATGCCTTGAGTGCTAGTACAGACTAGGATGGGGTAGAGAGAACGCTTGGTTACGACCTTGCATTCCGTAGTATGCCTCATCAGTACGAGAGGATACTAATGGCTGCAAGATTATTGGGGACCCAAGATTCCTGAGGGATTGCTCGAGTAACTTCCAATGTGATTCATGTGATGACACTTTCCCACTTACATAGTAGGTTTTCTATGTGTCTTTGTGTGCCTTTGGGTCTAGATGTCTATCTATGTTGGAACCTTTGAATTAGTATACTTTTAGGATTTTCCAGACTTAGAGAGTACTTGTGTTTTGTATTTTGATACCTTGTTTGGGACTTGAGACTATCTCCTCAGCATGGTGGGAGTGGACCATTTAGGTTCTACGTGGTCAGGTGGTAGTGCTTTTTACTCTTACCATTGAGATCCGTCTGTGGTCACTATGGCTGAAGCTTTCTTGGTTGGCATTTACCTTCACTATGTTCTTAGATTATCATAATGGATGGTTAGATTTTATAATAGATGTTTTATCATTATGGATGTATGGATGTATCATGTATGGTGAATGGTTTCATTTATTTTTACTGTACTTTGTATCATGGATTTGTGGAGGTTGATGCATTCCTATTTTTACATATGTATATTCTTTTAAGCCTTTCATACCTTGTGACATGTACAGTGGATGATTGAGCATTCTAAATTAATTTTCCAAGAGGCATTCAAAACAAATGTATATTGTGGACATTGGACTTTATTATTATTCTTTCATGTGGATATGGTAGTTGTTAGACTTACAATTAATTAAATTTAAAAGTGACTCAACGTCTTGGGATCCTTAAGGAATGTAACCTATTATGTATGTTTCTTGATAATTACATGTTATTGCTTCCGCTACTATGTGATTGATGTGTATGTTATACATTCTTACTTTAAAAAAAAAAATGTTTAGCAAACTTAGTAAAAGTTTAGGTTAATTCTTTTGGATCCCTTGGCGGGGCGTTACAATACCAACCAAGGATACTCTAGCCACGGTGTCTTGGACAGATCTCAAATGATAAGAGTGAAAATACACTACCACCCGACCGCGTGGAACCTAAGTGGTCCACTCCCACCGTGCTGAGGAGATAATCTCAAGTCCCAAACAGGATATCAATACACATAGCATAAAAAGTTCAGGAATCTTAAAAGTATACTAACTCAAAGGTTCCAACACACACAAAACTGACATCTAATTTCGAGAAGCAAACAAAGACATGTAGGAAACCTACTCTACAAGCAGAAAAGTGTCATCGCAATTATCACGTACAAGTTAACCTGGCAGTTAGCTAAACTCCACAGGTCCATACTGATCTCATGCGGCCACTAGTATCCTCTCATACTGACGAGGCATACTATGAAATGTACAGTTGCAACCATGAATTCTCACTACTCCCATCCTAGCCTGTACAAGCACTCAAAGCATGGGCGAGAACATAAAAACAATTATCTTTTTAGGTTCATTTAATCCCCATTTAGTGTGTAAATGTTATCACTTATTAACCAAACTTACAATGAGTTACCCTGGCAGCCACTTAGGGCCCTGGCCCCCATTACAAGCCACTTCCCGAAACTACAAGTAGATTACCTACCCTAAGCTCATAGAATCATAAATTTCAAAATCATAAAAGATAATCCATAATAAAATCATCAAATATGCATAAAAAATCAAATATCCATAATAAGAATCATCAAATCTCCAAGATAAGAATCATCAAATCTCCATGAGCATCTGAAAAAATATCCATAGAAAATCATGACCACAACAGTTCTCTATTGGCAACTGAAGGCATCACTGATAATCATAAGTATCAATTGGTTCTCAATAACCAAAATATATCTCAAGATAAATGGTTCTCAACAAGCAACCAAGAATATCTTAAAATCATACTGATCGAAGACTCCAAAATGGTTGAGTCAACCATGTCACAACATTACAAACATGTCAAACAAGTCAACCCAATTGTTCCCCGATAGCATTACCCTTCCATTATTAAGAATTACATTCTAAGAATAACTTAAGGATAAATATTCACTAAACTGATCATCATTGACCTTAATTAAATTTTCCTTTATATTTAACCATGATCCATATTCTAATTGATTAACCTTTCAACTTTTTAATGATCATTTTTCATTATAAGAACCAATTACTAGTCTTTGAATAAGAAGATTATAACTTGGTCAATTAAATCAATCAATTAATATAGGTTCACAATTCATGACCTTTTATCATTTTAATAATTCTCAATTATATATTACTAAGTCTTCACTATTAAAATATCTAAAGTCATTATTCAAGTTATGAGAGTACGACTTATCAACTTTGATGTAAATACTTCACAACTTTGCTAGAGGAATCGATATTAGCATATCAATTAAAACACTATTACATAACTTGATTATTAATTAAATCTTATTAACTCTAATTAATTCAATTAATAATTACAAATCCAGTTGACTAATAACTAACAAAAGTTTTTACATAAAAAGTCATCTACAATCCAAATATTCATATTAATAGTTCAATAACTTGTTAATAACAAGCTATGTTGGAAATCTTATTAATAAATCTATAATGACCACCTTCGCCATTCTATCAATGAAAACTAACTTTTCTTTGACAAACCCGTATTATTGATAATCATTTAGTTAATCCTCATTTGATTCAACTAATTATCAATCAACTATATTCCATTTCATTAACATTAGGATTAGTAATAGTTTAATAACTAATAACAAGTTAAAATAAATCTACGATAACAGATTCTTTATTATTTTTGCTAACAATGATGTCACTAATAAATTAAATATAACTTCCTTAAGAATCATTCTCCGGATAAGATTTACCAATAATCAATAGGTAATCATTTGTCCAAAATAATCTTTGATGATTCTAAGTATAATGATCACCAACTTCATTAATCACAATTTCATTCATGATAACATGAATTCATTTCCATTGTCCCTTAATTTGATCTCAACTAAATTCTTAATACTATCCTTTGATTATTAACTAATCTCAATTAGTTTAAACTTAATTGAATCAATTAATAATTATATAAACTTATATATACTATCTTTCATTAATAATTTGTTAAACTTAGCAATTATTAATAAATAATAACTCACTAATAATTTCAATATTCAATTATAATGATTGATATTCGAAACAATCAATGAATAACAACTAAATCATTAGTATCTCTTTTCTTTTAATTTTCTCTCATCCATTTACTTAGATTGACTAATAATTAATTACACTTCTTCTACTATTAACTAATCTTAATTAAATTTGATTTAATTAGATTAGATAATAAACCATATAAAACTAATGCATATTAATAAGATTCTAATAAGGGAAGATTGCAATAATATCTTAATTCATTCCATGCTTTGATATATTATTATTTTTGTGAAGTTTAAGCATAAAAAACTCTTGGTTATGGGAAATGGAAAAATATCTGTCCTTGAATAAAACAGTCCCAGTACGACGGTCATATCTCCCTAATGAACTGTTGGATCGGGCTGAAATTTAAATATGTTGGAGAGGGCCAAGTTGCGCCAATTCTAACTGGAGCGATCAAATAGATTTGATCCCAATAAAAAGTTATGAATGACTGAGTTCAGATCTATCCAAGGGGCAGCGACAAGACAATTTGTGATGAATTAAGAATTTCCAGTTAAAATAATTGTTCTCTAAATTTAACCATAAAAGGGTTTGTTCATATGCATCTAAAAATATAATTTGATAGAAAGATTACATCTAATCATTCGAATTTTCACCATAAAATTTCTATTTTAATTCCAAATCTTGTCTTTCTAATTTAATATAAATTCAAACCCAAACTCGATTAAAATCTAATTTCTTTCTCATTTGGTACTAGGGTTTTTCTATTTTTTCTTCTCATCCAAATAAAATATCTAGATTCCAATTTCAAATACAGAGAGTATTCAGACACATAAAACAGATATGATGAAGATAAGAAGAGAAAGAGTGCAAAGGGGATATGAGAATATCACTAGTGCACCTAGACACTGATGCTAATTTGCCATGCCTCAGAAGTCCATAGAAAATCCCTTCCTTCTCCATCGTTTGCAATTCTTCCAAGAATCCAAGCCGATCGAATCCTCCAAGTGATTAGAAGAGCTAGAAGGAGCATAGAAGCAAGTAGAGAATATATGAGCATATGAATCTTCTCCCATGCATGTAAGCTTTGAAGTTTCTTTTTTTTTTTTAGTTTGTAGCTTGAGGCTTCCATTAAGCTTGTAGCTTCCATTAAGCTTTTCATTTAAGCTTCTATGAATGCCTGAATATCAAGAGCTTCAAGAAACCTTTGGAATGCTTCTTGAAACTGCTGAAAGGTGTCACC
Organism: Cupressus sempervirens; assembly: GCA_028749045.1. NCBI lineage: Eukaryota > Viridiplantae > Streptophyta > Pinopsida > Cupressales > Cupressaceae > Cupressus > Cupressus sempervirens. Next base: position 373,042,109 of record CM053788.1, read on the forward strand.
AACTAAGCATGGGTCTTTTCCAATTCTTTTTGATGAGTCATAGAATTGTAGACACCTTGTGCTTAATTGATGCACTAACCCTCGTGTTGTTGACACATGTTAATTCCCATGCAAGCTTATAACTCCAATTTTTAAATAATTTTTATTTAAATTTTATAACTTTCATTTTAATTTTTATAACTTTTATTATTATTATTTTATTTATTACTTTATTATTATTTTATAATTATTATTAATTTTAACTTCTAGTTTTCTTTTATTTAATTCCTTTTCCCCAATAATTCACATTTAATTAATTACAATCAAAATATCAAAGATCATAATATTTTATTAATTTTCTCAAATAAATAATTTATTAATTAAATCTATTTATTAAGACTTAATTAATGAAAAATTCACCATAGACCTCCAAGATAAAATATGAACACCCATCATAGAACAAATCATACAAAATAAATCTAAAGGGTTAAAAATCATGAATTATGTCATCCGACACATTCGGTGGGTATTCAACTCAGATACTTGTCCTAATTTTTCAATTAGGACAAATGGCTCAAAGGGTTGGGATTTGGACTTGAGAATTTATCTCCCCTCTCTTATCATTCAGATAATGTGATACGGTACGCTCATCCTAGCAATTCAGGGAAGTCGATACCTGGTACCTGCAACCTGCATAAAAACTATGCATGTACAAACACAATATATACTAAACTAAATAGACAATGGTAAGAAGTGGTGCATCATGTAAATCCTGACTAGCAGGTGACTATGACTCCCTTCCTTAACCACATTAGAAATGCCATACAAAAGCAAACACGCAAGGAAAACACGCACACCATACACATGCAAGTATGGGGTAAGTATCCATAAGAAAGCACATATGATAATAAATCATCTTACTAATCATCATTAATAATTGAAAGCAATGTAATAATCATCATCAATAATTGTGAACACTAAAAATAATCATCATACATACATGAAATGTAGAATCTAAGTAATCTCATCACATAATAAACTGAATCCATAGCACAATATGTGATAATCTCAAAAGAATGCTACTAACCAACAACATAAAACTAGTTCTAAAAGAGTTTAGCAATGATAACAAAATGTGAACCAGGGGCAGGATCTACATCCACCCCCTTTGAGATTAGGCTTACTCCTGGAAGCCTACAAGAATGAGAAACTAAGATACTCACTATATGGGTCCCATTAAACCCTTTCCCTCTGGAGGGAAACATGTTTCCAGTGAGGATATTACAACACCCTTAGAGCAATATGATTCTAGTTTAATGGTAAACCGAAAACCATATCAATCCAACATTCACTCTTTTAACAACTAAAATAGATCCCTTAATACATTCTAAACAAGAGCAACTTAATTCTTGCAAAAATAATCAAAGGCATACTACCTTAAAACATAGATAGAATAATACATGTTTTGCAATAAGTTTCAATTTTTCAGTTTTACCCATGTTTAGGTTTATGTAGAATTTTCACTTAAGAAAGCTAAGTATTGAAGTATTGAAGAATTTTCACCTAGTTTCAAGTTTTCAGTTCGAAAGAGTTACTCATGATAGTTCAAAGTTTTAATTTTCTTCAACTAGTTAACAAGTGGCATTCAAATATACCCAGAGCTCCCAATGTTGAAACTTGGGCTCTGATACGTTAACTCCATTTAATTTGGAAATCTCCCTTTATGACTGAACTTCACCTTTAATCCTGACCATTGATTGAAATCGATCTCAACCATTCATGAATTCTAGAAAAGTCTATTTAAGAGACCCTCGTTTCTTCATTTTGAAAGGTTGAATGAGAATTTGCATCGAATTGTTGCTGGAATTCATACTCACATTTGCTCACATTCACATATGAAAAGATCAAGTTTGACCAAAAGTTGACTAGATTTAACCACGCTTGACTTGAGTTGACTAGTTTCGAAAAGAATTTTGAAATAATTAAACGAAATTATTTAATTAAACGGAGTACATACTTCTAATTAATTAAACAAAGTTATTTAATTAAATGAGAAGCCATTCCTAATTAATTAAATGAAGTTATTTAATTAAATAAAAAAAGAGTTTCTAATTAATTAAAAATTATTTAATTAAATAGAAAAAGTAATTATGAGAGAATATCTAATTTTATTACATTAAATATCTCAACACAATCTCTCGTCAATTCAAAAAGGGAAATTTTCGGTTCACTATTGATAAAAAATGGGTTAAATCAGCTAACTCCTTTTTCTACTCAAATTGAATCAGTTAACTCCTTATGTTACTCAAATTAAATCTGTTAACTCACTTTAATTTGGAAATCTCCCTTTATGACTGAACTTCACCTTTAATCCTGACTGTTGATTGAAATTGATCTCAACCATTGATGAATTCCAGGAAAGACAATTAAAGAAACCCTCATCTCTTCATTTTGAAAGGTTGAATGAGAATTTGCATCAAATTGTTGCTGCAATTCATACTCATATTTTCTCATATTCACATACGCAAAGATCAAGTTTGACCAAAAGTTGACCAGATTTAACCACGGTAGACTTGAGTTGATTAGTTTCGAAAAGACTTTTGAAATAATTAAACGAAATTATTTAATTAAATGGAGTACTTACTTCTAATTAATTAAACAAAGTTATTTAATTAAATGAGAAGCCATTCCTAATTAATTAAATGAAGTTATTTAATTAAATAAGAAAAGTGTCTTTAATTAATTAAAGACTATTTAATTAAATAGAAAAAGTAATTATGAGAGAATATTTCATTTTATTAAATTAAATATTTCAACAAAATGTCTCTTCAATTCAAAAAGGGAAATTTCCAGTTCACTATTGATAAAAAATGAGTTAAATCTATTGACTCCTTTTTCTACTCAAATTGAATCAGTTAACTCCTTATTTTACTCAAATTAAATCTATTAACTCCCTTTAATTTGGAAATCTCACTTTATGACTGAACTTCACCTTTAATCCTGACCATTGATTGAAATCGATCTCAACCGTTGATGAATTCCAAGAAATTCTATTTAGGAGACCCTCATCTCTTCATTTTGAAAGGTTGAATGAGAATTTGCATCGAATTGTTCCTAGAATTCATACTCACATTTGCTCATATTCACATACGCAAAGATGAAATTTGACCAAAAGTTGACCAGATTTAACCACGGTTGACTTGAGTTGACTAGTTTTCAAAAGAATTTTGATATAATTAAATGAAATTATTTAATTAAATGGAGTACTTACTTCTAAATAATTAAACAAAGTTATTTAATTAAATGAGAAGCCATTCCTAATTAATTAAATGAAGTTATTTAATTAAATAAGAAAAGTGTCTCTAATTAATTAAAGATTATTTAATTAAATAGAAAAAGTAATTATGAGAGCATATCTTATGTTATTAAATTAAATATCTCAACAAAATCTCTCTTCAGTTCAAAAAGGGAAATTTTCAGTTCACTATTGATAAAAAATGAGTTAAATCAGTTAACTCCTTTCTCTACTCAAATTGAATCAGTTAACTCCTTATTTTACTCAACTTAAATCTGTTAACTCCTTTTAATTTGGAAATCTCCCTTTATGACTGAACTTCATCTTTAATCCTGACCATTGATTGAAATCGATCTCAACCGTTGATGAATTTCAGAAAAATCTATTTAAGAGACCCTCATCTCTTCATTTTGAAAGGTTGAATGAGAATTTGCATCGAATTGTTGCTTGAATTCATACTCACATTTGCTCATATTCACATACGCAAAGATCAAGTTTGACCAAAAGTTGACAAAATTTAACCACGGTTGACTTGAGTTGACTAGTTTGGAAAATAATTTTGAAATAATTAAATAAAATTATTTAATTAAATGGGGTACTTACTTCTAATTAATTAAACTAAGTTATTTAATTAAATGAGAAGCCATTCCTAATTAATTAAATGAAGTTCTTTAATTAAATAAGAAAAGTGTCTCTAATTAATTAAAGATTGCTTAATTAAATAGAAAAAGTAATTATGAGAACAAATCTCATTTTATTAAATTAAATATCTCAACAAAATCTCTCTTCAGTTCAAAAAGAGAAATTTCCAGTTCACTATTGATAAAAAATGAGTTAAATTAGTTAACTCCCTTTTCTACTCAAATTGAATAAGTTAACTCCTTATTTTACTCAAATTGAATCTATTAACTCCCTTTAATTTGGAAATCTTCCTTTATGACTGAACTTCACCTTTAATCCGGACCGTTGATTGAAATCGATCTCAACCGTTGATGAATTCTAGGAAAGTCTATTTAACATACCCTCATCTCTTCATTTTTAAAGGTTGAATGAGAATTTGTATCGAATTTTTGTTGGAATTCATACTCATATTTGCTCATATTCACATACGCAAAGATCAAGTTTGATCAAAAGTTGACCAGATTTAACCACGGTTGACTTGAGTTGACTAGTTTCAAATTTTTTTTTGAAATAATGAAACAAAATTATTTAATTAAATGAGCACTTACTTCTAATTAATTAAAAAAAAGTTATTTATTTAAATGAGAATCCATTCCTAATTAATTAAATGAAGTTATTTAATTAAATAAGAAAAGTGTCTCTAATTAATTAAAGATTATTTAGTTAAATAGAAAAAGTAATTATGAGAGCATATCTCATTTTATTAAATTAAATATCTCAAGAAAATCTCTCTTCAATTCAAAAAGGAAAAATTTTAGTTCACTATTGATAAAAAAATGAATTAAATCAGTTAACTCCTTTTTCTAATCAAATTGAATAAGTTAACTCCTTATTTTACTCAAATTAAATCTGTTAACTCCATTGAATTTGAAAATCTCCATTTATAACTGAACTTCACCTTTAATTCGAACTGTTGATTGAAATCGATCTCAACCGTTGATGAATTCTAGGAAAGTCTATTTAAGAGACCCTCATCTCTTCATTTTGAAAGGTTGAATGATAATTTGCATCAAATTGTTGCTGGAATTCATGCTCACATTTGCTCATATTCAAATACGCAAAGATCAAGTTTGACCAAAAGTTGACCAGATTTAGCCACGGTTGACTTGAGTTGACTAGTTACAAAAATTTTTTTGAAATAATTAATCAAAATTATTTATTTAAATGGAGTACTTACTTCTAATTAATTAAAAAAAGTTATTTAATTAAATGAGAAGCCATTCCTAATTAATTAAATGAAGTTATTTAATTAAATAAGAAAATTGTCTCTAATTAATTAAAGATTATTTAGTTAAATAGAAAAAGTAATTATGAAAGCATATCTCATTTTATTAAATTAGATATCTCAACAAAATCTCTTTTCAGTTCAAAAAGGAAAATTTCCAATTCACTATTGATCAAAAATGAGTTAAATCAGTTAACTCCTTTTTCTACTCAAATTGAAAAAGATAACTTCTTATTTTATTCAAATTAAATCTGTTAACTCCCTTGAATTTGGAAATCTCCCTTTATGACTGAACTTCACCTTTAATCCTGACTATTGATTGAAATCGATCTTAACCGTTGATGAATTCAAGAAAAGTCTATTTAAGAGACCCTCATCTCTTCATTTTGAAAGGCTGAATGAGAATTTGCATCGAATTGTTGCTAGAATTCATACTCACATTTGCTCATATTCATATATGCAAATATCAAGTTTGACCAAAAGTTGAGCAGATTTAACCACGGTTGACTTGAGTTGACTAGTTTCGAAAAGAATTTTGAAATAATTAAACGAAATTATTTAATTAAATGGAGTACTTACTTCTAATTAATTAAACGAAGTTATTTAATTAAATGAGAAGCCATTCCTAATTAATTAAATGAAGTTATTTAATTAAATAAGAAAAGTCTCTCTAATTAATTAAATATTATTTAGTTAAATAGAAAAAGTAATTATGAGAGCATATCTCATTTTATTATATTAAATATCTCAACAAAATCTCTCTTCAGTTCAAAAAGAGAAATTTCAAGTTAACTATTGATCAAAAATGAGTTAAATCAGTTAACTCCTTTTTCTACTCAAATTGAATCAGTTAACTGCTTATTTTACTCAAATTAAATCGGTTAAGTCCCTTTAATTTGGAAATCTTCCTTTATGACTGAACTTAACCTTTAATCCTGACCGTTGATTGAAATCGATCTCAACCGTTGATGAATTCACAGAAAGTCTATTTAAGAGACTCTCATCTCTTCATTTTGAAATGTTGAATGAGAATTTGCATCGAATTGTTGCTGGAATTCATACTCACGTTTGCTCATATTCACATACGCAAAGATCAAGTTTGACTAAAAGTTGACCAGATTTAACCATAGTTGACTTGAGTTGACTAGTTTCAAAAAGAATTTTGAAATAATTAAATGAAATTATTTAATTAAATGGAGTATTTACTTCTAATTAATTAAACAAAGTTATTTAATTAATTGAGAAGCCTTTCCTAATTAATTAAATGAAGTTATTTAATTAAATAGGAAAAGTGTCTCTAATTAATTAAAGATTATTTAATTAAATAGAAAAAGTAATTATGAGAGCATATCTCATTTTATTAAATTAAATATCTCAACCAAATCTCTCTTCAATTCAAAAATGGAAATTTTCAATTCACTATTGATCAAAAATGAGTTAAATCAGTTAACTCCTTTTTCTACTCAAATTGAATCAGTTAACTCCTTATTTTACTCAAATTAAATCTGTTAACTCTCTTTAATTTGGAAATCTCCCTTGATGATTGAACTTCACCTTTAATCCTGACCGTTGATGAATTCCAGGAAAGTCTATTTAAGAGACCCTCATTGTGAGGCCTCGCCCCAACCCATCCTAGCACCGATGCGACATTGTTATTTTGATACTCATGCTTGTTGTGTCAGAACATTATTGGATACATTGAACATTGTTAAGCTATTTTTACGATGTGTGATGTTTACTTTAGTTATTTGATTTTGTCATTTAATGCTTATAAATATGCATAACAATGAAGAAAATGTATGCAACACTAACACATTTGGTTATGCAAGTCGAAAGGTTAGAAATATGAGTAGAATTAGATAAACAATTATTTGTTGAGTAATGGATGCTTTAATTTATATAATTCCTCTAATATGTAATTCACATTATGCATGTGGTTTTGGACCTATTGATGTGTGCAATGAGTGTGCAAGAAAATTAGCCGAGACAACTCAATGGAAAAGCAGAGCTAAACTACTTGTTAATTTTGTGCTAACCTTATATTGTAATTCTTTAAAGGTTGTAATTTGATCTTACTATTCTCCTAACTTTTAATTGTTCCTAATAAGCCTTTAAAGGCTTAGAAACATTAAATTTAAGTACCCCTATGGGTAAGGGTATGGGTGGGGGTACTTTCCAACCCTTTAGCCTCCTAGGTTGACTCTTAGGGTCTCTTAAAAAGCCTATTATAGGCTGATTTCGAAAATGGGGTTGCTCTTTACTTGGGTTAGTGAGACCAAACCCCCATATTGAGTTACTTGAAGCTTAGTGGAGTCAAGGACCATACTTAGAGGCATTTTTGGGGGAGTTTAGTTTTGTCACCCAATCCTCTAGTTTTGGAGGAAGTCTTGAAGATTGAAGGAAGAAAGGTAAGCTCTTCTCAAACCACCATTGCCATAACTCTTTATGAAGGTAGGATTTCTTCACTCCATGAATGGTTCTTCATGTGTGTTCATATTTTAAATTTTCCTTGAATCATGTTGGAGACATTATGTAGTTTTGCATTTCTTGTTGTGTGTTGGGGGTGGATTTGGGAGGGATTTTATCTTGTTTTCTTTTGATGTTATTCATATGCCTTCTTGGTGTGTTGATTATTTTTGTGAGATTTTCATGGGGATGTGTTTGGCAATACTCACCCTTGGATAGGGAAGAAGTGACCATGCTTGGGGAAAGGGCATTAGTTGGACCTCAATAGTGTAGAGTCTCCTCTCATGGAGAGAGAAGGGAGAAAGGGTAGGGTGTATGGGCCCCTACTTGTCATCCCATATCTTGTTGTTATTGAGAATTCTTGAAGGTGGAAAAGAATGAAAAAAAATCCTTGTGGATATAGCCTCGAAAGGGCCTTGTGAAAGAATGGAAGTTCTTGAAGTTTTAGCCCCGAAAGGGCTAAGTGAAGGTATGGTGATTGACTTCTCCTATTGAGAAAATCCACCTTTCCCCTATATTGGTCCATTGTTGGACCTATTTTGCAACCGGGTGGGAATGCATGTTTAAATTGCTTGTCTCCTTGTGTTGTTGTCTCCATGTTGATTCTTGTCTCTTTCAAGTTTTTCCTTGATACAATGAAGACATTTGATAGAAGTTCTCTTGTGCAAGCCTTGAAGAAACTCAATGAATTGTAATATTATGCAAGTTGTAATTGAATTTGATGTAGTGGCAAAGACATCGAGTTTTCTTACTGGTTCTTTCCCGACGGAGCCTTGAACCAGGATGAATAATAGAGGAAAGAAAAAGATTATGAAATTTTCCTTGCAATGTTCTCATGTGTTTCCAAACTTTGGCATACATATGTGAGAAATTAGAATGATAGTCAATGTCTTGAATTGGGAATTCTAAGTTTCAATTATGATAATTAAAGGCAATGGATGTATTGAAGTTTCAATTCAATGTTTTGAACATTAACATGTTATAATATCAATCCTATATTGTGATCACCAAGCTAGCACTTTCATTGTTAAGTTACACTAGTGATACAATTAAATTTGATAAGGATTAATTCATCACCTTTTTGAACTTTGATTATAAGATCATAATTCCTTGTAAGCTTCATAAGGAATAAAATAAATTTTGATTAGGAGGATTATATTCCTTTGCATGCTTGTGTGTCAAATTGATTTAGAAGATTATAACTCCATATTGCCTCTAGGAATGTTTAACTCATCTTGTTTATCAAAGAATCTTAACAAGGAAACATGTCAACACTTAGCCAAATTAGCCTCTTAAGAGAAAAATGTGCATCTCCAGGTCAAAAAGGCCCTCTGAAAAATGTATGGGAGAGATTTTAATTTCCCCTAAGTCACAGAGAATATTCTTTGTATTATTTTTTTGGTTTGCAATAAAAATCAATAATAAATTCTTTAAAAAAAGAATATAAATTAAATGCATTTGAAACTTTAAAATATTTAAATGGATATTTGGTTGACTTATCTCAACTACAAAACTTTGCATTTAACTCTTAAGGACTGAGGGGGCAGGGTACCTTCCTAGTCATCATTCCATTTATTTAATTAATAAAAAAAAACCCCATCGCACCCACTAAATTAATATCCCTATTCCCCATATTTTCTTCCACCCTCCTATCTAGGCTAGGCCTGGCAAGGGGTTCAGTGGTTAAGCATCCCACTAATGACACGTCATGTCATGGGGAGAGCAAGGGAGTCTCTTAGAACAATGCATATATTCATATTTAAACCCCTTCATATCGCCCACCCTCACTTCACTAATTCCATGCGCTGACCTTGGCTCGCCCACCTCGCACGCACCTTGAGGAGTATGGGACAGCGCTGCCAGCATGAATTCCTCATGCCACTTATGGCATGTCATGTCAGTCAAGAGGGGAGTAAGGTTGTAAAGTCTGACCTTTTTACCAACCCCCTTTATTCCACCTCTTACCAGGCGCATGCTCCTAGTTGAAGGTCACGCAAGATGGAGGTGACGTGGATATTGGGTCTGTAGTGTGCAGACTTGGGCAGCATGTTGTCCTTGCATATGGCCATGGTTGGGATTAGATGAGTTGAGTTTGGGGGGGGGGGGAGCAAAGTAAGTCTTTCATTAAATTCCTTACCTGGCAAATGGTCTACTCCTTTCTCCTGCTAGCGCTTACCTCCTTACTGTAGGATCATGCAATGAGGAGAGGGGGCAAAAACCAAGTTTGCACTATGCAGACATTGGATAGTGCGATGCCTTGGGAAGTGCCCCATGCATGAGGTGAGCCACTTGGCCGTAGGATGTGGGCTAGTTTGGATGTTGGTTGGTGGGTAGGTGGCCACGTAGGATGGGGTTAGTGGGAAGTTAGTATAGGTAATTATGCTTTAGAATAGTAAGTCAGTTTTGTTTTTTTTTTAAGTTGTTAGTTAGTGTTAGTTTAGTAAGTTTAGATGTTAAGGTTAGTTTAGAAAGACTTGTTTTAATTAAAATGTTAGCTACTCTTGTGTTAGTATTGTTTGTTATCTTTTAAAATTTAGTATATAAAAAAAGAAAGAAAAGAAAGGATGGGTGAAATTTTAACATGTACTTGTAATCATGAATTCATATAGTTAGTTAATGCTAATGTAGTCTAGATTAGTTTTAAGTTTATGTGATGGTTGTTTCATATTAAATATAGTTTAGTTTATTTTATTTTATTCTGATTTGATATAAGTTAGTTTAGATTTATTATATTATTAAGTACATTATATCATAGATTGTAAGATTAGATAGATTGAACATTGTATTGGTATCAATAATATGGATTTAGATTTATAATAGTGTTATATAAAGTTTAGTTTCACTTATGGATTTAATTGAAATAAATCTAGCCTCCAACTTTATTTGAAGATTGATAGATTAGTAAATGAGAATGTTATAAGTATGTTAGAAAAGTTATAAAAGTTAGTGTAAAATTGGAAAGTAAGGTTTCTTTTTAAATAGAAATAAAATAAATAAAACACAAAAGAAAAATATTGTTAGCATGCATGGACAAATGGGATTTTAAATTGATTCTCTAATGTAACGAATTCTCTTAGTGTTAAATGTTTAAAAATTGTAGCAACACTTGAGTTATCAAGTAGGTGGAAGGAACTAGTTAATTAGTTTTAGATCATAATTCTTTGATGCTAGACAAGATATGAAATGAAGGGTTTTATGGCCCTTCTGTTGGTAGGTCATTTTGATGTAACGAACAAAATGTAGAGACCTACCCATCGTCATCCTTAGGGGGTAATATTTTAAGAAAGTATTAAAGTTAATTGATGGATTAGGTCTTTAGTTAAATGGATTAGTCGTTGATTTAATTAACTGACTTAATAAGAAATTTTTAGTTCACCCTGATGACCCCACTAACGAAATGTCCAAACTAAGTTGTATCTTTCTTTATATCGTTGGGAACTTGCATTTAAAATCTTTTATGACCTTAATATCATTCTATTTTTAAAAAAAAAATTATGTACGTTTTTGGCCTTATATTTTGGGCATGACACTCATTTCTTCATTTTGAAAGGTTGAATGAGAATTTGCATCGAATTGTTGCTGGAATTCATACTCACATTTGCTCATATTCACAAATGCAAAGATCAAGTTTGACCAAAAGTTCACCAGATTTAACCACGGTTGACTTGAGTTGTGAGGCCTCGCCCCGACCCATCGTAGCATAGTGATACATTACCCTTATTTTTTTATTCACGACTCGAGATGTTGAGACATTATCTGATGCTTAGAACATACTTTATTATCTCATGTTGTGTGATGTTACTTCAGATATATTTGATGATTGTCATTTAATGTTCATGAATATGTATTTTGATGAAATCAGTAAAGGTAGGATCGAGACTTTGATTTAAGAGATTTTAAATGATTAATAATTAAGTAGGATAAAGAAACCCTTATTGATATATGTTTTAATTTATGAGAATTTTTGAATACGCATACATTTATGTACATGTGATTTTACGGGACTACTGATGTGTGCAATGAGTGTGCAGATATTTTAGCAAAGAAACCCTACGGAGGAACAAAACTGATCTCTATGTGCTAAATTTGAAAACCTTGTTGTTCGTAATTCTCATATTTGTATTGTGAGATGTATGTATGCATATTCTTTGTTCAGTGAATGTTAATGTTCGTAATTGTGTTCTTTCAGTGTCGCTTGACACTCGTAAAATGTTTATGTGCTTCGGTGTGCTGTTTAGGGTTAATTGCTTAACCTTTGGACCAAGTTGGTTTAAGTTAGTATCAGTTTTCTATTGGGTTCTTAATCAAGGTTAGTCATCCCTTAATCCGAATTAGTGCCTTTTTGCATGATAGAGTAGTTAGATGGTCCTATTTTATTCCTAGAGTTTATTTGATTGTAACCTCTTTCCTAAGGCTTTTAATTATGTTTTTATTCTAACCAAAGGGTATGGGTCTTTTCCAACCCCTAAGCCCCTTTTTTTGACTTTTGAGGTCACCCAAAAAGTCCTTTTTTGCCTTTGTGCAAAAATTGATCATGGTTATCTTGAGTTACCTCACCTCATCTCCACTTAGGGTTTAACCATAGTGTAGGTTGAGTTAGGAGTTTCTAGAGTGGCTAGTGGGTGGAAATAGTTATTGCTCCTTTTGGGTGGTTGAGTTGGAGGCTTATTTAGAGGCCTTCCTTGGACTAGTGGGTTGTTACCCAATCTCTACATTTAGAGAGGAATTCTCGAAGGTTGAAGGAAGGAAAGGGATACTCTACTCAAAGTTGTTCATTGACATTACCTCTTTGTGAAGGTAGGAAATTCTCATCTCCCTTATTCAGTTTTTATGTTTTGTTTCATGTTCATGCTACCTTGTTGTTGTTTCACTGTTTGTATGGTTGTGGGTATGTTGGAAAAATTTGAAAACTATGTTATTTTGGTTGTTTTCTTTCATGTTTATGTTTGCAATTTTGAGTTTTCCTTGCATGGGTGTTTTGGTATTACTCACCCTTAGAGAGGGCAAAAGTGACCAATTTAGGGAGAGGTCTGTTTAGTTGGACTCCAACCAGTGTAGAGTCTCTTCTCAAGATGAGAAGAGGGATAAAGGGTAGGGTGTTATGGGCTCCTACCCGTCAGCACAAACTTGGTATGAATATGGCATGTTTAAATAGAAGAACGGAAGTTCTTGGTTATTAGCCCCGATTGGGCATCTGAATTGGTGTTGTGCTTGACTTCTCCTATTGGAAGAATCCACCTTTCCCTAGTTTTGATTCATTGTGAATCCTATTGTGTAAACCATGTATGAATTATGCATTTTTGATTGTCTCTTGGTTACGATTGGTTGTCAACTGATCAGACTCTGTTTCCTCCATGGTTCTAGAAGTGAGTTGCAGAAAACATTATAAATCCCTTGATTAGGGTCATGAAGGGGATTTGATTAAATTGTTGAAATTAGGATGGAGACCCTATGTAACTTTTAATTTTAGCTTTGATTGTGAAGTGGCCACGAAGCCGGGTTTTCTTCCTGGTTCTTTCCTGGCTAAGCCCTTGAATCAGGTTGATAATAAAATAAGTGATTGAGTAAATTTTGCTTCTCTTAAAATTTTTGTATTCTATGTTGTCATATGAGTGTGTATCAAAGATAAGATGAAACAATGATGTTCAATTATGCAAGATTCGAATTGTAAATGTATGGTATTTCCTTTGAGTTTGGTATGATTTAGTTTATGGATGGTTGTGTTGAAAGTGAATTTGCAAGAACATGTAGGAAAAGAATTATGTCATGATATCCAAACTTAAATCTGAAAACAGGATAGAGGAAAGAACTTGGTGTGTTTTGATACTCCCATCAAAATGAATAGAGAATTATCATTTTGATCTCTTTATTGTCTCAATTTCCTTAAGGCTAATCTAGTCACTATGTTATTCCAATTTTGTTCCTTCAGTTAAAAGAGATAGTTAAATGAATATGTAGATGATTATTTCATGTAATGAGTGTATCATTAAAATACATAGTATTTAGGGATCATAGAAATCATCAACCCGAAATTCATAAGAGATTTACGTAGGTTTTGATGATCTTGCAATAGTGTTTTTGGTTGAACATGATAAATAGTAAGTGATAAGTTAATATCATTGTGTATCAAAAACACCAACCTTATAAATTCCATAGCAAGACTTTAACTTACAAGCAAGTTTCAAATGCAAAAAAAAAAAAGAGAGAAATAAGACCTGTAGCAGCACATATATCTCTCTGGAAATTGTATGAGAGATCTTTTTAATTTGCATGGGAGCAACAAAGAATATTCTTTTCAATATTATTTTCATTTATATTTTATGGCAAAACGAAATCAGGTTAAAGCAAGATTTACATGATAAAGTGTTTAAAGAAATTCAAAAAAAAGATTATATATTAAATCTCACCACCTCCTCACCTATAAAACTTTTTATGGTTAATGCTCTTCTTTTTCTCCTTGGGCGTCACCTTTTTAATTCATTAAATATGTTTTTCTTTGGTCGTTGTTTGAGCAAGTCAATAGTCATCATGACAGATGACGTCACCTGCAAAGTCTCCTTTTCTGGGATGTTGTCTTTGGTTGAGTCAAGGTTGCTTTAATTTGTTTTTAATTTAACTCATCCCTCTTCCCCACCAATCTCCATGGGTGACAGTCCTTGTTTCCTTACATGCTGACCCACGTACTTGGCAGGTCTCCTTGGGGCTGCGTGTTGCAGACCCTCGTTTTGCGCAGACCATTTTGGGCTGTGTGGAGAGCATGGGGAACTATGGGGAGGGGTTAAGGGGGTTTAGTGGGTTAGTAAGGTTTTTGGATTAGGTTAGTAGGTTAGTAGGATATGCTTAGTTGTTAGTAGTTTAGGTTAGATTAAGTTTTAATGTTTAGTATAGCTTTTAAGTTAAAATTAATTAGTTTTAAATTCTAAGAATTAGTTTTAGATTTAGTTAGTTATTTTATTTATTCAATTTTAGTTTCTTTATTAATTTTTCCTAATAGTTAGTTTTAAATGTAATCTTAATTGTTAGTAATAAGTTATGTTAGTTAGGTTATATGTTGTGTTATATTAAGTTAGCTAATTATTATATTGTTTTAATGTAAAATAGTTTTAATTTGGCGTTAATAGAATGGTGATTTTATTAGAAATAAAAAGGGTAAGCTTAAAATTTGTTATAAATTGTGTATCGTGATTAATTATAGGTTCTACCATCATTTAACTGGTAGAACTATAATTCTCTTCTAATGTTTCCTCTTAACTAGGTTTAATGTATTATTGATTTATGTTTAGTTAGTACGTATTAGATTAGTTAGTTTTGTTCTTAGGTTAATTTAGTTGTTTTTTTATCAAATGTTAGAAAATTTTCAATTAGCTTTAGACTCATAATTATTAGTTGAGATCGGTCTACATATTGTGTTGATTAAAATCTGGATTAGTATTAATTATGTTAGTCGGTAGTGTTTCTTTTTATATATGTGCATTTGTAATTAAATAATTAAGTAGCTAAGTGTTAATCAATTAAGTTTTGAATCTGTTTAGTAAAGTAGCTTAATTTATGGGTCATTGGTTAATTAAAACAAGTTTTTTTTAGAAGATTTTAAATTGCTTAGATATTTGACCCAAAAATCTAGTAGTCATCTACACTTTTAATTTAAACAATTTTAACTATGATGTTGTATAAGACATGTAAGAACATAAGTTACCATTATCAATCTTAGAACAACGTTTTAATATCTTATCGATATAATCATCCTTATGTTTATAATCTTAGGATGCAATGTAAAGAACCTATACTAAAACCTCTATCTCAATTATTTCATCTTAGAGTTTTATAATTATTAATTTAGTTATTAAAAAAGAAAAAAAAAAGTGTGTGTGTTTTTGGCCTCGTAGTTTGGGCATGACATTTTGGTATTAGAGCCTGTGTTTCAACACTAGGAACCTTAAACCATTGTGCTTTCTTAACATAACTCAAACTTTTAATTGTGTAGATGTCGACTGTTACTCGTAACCGGCGAGGCAGAGGTCGTAGGACTAGGGGTGGTAGAGCAGGACAGGGGGATGGACCACCTCCACCTCCACCACCATTGAACCCGAACCAAGACATTATAGATGCACTTCAGACCTTGATTGGTGTAGTTTAGCAAAGAGTAGTACCTGTAGTTCAGCCAGTTCAGCAGATTCCAGTAGTGGAAGCAGAGGGACCTGGAGGAGGTGGGCCCAGAGTCAGAGAGAGGACTAGGAGTCCCCCACTGAGACAGATAGAGGGTCAGGGTGAACACGAGGAAGAGTCCATACACCAGAGAGGACCCCCTTTTGAAAAACCTCCTAGACATGTAGGAGATGACATCAGGGAATTGATTCGACTCGGACCACCATTGTTTACTGGTATCACTGAGGGTTCAGTAGCAGAGGCATGGTTGCAGAGCTTACAGCAGTGCTTTGGGTTACACCCTTATGGGAGTAATCTAAAAGCATGCCTAGCAGTTCATCAGTTGAGAGGGGATGCCTCCAACTGGTGGCATCATGAGGAGATCATTGGTGGAGTGAGGATGGACACCCTCACATGGGAATCTTTCCTAGAAAAATTCTGAGAGAGGTACTTGTCAGAGCATTTCCGACAGAAACAGATAGAGGAGTTCCATTCTCTTTATCAGAGAGGCCTTACAGTGGCTCAGTACGAGAGTAGGTTTCTCGAGCTCCTTCCTTATGTGGAATATATGAAGGATGAGAAACTACGGGTGCATCACTTTATCATGTGTTTGAATTTCTCTCTTCAGGGCCCAGTTAGGATGGTCTTCCCTACCACCTTTAGACAGGCTGTGGAGATAGCACTAGTTGCTAAGGATACTCAAGGTAGGCAGGAGTCATGGGATCGGTCTCAGAACCGAAACTCCTCCCAGCAGAGACACCCTTGGAAAGGGAATCAAAACTATACAGCAGGGTTCTCTAGGGGCTAGCAGTCTCAGTAGCCAAAATCCCAACAGCAGCAGCAGAAACCTTCTCAAGGTTATCAGGGCTCTAAGCCCAAGTAGTGGCAGTCATAGGGTCCTAGGTAGGATCAGAAAGTACAGGCCCCACAATCACAGTCAGTGAAGACTCAGCAGTCTTCTAGGGGAGGATTCAACGGATCTAGCAGGTCAGGAGGCCCACAACAGTCTGGGTCACAGGGTGCATGATCTTATACTCGCAGACCATGCTACACTTGTGGCGGCATGGGTCATATAGCTAGGGAGTGTCCGCAGAGACAGGCATCCAGTGGTCAGAGCAGGGCTTTTTCAGAGCTGACAGTTGGTGACATGGGCAGATCCCATAGAGTTTTTGCAGCAGTTGACAATTGCCAGGCTGAGCATCAGGCCACAATTATCGAGGCTACAAGTATTATACAGGGCCATATGGTTGCAGTTTTATTTGATTCTGGGGCTACTGACTCTTTTATATCTCCATTTGTGGTGGAGCGTTGCGGGCTAGTGGCAGTTAGACAGGATGTTAGTTGGGAGGTAGAGTTAGCCTTAGGAGCTAGAGTGTCAATTAGTTCCACGGTGCGGAGTTGTCAGATGCAGATTGGAGACATGTCCACTAGGACTGATCTACGCATTACCCCTCTAGGTTCTTATGATGTTGTCCTTGGCATGGATTGGCTTTATGCCCACAGCGCCAAGATGGATTGTCGATAGAAGAGGGTGGAATGTGTGGATGACGATGGTATCTCTAGGGAGATCTTTGGAGTGTAGAGGCCAGTGTCCCTTCGTATGATTTCTGCTATGCAGGTTAGATGGTGCATGTGAAAGGGCTGTCAGTTGTTTTCTATCACTATTAGTGACTGAGAGGAAGATTCAGAAAGCGAGCCATCCCTTGATGATTTTCCAATCCTTCAGGAGTTTGCAGATGTGTTTCCTTCAGAGCTTCCTGGTATGCCTCCACCGCGAGCAGTTGATTTTCACATAGACCTAGTGCCAGGAGTTGAGCCAGTTTCGAGAGCACCATACAGGATGACTACTCATTAGCTTAGTGAGCTAAAGGCTCAGTTGGAGGAACTCTTGGAGAAGGGGCATATTCGACCTAGTGTGTCACCTTGGGGTGCACCGGTGATCTTTGTCAAGAAGAAGGATGGATCACTTAGGTTGTGTATTGATTATTAGCAATTGAATAAAGTAACCATCAAGAACCGATATCCTCTTCCCAGAATCGATGATCTCTTTGACCAGTTGCAGGGTGTCCAAGTATTTTAAAAGATTGACCTAAAGTTGGGTTACCATCAGTTGAGGATTGTGGATAGTGATATCCCCAAGACAACTTTTTGTACTAGGTATGGCCACTACGAGTTCATCGTGGTACCTTTTGGCCTTACAAATGCTCCAGCTATATTCATGAGCCTCATGAATGGAGTATTTTGTACCTTTTTGGATATGTTTGTTGTTGTGTTTCTTGATGACATTCTAATTTATTCTCATGATGAGAGAGAGAATGAAGAGCACCTGAGACAGGTATTGCAGAGGCTGAGAGAGAATCAGTTGTTTGGCAGCTTGTCAAAGTGTGCATTCTTCAGACCCGAGATATATTATTTGGGTCATGTCATATCAGGTGATGGTGTCTCAGTAGACCCATCAAAGATTAGGGCTATCATGGATTGGCCAACACCCACCAGTGTTACTGAAGTGAGGAGCTTTATGGGGCTAGCAGGATATTACCGACGCTTCATTTCAGGATTCTCTAGATTGGCACACCCCATCACTTCTCTTCAAAGGAAAGAGAAGAAGTACGAGTGGACAGAGAGGTGTGGTAGAGCTTTTGAAGAGCTCAAGAGAGCCCTTACGAGTGCACCAATTCTTGCAGTACCAAATCCTGTTACAGATTTTGTGGTGTGCATCGATGCATCTTTAGATGGTTTAGGAGCAGTCCTTATGCAGGAAGGACAACCTATTTCCTTTGAGTCTAGGAAGTTGAAGACTCATGAACTCAATTATCCTACTCATGACCTAGAACTAGTGGCAGTAGTTCATGCCTTGGTGAGATGGCGACATTTCCTTCTGGGTCATAGACTTGAGCTTCATTCCGATCACCAGAGCTTGCAGTATATATTTTCTCAACCGAACCTTAATGCTAGGCAAAGAAGATGGATGGAGTTCCTGTGTGAGTATGATTTTGATGTTCATTACATCAAGGGAAAGGAGAATGTGGTTGCAGATGCCTTAAGTAGAAGGCGCCATGAGCTTTCATCTATGACTACTTGCACTGACTTGAGAGAGCGGATCTTGCAGCACTTACCAGCTGATGAGCTTTATGCAGAAGTAAGTCAGTTAGTACATTCTCAAAAACCCTTGGAAGGGAAGTTTGTAGAGTATTCTTTGGAGTTCGATGGACTTTTGCGGTATAGGGGACGTATGTATGTACCTTCCATTGGGGGTTTGCATGAGCTCATTGTACTTGAGACTCACAAAGCACCTTATGCAATGCACCCCGGTGTTAAGAAGTTACATGCAGATTTGAGGCAGTTGTATCATTGGCCAGGCATGAGAGTGCAGATTGCTAGCATAGTTGTGAGATGCCTCGAGTACCAGAGGGTGAAGGCGGAGCACCGTTATCTTGGCGGGCTTCTCCAACCACATGAGATTATAGTGTAGAAATGGGACACTATATCTATGGATTTTATTGTTGGTCTTCCTACGTCATCTTGTCGCCATGATGCCATTTTGGTGATAGTTGACACATTGACCAAGGTTGCCCATTTTTCACCCATGGGTACTACATTCATAGCACGAGACATGGCTCAGGTGTTCTTGCGGGAGATTGTTAGATTTCATGGTGTTCCCCGTAAGATCATATCTGACAGAGACTCTTTGTTCACTTCTTCATTTTGGAGAGAGTTGTAGTTGGCTTTGGGCACCAGGCTCAATTTTAGTACAGCATACCATCCTCACACCGATGGCCAGACCGAGCGAGTGAATCAGGTTTTGGAGGATATGCTACATATGTACGTCATGGATCATCAGGTCAAATGGGAGGAATACCTTCACCTTGTCGAGTTTGCCTATAATAATGGGCATCATTCTTCCATAGGTATGCCGTCATATAAGGCTTTGTACAGGAGACCGTGCAGGACACCCTTGAGTTGGGACAGGATCGAGGATCGGGTATCTATTGGTCCCCAATTAGTAAAAGAAATGGAGGAGCAGGTGACCCTGATTAGACAGCGCCTGAGAGAAGCACAGGATAGGCAGAAGAAGTATGCAGATGCGAAGAGGACAGATTGAGAGTATCAAGTTGGTGCTAGAGTATTCTTGAGGGTATGACCACGCAAGAGTCCGATTCGATTCGGAATGGGCTCTAAGTCTATCTAAGAGACCCTCATCTCTTAATTTTGAAAGGTTGAATGAGAATTTGTATCGAATTGTTGCTATAATTCATACTCACATTTGCTCATATTCGCATACGCAAAGATCAAGTTTGACCAAAAGTTGACCAGATTTAACCACAGTTGACGTGAGTTGACTACTTTTGAAATTTTTTTTGAAATAATTAAATGAAATTATTTAATTAAATGGAGTACTTACTTCTAATTAATAAAACAAAATTATTTAATTAAATGAGAAGCTATTCTTAATTAATTAAATGAAGTTATTTAATTAAATAAGAAAAGTGTCTCTAATTAATTAAAGATTATTGAATTAAATAGAAAAAGTAATTATGAGAGCATATCTCATTTTATTAAATTAAATATCTCAACAAAATCTCTCTTAAGTTCAAAAAGAGAAATTTTCAATTCACTATTGATAAAAAATGAGTTAAATCAGTTAACTCCTTTTTCTACTCAAATTGAATCAGTTAACTCCTTATTTTACTCAAATTAAATCTGTTAACTCTCTTTAATTTGGAAATCTCCCTTTATCACTAAGCTTCACCTTTAATTCTGACCGTTGATTGAAATCGATCTCAATTGTTGATGAATTCTAGGAAAGTCTATTTAAGAGACCCTCATCTCTTCATTTTGAAAGGTTGAATGAGAATTTGTATCGAATTCTTGCTATAATTCATACTCACATTTGCTCATATTCACATACGCAAAGATCAAGTTTGACAAAACCTTGACCAGATTTAACCACGGTTGACTTGAGTTGACTAGTTTCGAAAAGAATTTTGAAATAATTAAATGAAATTATTTAATTAAATGGAGTACTTACTTCTATTTAATTAAACAAAGTTATTTAATTAAATGAAAAGTCATTCCTAATTAATTAAATGAAGTTATTTAATTAAATAAGAAAAGTGTCTCTAATTAATTAAAGATTATTTAATTAAATAGTAAAAGTAATTATGAGAGCATATCTCATTTTATTAAATTAAATATCTCAACAAAATCTCTCTTCAGTTCAAAAAGGGAAATTTTCAGTTCACTATTGATCAAAAATGAGTTTAATCAGTTAACTCATTTTTCTACTCAAATTGAACCAGTTAACTCCTTATTTTACTCAAATTAAATCTGTTAACTCCCTTTAATTTGGAAATCTTCCTTTATGACAGAACTTCACCTTTAATCCTGACCGTTGTTTGAAATCGATCTCAACCGTTGATGAATTCAAGGAAAGTCTATTTAAGAGACCCTCATCTCTTCATTTTGAAAAGTTGAACGAGAATTTGCATCGAATCGTTGCTGGAATTCATACTCACATTTGCTCATATTCACATACGCAAAGATCAAATTTGACCAAAAGTTGACCACATTTAACCACCGTTGACTTGAGTTGACTAGTTTCAAAAATAATTTTGAAATAATTAACCGAAATTATTTAATTAAATGGAGTACTTACTTGTAATTAATTAAACAAAGTTATTTAATTAAATGATAAGCCATTCATAATTAATTAAATGA
Source organism: Cupressus sempervirens (assembly GCA_028749045.1). Taxonomy (NCBI): domain Eukaryota; kingdom Viridiplantae; phylum Streptophyta; class Pinopsida; order Cupressales; family Cupressaceae; genus Cupressus; species Cupressus sempervirens. The sequence goes on from CM053788.1 coordinate 373,063,618, forward strand.
ATTTATTTAATTAAATAAGAAAATTGTCTCTAATTAATTAAAGATTATTTAATTAAATAGAAAAAGTAATTATGAGAGCATATCTCATTTTATTAAATTAAATATCTCAACAAAATCTCTCTTCAGTTCAAAAAGGAAAATTTTCAGTTCTCTATTGATAAAAAATGAGTTAAATCAGTTAACTCCTTTTTCTACTCAAATTGAATCAGTTAACTCCTTATTTTAATCAAATTAAATTTGTTAACTCCCTTTAATTTCAAAATCTTCCTTTATGACACAACTTCACTTTTAATCCTGACCGTTGATTGAAATCGATCTCAACTGTTGATGAATTCTAGAAAAGTCTATTTAAGAGACCCTCATCTCTTCATTTTGAAAGGTTGAATGAGAATTTGCATCCAATTCTTGCTGGAATTCATACTCACATTTGCTCATATTCACATACGCAAAGATTAAGTTTGACCAAAACTTGATTAGATTTCACCACGGTTGACTTGAGTTGACTAGTTTCGAAAAGAATTTTGAAATAATTAAGCGAAATTATTTTATTAAATGGAGTACTTACTTCTAATTAATTAAACAAAGTTATTTAATTAAATGAGAAGCCATTCCTAATTAATTAAATAAAGTTATTTAATTAAGTAAGAAAAGTGTCTCTAATTAATTAAAGATTATTTAATTAAATAAAAAAAGTAATTATGAGAGCATATCTCATTTTATTAAATTAAATATCTCAACAAAATCTCTCTTCAGTTCAAAAAGGGAAATTTTCAGTTCACTATTGATCAAAAATGAGTTAAATCAGTTAACTCGTTTTTCTACTAAAATTGAATACGTTAACTCCTTATTTTACTCAAATTAAATCTGTTAACTCCCTTTAATTTGGAAATCTACCTTTATGACCGAACTTCAACTTTAATCCGAACCGTTGATTGAAATCGATCTCAATTGTTGATAAATTCCAGGAAAGTCTATTTAGGAGACCCTCATCTCTTCATTTTGAAAAGTTGAATGTGAATTTGCATCAAATTTTTGCTGGAATTTATACTCACATTTGCTCATATTCACATACGCAAATATCAAGTTTGACCAAAAGTTGACTAGATTTAACGACGAATGACTTGAGTTGACTAGTTTAAAAAAAATTGAAATAATTAAACGAAATTATTTAATTAAATCGAGTTCTTACTTCTAACTAATTAAACAAAGTTATTTAATTAAATGAGAAGCCATTCCTAATTAATTAAATGAAGTTATTTAATTAAATAAGAAAAGTGTCTCTAATTAATTAAAGATTATTTAATTAAATAGAAAAAGTAATTATGAGAGCATATCTCATTTTATTAAATTAAACATCTCAACAAAATCTCTCTTCAGTTCAAAAAGAGAAATTTCTAGTTCACTATTGATCAAAAATGAGTTAAATCAGTTAACTCCTTTTTGTACTAAAATTGAATCAGTTAACTCCTTATTTTACTCAAATTAAATCTATTACTCCCTTTAATTTGGAAATTTCCTTTTATGACTGAACTTCACTTTTAATCCTGACCGTTGATTGAAATCGATCTCAACCGTTGATGAATTCTAGGAAAGTCTATTTAAGAGACCCTCATCTCTTCATTTTGAAAGGTTGAATGAGAATTTGCATCGAATTGTTGCTAGAATTCATACTCACATTTGCTCATATTCAAATACGCAAAGATCAAGTTTGACCAAAAGTTGACCAGATTTAACCACGATTGACTTGAGTTGACTAGTTTTGAAAAAAAATTGAAATAATTAAACGAAATTATTTAATTAAATGGAGTACTTACTTCTAATTAATTAAACAAAGTTATTTAATTAAATGAAAAGCCATTCCTAACTAATTAAATGAAGTTATTTAATTAAATAAGAAAAGTGTCTCTAATTAATTAAAGATTACTTAATTAAATAGAAAAAGTAATTTTGAGAGCATATCTTATTTTATTAAATTAAATATCTCAACAAAATCTCTCTTTAGTTCAAAAAGAGAAATTTTCATTTCACTATTGATTAAAAATGAGTTAAATCAGTTAACTCTTTTTTCTATTCAAATTGAATTAGTTAACTTCTTATTTTACTCAAATTAAATCTGTTAACTCCCTTTAAATTGGAAATCTTCCTTTATGACTGAACTTCACCTTTAATCCTGACTGTTGATTGAAATCGATCTTAACCGTTTATGAATTCTAGGAAAGTCTATTTAAGAGACCCTCATCTCTTCATTTTGATAGGTTGAATGAGAATTTGCATCGAATTGTTGCTAAAATTTATACTCACATTTGCTCATATTCACATACGCAAAAATTGAATTTGACCAAAAGTTGATCAGATTTAACCACGGTTGACTTGAGTTGACTAGTTTCGAAAAGAATTTTCAAATAATTAAATGAAATTATTTAATTAAATGGACTACTTACTTCTAATTAATTAAACAAAGTTATTTAATTAAATGAGAAGCCATTCCTAATTAATCAAATGAAGTTATTAATTAAATAAGAAAAGTGTCTCTAATTAATTAAAGATTATTTAATTAAATAGAAAAAGTAGTTATGAGAGCATATCTCATTTTATTAAATTAAATATCTCAACAAAACCTCTTTTGAGTTCAAAAAGGGAAATTTCCAATTCACTATTGATTAAAAATGAGCTAAATCAATTAACTATTTTTTCTACTTAAATTGAATCATTTAACTCCTTATTTTACTCAAATTAAATCTATTAACTCCCTTTAATTTGGAAATCTCCTTTTATGACTGAACTTCACCTTTAATTCTGACCGTTGATTCAAACCGATCTCAACCATTGATGAATTCCTAGAAAGTCTATTTAAGAGACCCTCATCGCTTCATTTTGAAAGGTTGAATGAGAATTTGCATCGAATTGTTGCTGGAATTCATACTCACATTTGCTCATATTCACATACGCAAAGATCAAATTTGACCAAAAGTTGACCAGATTTAACCACGGTTGACTTGAGTTGACTAGTTTCAAAAAGAATTTTGAAATAATTAAGTGAAATTATTTAATTAAATGGAGTACTTACTTCTAATTAATTAAACAAAGTTATTTAATTAAGTGTGAAGCCATTCCTAATTAATTAAATGAAGTTATTTAATTAAATAAGAAAAGTGTCTCTAATTAATTAAAGATTATTTAATTAAATAGAAAAAGTAATTATGAGAGCATATCTCATTTTATTAAATTAAATATCTCAGCAAAATCTCTCTTCAGTTCAAAAAGAAAAAATTTCAGTTCACTATTGATAAAAAATGAGTTAAATCAGTTACCTCCTTTTTCTACTCAAATTAAATCAGTTAACTCCTTATTTTACTCAAATTAAATCTGTTAACTCCCTTTAATTTGAAAATCTTCCTTTATGACTGAACTTCACCTTTAATCCTGACCGTTGATTGAAATCGATCTCAACCGTTGATGAATTCCAGAAAAGTCTATTTAAAAGACCCTCATCTCTTTATTTTGAAAGGTTGAATGAGAATTTGTATCGAATTGTTGCTTGAATTCATACTCATATTTGCTCATATTCACATACGCAAAGATCAAATTTGACCAAAATTTGATCAGATTTAACCACGCTTGACTTGAGTTGACTAGTTTCGAAAATAATTTTGAAATAATTGTACAAAATTATTTAATTAAATGGAGTACTTACTTCTAATTAATTAAACAAAGTTATTTAATTAAATGAGAAGCCATTCGTAATTAATTAAATGATGTTATTTAATTAAATAAGAAAAGTGTCTCTAATTAATTAAAGATTATTTAATTAAATAGAAAATGTAATTATAAGAGCATATCTCATTTTATTAAATTAAATATCTCAACAAAATCTCTCTTCTGTTCAAAAAGGGAAATTTCCAATTCACTATTGATCAAAAATGAGTTAAATGAGTTAACTCCTTTTTCTACTCAAATTTAATCAGTTAACTCTTTATTTTACTCAAATTAAATATGTTAACTCCATTTAATTTGAAAATCTTCCGTTATGACTGAACTTCACCTTTAATCTTGACCGTTGATAGAAATCGATCTCAACCGTTGATGAATTACAAGAAAGTCTATTTAAGAGACCCTCATCTCTTCATTTTGAAAGATTGAATGAGAATTTGCATCGAATTGTTTCTGGAATTCATACTCACATTTGCTCATATTCACATACGCAAAGATCAAGTTTGACCAAAAGTTTATAATATTTAACCACGGTTGACTTGAGTTGACTAGTTTCGAAAGAATTTTGAAATAATTAAACGAAATTATTTAATTAAATGGAGTACTTACTTCTAATTAATTAAATAAAGTTTTTAAATTAAATGAGAAGCCATTCTTAATTAATTAAATTAAATTATTTAATTAAATAAGAAAAGTTTCTCTAATTAATTAAAGATTATTTAATTAAATAGAAAAAGTAATTATGAGAGCATATCTCATTTTATTAAATTAAATATCTCAACAAAATCTCTTTTCAGGTCAAAAAGGGAAATTTCTAGTCAACTATTGACCAAAAATGAGTTAAAACAGTTAACTCCTTTTTCTACTCAAATTGAATCAGTTAACTCCTTATTTTACTCAAATTAAATCTGTTAACTCCCTTTAATTTGAAAATCTCCCTTTATGACTGAACTTCACCTTTAATCCTAACCATTGATTGAAATCGATCTCAACCATTGATAAATTTTGGGAAAGTCTATTTAAGAGACCCCCATCTCTTCATTTTGAAAGGTTGAATGAGGATTTACATCAAATTGTTGCTGGAATTTATACTCACATGTGCTCATATTCACATATGCAAATATCAAGTTTGACCAAAAGTTGACCAGATTTAACAATGATTGACTTGAGTTGACTAGTTTCGAAAAGAATTTTGAAATAATTTTACAAAATTATTTAATTAAATGGAGTACTTACTTCTAAGTAATTAAACAAAGTTATTTAATTAAATGAGAAGCCATTCTTAATTAATTAAATGAAGTTATTTAATTAAATAAGAAAAGTTTCTCTAATTAATTAAAGATTATTTAATTAAATAGAAAAAGTAATTATGAGAGCATATCTCATTTTATCTCAACAAAATCTCTCTTCAGTTCAAAAAGAGAAATTTCGAGTTCACTATTGATCAAAAATGAGTTAAATCAGTTAACTCCTTTTTTGTAATGCCCTGCCAAAGGATCCGAAGAACTTTACTAAGTTTGCCAAACAATTTTTTTATTTTAAACATGAAAGATAAAACCATTCATAACATTTGTGGAAGCAATGACAACAATTCAAATGAAAATAAACATAACATATATACATAATAGGCTACATTCTTTAAAGATACCTTAACGTTGTATCACATCTAAATTAACTACTCATCTAACATCTCATCCTTATGAAATAACAGTGATACATCCAATGTACTTAAACAATATACAAGTGTCATTTTGTAATTATATTTTAGTTTAGCTCAATCATCCACGGTACATATCACCGGGTATGAAAAGCTTAAAAGAATAAACATCCAAGTAAATAAAGTACATCATCATCATCTAATATTAATCCATGATGCAATAACATAAATGAAATCACATATCATACATGATACATCATCACAAAAAATATAAACATCCATCACAAAAGATAATCATATATCACAAACATAAATAACTAAGTGCACGGTTCCTCCCAACCTTAAATAGCATCATTAGACCATCGTGGATCCTAGCCATTCCTCCGTACGTAACATTCCAAAGCACCGAAGAGATCATCGGTATTAACATAGTAGTAATGTCACTTCCAAAACATCCTACTAACATGCAAAGTAAAGCATAATAAATTATCAACTAACATATTCAAAGTAAAGAAAATCATCAATATAAGAAACATACCAATAAATACATCCATCATAAGGTATATTATCTATCATAATGCTCCAAAAACATAATGAAGAATAAATACCAACCAAGGATACTCTAGCCACAGTGTCTCAGATGGATCTCAAATGATAAGAGTGAAAATACACTACCACCTAAACGCGTGCAACCTAAGTGGTCCACTCCCACTGTGCTGAGGAGATAATCTCAAGTCTCAAACAAAATATCAATTCACGAAGCACAAATCTCTATAAGTCTAGGAATCCTTAAAGTATACTAACTCAAAGGTTCCATCACACAAAACTGACATCTAATTCTCAGAGGCACATAAAGACATATAGAAAACTTACTCTGCAAGTAAGAAAATGTTATCGCATTTATCACGTACAAGTTACCTTGGCAGTTAGTTAAACTCCACGGGTCCATACTGATCTCATGCGGCCACTAGTATCCTCTCATACTGACAAGGCATACTACAGAATGCACGGTTGCAACCATGCGTTCTCACTAGTCCCATCCTAGCCTGTACAAGCACTCAAGGCATGGGCGAGAACATCAAACCAATTATCCTTTTAGGTTGATTTAATCCCTATTTAGTGTGTAAATGTTATCACTTATTAACCAAACTTAAAATGAGTTACCCTGGGAACCACTTAGGGCCCCGCCCCCATTGCAAGCCACTTCCCGACACTACAAGTAGATTACCTACCCTAAGCTCATAGAATTATAAATCTCAAAATCATAAAAGATAATCCATAATAAAATCATCAAATATGCATAAAAGTATCAAATATCCATAATAAGAATCATCAAATCTCTAAGATAAGAATCATCAAATCTCCATGACCATCTGAAAAAGCATCCATAAAAAATTATGACCACAACAGTTCTCTAATAGCAACTGAAGGCATCACTGATAATCATAAGTATCAATTGGTTCTCAATAACCAAAATATATCTCAAGATAAATGGTTCTCAACAAGCAACCAAGAATATCTCAAAATCATACTGATCGAAGACTCCAAAATGGTTGAGTCAAACATGTCACAACATATATCATCAAGAAATAAATCCACATTTTAGTCCCATCATGGTGACTAGAAAGTAATCCAAGGATAACTGATCGATGACTCAAAAATAATTAGCTCAAGCATCTTAGATATATATACATCTTAGCTTCACACATGAAGGCTGAAGAACAAATACAAATATTTCAACTAGCATACGATCACATAACCATGGTTGGGCTTATAAAGATGAAGACCAAATAAGATCAACATGCCATCACACCTCATAACCCCCGAGCCTCTAGTAACAACCTAGGACTGGTCAACACCAGTCAACCCAAAACCCAAAACAAGAAGCATATAGAATACACGATGCAAACACATGTTTTGGTTTACTAAATTCTAAATAGTTGAATAATGTGTATGGGTTTCCAATTTTCTGTTTGCAAGTATACTTTCAGGTGTATAAAGTTATCATTTGACCTACAAGTCAACCCAATTGTTCCCCGATAGCATTACCCTTCCATTATTAAGAATTACATTCTAAGAATAACTTAAGGATAAATATTCACTAAACTGACCATCATTGACCTTAATTAAATTGCTTTCTTTATTTAACTAAGATCCATATTCTAACTGATTAACTCTCCTTCATAAATCAAAAATCATTATTCATTTATAAAAGAACCAATTATCAAACTAAGAAGAATTATAACTTTATTAAAATGATCAATTAAATCAAACAATTAACATAGGTCCATATTCTAATAGTCCTCAATTAAATATTACTAAGTCTTCACCATTAAATATCTAAGGTCATCATTCAAGTCATAAGAATAAGACCTATCAACTTGATATCAATATTTCTACAATCTTATTAAAAGAATTATATCAATTAAATCTTCATTACTTAACTCAATTGTTAATTAAATCTAATTAACTCTCATTGATTGATTTAATTAATAATTACATAATCATAGCAACGTTCCAATTAATATCAGTTAACTAATAACTAACTATAATTCTGTATGATAAAAGTCAACTATAATTCAATACTCAAAAGATCATATTAATAATTTAATAATAATTATTAAAAATCTTAAATGACCATATTTGTCATCTTTCAAAGAATACCAAAATTCCCTTAACAAATTCGTATTATCATTAATTTTTTCAAATAAGACTCTATCGCACAACTTAACTATTGATATCATAATTATAATATCAACTCAATGAATATCAATTGATTAAAAATCAATTATAATCCAACTCTAAAATTTATTATCTTTTACCAAACTTCAATCAATAAATAATCTCCACTAGATTAACTCTAGTCAAATTTGTTGATATCTATTTAAACCATTATTTATTAATAGTTTGCTAGTCCTTACAAACATTAATAAATAATAAACTCTTCAAACTATACATACTCGATCTATAGAATCCTTCCATAACTCATTAGTTAATATTTGGCTAACTCTTAACTTCATTAAGATATTCAAACGTATTATCCAATAACATAATAATTTAGTCTTAATCCAATATCATTCAGAGTTTTTAAATTTAAATCAACATAATATAAATTATCATCTTACAATTATTTAATCAATATTAAAATCAACCATTAAACTCTATTTTCTAATTGTTCTATTAATATTTTGTCTATATAAACATTATTTGAAAGAGATCTCTATCACAAACCAATAAGACTCATTATAGATTTTAACATGATTAATTTTCAAATTCTTAACATTATCATCTTCATTAAATAACTCTAAACTTGTTTAATATATATTAAATAGTATTCAATATACATTATAAAAAGTTCACTATATAAACTATATTAAAATCTCTTTTCTTTTAATTTTCTCTCATCCATTTACTTAGATTGACTAATAATTAATTACACTTCTTCTACTATTAATTAATCTTAATTAAATTTGATTTAATTAGATTAAATAATAAACTATATAAAACTAATGCATATTAATAAAATTTTAATAAGGGAAGATTTCAATATCTTTAATTCATTCTATGCTTTGATATATTATTTTTTTGAAGTTTAAGCATAAAGAACTCTTGGTTATGAAAAATGGAGAAATATCTGTCCTTGAATAAAAAAAGACTCAGTACGACGGCCATATCTCCTTAATGAACTATTGGATCGGGCTGAAATTGAAATATGTTGGAGAGGGCCAAGTTGCGCCAATTCTGATTGGAGCGATTGAATAAATTCGATAACGATAAAAAATTATGAATAACTGAGTTCGAGTCTATCCAAGGGGCAGCGACAGGACAATTAAATTTTTTTTCTTAAAAGGTAATTGTTCTCTAAATTTATCCAATAATTTCACTAATGAATTTTGCCATAAATCTTGAAACCATTTTCAAATCTATTTCAATTTGATTCTAATTCGAACCCAAACCCATTTTCTCTTTTTTTTTTAAATCTATGCATATAAAATTCTCAAATAAATTTAATTTCCCAAATTGAAAATGCATACAATAAAAATATGAAATTCCTTAGAAGACATATGGAAGACACGAAGAAGACAAGAATGCATGATGCGGAAATAGTATAAGAAAAATCACAATAATCTACTCAGATTCTGATGCTAATTCGCTCTTCCTCAGAAAACTCGCAGAGCAAGCTCCCTTCTTCAGAGTTCTTGAGTCCTCCAATGCTCCAATTGCTTTCCACCCCCTCTCTAAGCTTCTATGAATGCTTGAATATAAAGAGCTCTCAAGAAACCTTTGGATTGCTTCTTGAAACTACTGAAAGGTGTAACCAACTAAGCATGGGTCTTTTCCAACTTTTTTGATGAGTCATAGAGTTGTAGATACCTTGTGCTTAATTGATGCACTAACCCCCGTGTTGTTGACACATGTTAATTCCCATGCAAGCTTATAACTCTAATTTACTTTTTAAATAATCTCTATTTAAATTTTATAACTTTCATTTTAATTTTTAAAACTTTTATTATTATTATTTTATAATTATTATTAATTTTAATTTTTAGTTTTCTTTTATTTAATTCCTTTTCTCCAATAATTTACATTTAATTAATTACAATCAAAATATCAAAGATCATGATATTTTATTAATTTTCTTCAATAAATAATTTATTAATTAAATCTATTTATTAAGACTTATTTAATAAAAAATTCACCATAGACCTTCAAGATAAAATATGAAAACCCATCATAAAACAAATCATACAAAATAAATCTAAAGGGTTAAAAATCATGAAATATGTCATCTGACACATTCGGTGGGTATTCAACTCAGATACTTGTCCTAATTTTCCAATGAGGACAAATGGCTCAAAGGGTTGAGATTTGGACTTGAGAATTTATCTCCCCTCTCTTATCATTAAGATAATGTGATAGGGTACGCTCATCCTTGGAATTCATGAAAGTTGATACCCAGTACCTATAACTTGCATAAAAATTATGCATGTACAAACACAATATATACTAAACTAAACAGACAATGGTAGGAACTGGTGCATCATGTAGATCTCGACTAGAAGGTGAATACGACTCCCTTCCTTAACCATATCAGACACGCCATACAAAAGCAAACACGCAAGGCAAACACACACACCATACACATCCAGTATGGGGTAAGTATTCATAAGAAAGCACATATGATAATAAATCATCTTACTAATCATCATTAATAATTGAAAGCAATGTAATAATCATCATCAATAATTGTGAACACTAAAAATAATCATCATACATACATGAAATGTAGAGTCTAAGTAATCTCATCACATAATAAACTGAATCTATAGCACAATATCTAATAATCTCAAAAGAATGGTCCTAACCAACAACATAAAACTAATTCTAAAAGAGTTTAGTAACGATAACAAAATGTGAACCAGGGGCAGGCACTACATTTTTATATTCAAATTGAATTAGTTCACTATTTATTTTACTCAAATTAAATCTGTTAATTCCCTTTAATTTGAATATCTCCCTTTATGACTAGACTTCACCTTTAATCCTGACCGTTGATTGAAATCAATCTCAACCGTTGATGAATTTCAGGAAAGTCTATTTAAGAGACCCTCATCTCTTCATTTTGAAAGGTTGAATGAGAATTTGCATCAAATTGTTGCTGGAATTCATACTCACATTTACTTATATTCACATACGCAAAGATCAAGTTTGACCAAAAGTTGACCAGATTTAAGCATGGTTGACTTGAGTTGACTAGTTTTGAAAAGAAATTTGAAATAATTAAATGAAATTATTTAATTAAATGGAGTACTTACTTCTAATTAATTAAACAAAGTTATTTAATTAAATGAGAAGCCATTCTTAATTAATTAAATGAAGTTATTTAATTAAATAAGAAAAGTGTCTCTAATTAAATGAAGATTATTTAATAAAATAGAAAAAGCAATTATGAGAGGATATCTCATTTTATTAAATTAAATATCTCAGCAAAATCTCTCTTCAGTTTAAAAAGAGAAATTTTCAGTTCACTATTGATAAAAAATGAGTTAAATCAGTTAACTCCTTTTTCTACTCAAATTGAATCAGTTAACTCCTTATTTTACTCAAATTAAATCTGTTAACTCCCTTTAATTTGGAAATCTCCCTTTATGACTGAACTTCACCTTTAATCCTGATCGTTGATTGAAATCGATCTCAACCGTTGATGAATTCAAGCAAAGTCTATTTAAGAGACCCTCATCTCTTCATTTTGAAAGGTTGAATGAGAATTTGCATCGAATTATAGCTAGAATTCATACTCAGATTTGCTTATATTCACATACGCAAAGATCAAGTTTGACCAAAAGTTGACCAAATTTAACCACGGTTGACTTGAATTGACTAGTTTCGAAAAAAAAATTTAAATAATTAAATGTAATTATTTAATTAAATGGAGTACTTACTTCTAATTAATTAAACAAAGTTATTTAATTAAATGAGAAGCCATTCCTAATTAATTAAATGAAGTTATTTAATTAAATAGGAAAAGTGTCTCTAATTAATTAAAAATTATTTATTTAAATAGAAAAAGTAATTATGAGAGCATATCTCATTTTATTAAATTAAATATCTCAAATAAATCTCTCTTTAATTCAAAAAGAGAAATTTCCAGTTCACTATTGATAAAAACTGAGTTAAATCAGTTAACTCATTTTTCTACTCAAATTGAATCAGTTAACTCCTTATTTCACTCAAATTAAATCTGTTAACTCCCTTTAATTTGAAAATCTCTCTTTATGACTGAACTTCACCTTTAATCCTGACTGTTGATTGAAATCGATCTCAACCTTTAATGAATTCCAGGAAAGTCTATTTAAGAGACTCTCATCTCTTCATCTTCAAAGGTTGAATGAGAATTTGCATCGAATTATTGCTGGAATTCATACTCACATTTGCTCATATTCACATACGTAAAGATCAAGTTTGACCAAAAGTTGACCAGATTTAACCACGGTTGACTTGAGTTGACTAGTTTCGAAAAAAATTTTGAAATAATTAAATGAAATTATTTAATTAAATGGAGTACTTACTTCTAATTAATTAAACAAAGTTATTTAATTAAATGAGAAGCCATTCCTAATTAATTAAATGAAGTTATTTAATTAAATAAGAAAAGCATCTCTAATTAATTAAAGATTATTTATTTAAATAGAAAAAGTAATTATGAGAGCATATCTCATTTTATTAAATTAAATATCTCTTCAGTTCAAAAAGATAAATTTCCAGTTCACTATTGATAAAAATAAAGTTAAATCAGTTAACTCCTTTTCTTACTCAAATTGAATCAGTTAACTCCTTATTTCACTCAAATTAAATCTGTTAACTCCCTTTAATTTGGAAATCTCTCTTTATGACTGAATTTCACCTTTAATCCTGACTGTTGATTGAAATCGATCTCAACCGTTAATGAATTCCAGGAAAGTCTATTTAAGAGACTCTCATCTCTTCATCTTGAAAGTTTGAATGAGAATTTGCATCGAATTGTTGTTGGAATTCATACTCACATTTTCTCATATTCACATACGCAAAGATCAAGTTTCACTAAAAGTTGACCAGATTTAACCACGGTTGACTTGAGTTGACTAGTTTCAAAAAGAATTTTGAAATAATTAAACAAAATTATTTAATTAAATGGAGTACTTACTTCTAATTAATTAAAAAAAGTTATTTAATTAAATTAGAAGCCATTCCTAATTAATTAATTGAAGTTATTTCATTAAATAAGAAAAGTGTCTCTAATTAATTAAAGATTATTTAATTAAATAGAAAAAGTAATTATGAGAGCATATCTCATTTTATTAAATTAAATATCTCAACAAAATCTTTCTTTAGGTCAAAAAGGAAAATTTTTAGTTCATTATTGATCAAAAATGAGTTAAATCAGTTAACTCCTTCTACTCGAATTGAATCAGTTAACTCCTTATTTTACTCAAATTAAATCTGTTAACTCAATTTAATTTGGAAATCTCCCTTTATGACTGAACTTCACCTATAATCTTGACCGTTGATTGAAATCGATCTCAACCGTTGATGAATTTTAGGAAAGTCTATTTAAGAGACCCTCATCTCTTCATTTTAAAAGGTTGAATGAGAATTTGAATCGAATTGTTGTTGGAATTCACACTCACATTTGATCATATTCACATACGCAAAGATCAAGTTTGACCAAAAGTTGACCAGATTTAACCACGGTTGACTTGAGTTGACTAGTTTCGAAAACAATTTTGAAATAATTAAAAGAAATTATTTAATTAAATGGAGTACTTACTTCTAATTAATTAAACAAAGTTAATTAAATGTGAAACCATTCCTAATTAATTAAATGAAGTGATTTAATTAAATAAGAAAAGTGTCTCTAATTAATTAAAGATTATTTAATTAAATAGAAAAAGTAATTATGAGAGCATATCTCATTTTATTAAATTAAATATCTCAACAAAATCTCTCTTCTGTTCAAAAAGTGAAATTTTCAGTTCACTATTGATAAAAAATAAGTTAAATCAGTTGACTCTTTTTTCTACTCAAACTGAATCAGTTAACTCCTTATTTTACGCAAATTATATCTGTTAAATCCTTTTAATTTGAAAATCTCCCTTTATGACTGAACTTCACGTTTAATCCTGACCGATGATTGAAATCGATCTCAACCATTGATGAATTTCAGGAAAGTTTATTTAAGAGACCCTCATCTCTTCATTTTGAAAGGTTGAATGAGAATTTGCATCGAATTGTTGCTGTAATTCATACTCACATTTGCTCATATTCACATACGCAAAGATAAAGTTTGACCAAAAGTTGACCACATTTAACCACAGTTAACTTGAGTTGACTAGTATCGAAAAGAATTTTGAAATAATTAAATTAAATAATTAAATTAAATGGAGTACTTACTTCTAATTAATTAAACAAAGTTATTTAATTAAATAAGAAAAGTGTCTCTAATTAATTAAAGATTATTTAATTAAATAGAAAAAGTAATTACGAGAGCATATCTAATTTTATTAAATTAAATATCTCAACAAAATCTCTCTTCAGTTGAAAAAGAGAAATTTTCAGTTCACTATTGATCAAAAATGATTTAAATCAGTTGACTCCTTTTTCTACTAAAATTGAATCAGTTAACTCTTTATTTTACTCAAATTAAATCTGTTAACTCCCTTTAATTTGAAAATCTCCCTTTATGACTGAACTTCACATTTAATCCTAACCGTTGATTGAAATCGATCTCAACCATTGATAAATTTTGGGAAAGTCTATTTAAGAGACCCTTATCTCTTCATTTTGAAAGGTTGAATGAGAATTTGCATCGAATTGTTGCTGGAATTCATACTCACATTCGCTCATATTCGCATACGCAAAGATCAAGTTTGACCAAAACTTGACCATATTTAACCACAGTTGACTTGAGTTGACTAATTTCGAAATTTTTTTTGAAATAATTAAACAAAATTATTTAATTAAATGGAATACTTACTTCTAAATAATTAAACAAAGTTAGTTAATTAAATGAGAAGCCATTGCTAATTAATTAAATCAAGTTATTTAATTAAATAAGATAAGTGTCTCTAATTAATTAAAGATTATTTAATTAAATAGAAAAAGTAGTTATGAGAGCATATCTTATTTAATTAAATTAAATATCTCAATAAGATCTCTCTTCAGTTCGAAAACGGGAATTTCCAGTTCACTGTTGATCAAAAAAGAGTTAAATTAGTTAACTCCTTTTTCTACTCAAATTGAATCAATTAACTCCTTATTTTACTCAAATTAAATTTGTTAACTTCCTTTAATTTGGAAATCTACCTTTATGCCTGAATTTCAGCTTTAGTCCTAACCATTGATTGAAATCGATCTCAACCGTTGATGAATTCTAGGAAAGTCTTTTTAAGAGACACTCATGTCTTCATTTTGAAAGGTTGAATGAGAACTTGCATCGAATTGTTGCTGGAATTCATAGTCACATTTGCTCATATTCACAAATGCAATGATGAAGTTTGACCAAAAGTTGATCAGATTTAACTACAGTTGACTTGAGTTGACTAGTTTCGAAAAGAATTTGTAATTAATTAAACAAAATTATTTAATTAAATGGAGTACTTACTACTAATTAATTAAACAAAGTTATTTAATTAAATAAGAATCCATTCCTAATTAATTAAATGAAGTTATTTAATTAAATAAGAAACCTGTCTCTAATTAATTAAAGATTATTTAATTATATAGAAAAAGTATTTATGAGAGTATATTTCATTTTATTAAATTAAATATATCAACAAAATCTCTCTTCAGTTCAAAAAGAGAAATTTCCAGTTCACTATTGATAAAAAATGAGTTAAATCAGTCACCTTTTTTTTCTACTCAAATTGAATCAGTTAACTCCTTATTTTACTCTAATTAAATCTGTTAACTCTCTTTAATTTGGAAATCTTCCTTTATGATTGAACTTCACCTTTAATCCTGACTGTCGATTGAAATCGATCTCAGCCGTTGATGAATTTCAGGAAAGTCTATTTAAGAGACCCTCATCTCTTCATTTTAAAAGGTTGAATGAGAATTTGCATCGAATTGTTGCTGGAATTCATACTCATATTTTTTTATATTCACATACGCAAAGATCAAGTTTGACCAAAAGTTGATTAGATTTAACAACGGTTAACTTGAATTAACTAGTTTTGAAAAGAATTTTAATATAATTAAATGTCATTATTTAATTAAACGGAGTACTTACTTCTAATTAATTAAACAAAGTTATTTAATTAAATGAGAAGCCATTCCTAATTAATTAAATGAAGTTATTTAATTAAATAAGAATAGCATCTCTAATTAATTAAAGATTATTTATTTAAATAGAAAAATTAATTATGAGAGCATATCTCATTTTATTAAATTAAATATCTCAACAAAATCTCTCTTCAATTCAAAAAGAGAAATTTCCAGTTCACTATTGATAAAAAATGAGTTAAATCAATTAACTCCTTTTTCTACTCAAATTGAATCAGTTAACTCCTTATTTCACTCAAATTAAATCTGTTAACTTCCTTTAATTTGGAAATCTCTCTTTATGACTGAACTTCACTTTTAATCCTGACCGTTGATTGAAATCGATCTGAACCGTTAATGAATTCCAGGAAAGTCTATTTAGGAGACTCTCGTCTCTTCATTTTGAAAAGTTGAATGAGAATTTGCATCGAATTGTTGCTGGAATTCATACTCACATTTGCTCATATTCACATACGCAAAGATCAAGTTTGACCAAAAGTTGACCTGTTTTAACCATGGTTGACTTGAGTTGACTAGTTTCGAAAAGAATTTTGAAATAATTAAATGAAATTATTTAATTAAATGAGGTACTTACTTCTAATTAATTAAACAAAGTTATTTAATTAAATTAGAAGGCATTCCTAATTAATTAAATGAAGTTATTTAATTAAGTAAGAAAAGTGTCTCTAATTAATTAAAGATTATTTAATTAAATAGAAAAGGTAATTATGAGAGTATATCTCATTTTATTAAATTAAATATCTCAACAAAATCTCTTTTCAGTTCAAAAAGGGAAATTTTCAGTTCACTAATGATCAAAAATGAGTTAAATCATTTAACTCTTTTTTTCTACTCAAATTGAATCTCTTTATTTTACTCAAATTAAATCTGTTAACTCCTTTTAATTTGGAAATCTCCATTTATGACTGAACTTCACCTTTAATCCTGACCATTGATTGAAATCGATCTCAACCGTTGATGAATTCTAGGAAAGTCTATTTAAGAGACCCTCATCTTTCCATTTTGAAATGTTGAATGAGAATTTGCATCGAATTGTTGCTGGAATTCGTACTCACATTTGCTCATATTCACATATGCAAAGATCAAGTTTGACCAAAAGTTGACCAGATTTAACCACAGTTGACTTGAGTTGACTAGTTTTGAAAAGAATTTTGAAATTATTAAACAAAATTATTTAATTAAATGGAGTACTTACTTCTAATCATTTAAACATAGTTATTTAATTTAATTAGAAGCCATTTCTAATTAATTAAATGAAGTTATTTAATTAAATAAGAAAAGTGTCTCTAATTAATTAAAGATTATTTAGTTAAATAGAAAAAGAAATTATGAGAGCATATCTCATTTTATTAAATTAAATATCTCAACAAAATCTCTCTTCAGTTTAGAAAGGGAAATTTCCAGTTCACTAATGATAAAAAATGAGTTAAATCAGTTAACTCTTTTTTCTACTCAAATTGAATCAGTTAACTCCTTATTTTACTCAAATTAAATCTGTTAACTCCCTTTAATTTGGAAATCTCCCTTTATGACTGAACTTCACCTTTAATCCTGACCGTTGATTGAAATCGATCTCAACCGTTGATGAATTTCAAGAAAGTCTTTTTAAGAGACCCTCATCTTTTCATTTTGAAATGTTGAATGAGAATTTGTATCGAATTGTTGCTAAAATTCATACTCACATTTGCTCATATTCAAATACGCAAAGATCATGTTTGACCAAAAGTTGACCAGATTTAACCATGGTTGACTTGAGTTGACTAGTTTCGAAAAGAATTTTGAAATAATTAAACGAAATTATTTAATTAAATGGAGTACATACTTCTAATTAATTAAACTAAGTTATTTAATTAAATGAGAAGCCATTCCTAATTAATTAAATGAAGTTATTTAATTAAATAAGAAAAATGTTTCTAATTAATTAAAGATTATTTAATTAAATAGAAAAAGTAATTATGAGAGCATATCTTATTTTATTAAATTAAATATCTCAACAAAATCTCTCTTCAGTTCAAAAATGGAAATTTTCAGTTCACTATTGATAAAAAATGAGTTAAATCAGTTAACTCCTTTTTCTACCCAAATTGAATCAGTTAACTCCTTATTTTACTCATCTTAAATCTGTTAACTCCCTTTAATTTGGAAATCTCCCTTTATGACTGAACTTCACCTTTAATTCTGACTGTTGATTGAAATCGATCTCAACCATTGATGAATTCTAGGAAAGTCTACTTAAGAGACCCTCATCTCTTCATTTTGAAAGGTTGAATGAGAATTTGCATCGAATTGTTGCTAGAATTCATACTCACATTTGCTCATATTCACATACGTAAAGATCAAGTTTGACTAAAAGTTGACTAGATTTAAGCACGGCTGACTTGAGTTGACTAGTTTCGAAAAGAATTTTGAAATAATTAAACGAAATTATTTAATTAAATGGAGTACTTACTTCTAATTAATTAAAAAAAGTTATTTAGTTAAATGAGAAGCCATTTCTAATTAATTAAATGAAGTTATTTAATTAAATAAGAAAAGTGTCTCTAATCAATTAAAGATTATTTAATTAAATAGAAAAAGTAATTATGAGAGCATATCTCATTTTATTAAATTAAATATCTCAACAAAATCTCTCTTCAGTTCAAAAAGGGAAATTTCCAGTTCACTATTGATCAAAAATGAGTTAAATGAGTTAACTCCTTTTTCTACTCAAATTGAATCAGTTAACTCCTTATTTTACTCAAATTAAATCTGTTAACTTCCTTTAATTTGGAAATGTCCCTTTATGACTGAACTTCACCTTTAATCCTGACCGTTGATTGAAATCGATCTCAACCATTGATAAATTCTAGGAAAGTCTATTTAAGAGACCCAAATCTCTTCATTTTGAAAGGTTTAATGACAATTTGCATCGAATTGTTGCTGGAATTCATACTCACATTTTCTCATATTCACATACGCAAAGATCAAGTTTGACCAAAAGTTGACCAGATTTAACCACGTGTAACGCCCCGCCAAGGGATTCAAAAAATTAACCTAGAGTTTCACTAAGTTTGGTAACATTTTTTTTTTTACATGAAATTAAATACCATACATAACTTATTCACAATAACGGAAGCTATAGCAATGTCCATCTGAAAGTAAACATAACATACATAACATATTACATTCTTTAAAGATCCCTTAACATTGAATTACATACAAGAATCCATCTAGTACAACACTCACATGAAATAATAATTATTAGTCCAATGTTTAAACATTACATTTTCAAATGCTCAATCATCCACGGTACATGTCACAGGGTATGACAAGTTCAAAGAATATACATATGTGAATAAGGTACATCATCCTATTCCAATCTATGATATATCAAAGACAATCACATGATACACATGATACATCAGCATAGAATACATATACAAACATAAAAAACTAAGTGCACGGTTCCTCTCAACCATCAATAGCATCATTAGACCATTGTTAATCCTAGCCATCCCTCCCTACGTAACATCCCAAATCACTGAAGAGATCATCAGTACTAACATAGTAGGAATGTCACTCCTAATATATACAACATCATATGCAAATAAAAGCATAAGATAACATCATCTAACATATGCTAATCATCAATGAAAAAGGATACATATCCACCATCATGAAGGATGCATCAGCCACGATGTCTCAATGAGTCTCAAATGATAAGAGCAGAAAATACACTACCACCCGACCACGTGGTACCTAAGTGGTCCACTCCCACCGTGCTAAGGAGATAATCTCAGGTCCCAAATAGGCTATCCATAACACATAGCACATATCTCTATAATCCAGGAATCCTAAAAGTATACCAACTCAAAGGTTCCAATCACAAAACTAACATCTACTTCCCAGAGGCACATAATGACATATAGGAACCTACTATGCAAGCAGGAAAGTGTCATCGCATTTATCACGTACAAGTTACCCTGGCAGTTAGCTAAACTCCATGGGTCCATACTGATCTCATGCGGCCACTAGTACCCCCTCATACTGACAAGACATACTATGGAATGCAAGGTCGCAACCATGTGTCTCACTACTCCCATCCTAGCCTGTACAAGCACTCAAGGCATGGGCGAGAACAAAACAATTATCTTTTTAGGTTCATTTGGTTAATATTAGGTGTGAATGCTATCACTTATTAATCCAACTTACAATGAGTTACCCTGGCAGCCTCTTAGGACCCCGGCCCCCATTGCAAGCCACTTCTTGACACTACATGCATATATCTTACCCTAATTCTCATGGACTTATAAATCTCAAAACTACAAAAGATAATCCATAAAATCATCAAATATGCATAAAAGCATCAAATCTTCATGAGCAAACATCCATAGAAAATCATGAACACAACAGCTCTCTATTGGCAACTGAAGTATCACTGATAATCAAAAGTATCCAATGGTTCTCAATAACCAAAATATATCTCAATCATATTGATCGAAGACTCCAAAAATGGTTGAGTCAAATATGTCACAACATGACATCATCAAAAATAAATCCACATCTCAGTCCCATCATGGCGACTAGAAAATAACCAAGGATAACTGATCGATGACCAAAATAATGGTTAGATCAAGTGTCTCATACACAAGAATCTCAACTATAACCATCAGTAATCACATCCAATACATAGAGTATTCCATCACATAACCATAGTTGGGTTTATAAAGATCGAGATTAAAACATCATCATGACATCACAATCACAAAACCCCCAAGCCTCTGGTAGACGTCCTATAACTGGTCAACACTAGTCAACCCAATAACATAAAGAATACACAATGTAAACACATGTTTTGGTTTTGCTAAGTTTTCAAATTTGAATTCAAATGCAGAAGTCTCGGTTTACGTTTCCCAAACTATATCAAGTGGAAAAATTTTACGTTTTACCTAACCCATGTATTTGTTTGATAGATAAAAAGTTTCTCCATTAGACTCAATTTTCTAATTGATCTAATAATATTTTATTTATATAAACTTTGTTTGAAGATAGACATTTCCTATGAACAAAACTTTGATTATTTATTCTAATAATTAATCTTAATTAAAACTAAGTTTAATTAAATTAATTATTAATATCTCTTCATAATTGACAAGCTTAATAGCAATATTTTAAATCATTAAAAAGAGTGACCCATTAATTGAGAACTTTATCATTAATTACATATACATATATACTTATATATATATATATTTAATAGCATTTAATAATTAATAACATTTTAGCATTTAAAACAAAATTGAAACTCAAATCGCATATGAAATAATGTTGCGGATTAAACCTTATATAATCTGAAACCCACATATGACTCAACGCGATTTAAAATCGTGCGGCGATTTAAAGTACCGCACCGCAGGTACACTGCGGATCGCAGGTACCCTGCGATCTCGCAGGCCTGCGGTGGGTGGGGTATATGACACCCGCCCAATAGTTACATATATATATATATATATATATATATTTAAATGTTTTCATGTAACCTTTTTTATAATGCTTTTTCGAAACGAAATTAAAATCGCAAATGCGTTTTAATGAGTATTACTGTGATAACTTGCTTGGCTTTCCAGTTAATTATATATATATATATATATATATATATATATACACACACACACATATATATGTATATATGTATATATGTATATGTATATATGTATATATATATATGTATGTATATATATGCATATATATATATATATATATATATGTATATATATATATGTGTGTGTGTGTATATATATATATACAAATATATGCAGGGTTTTATACAGTATAAATTTATATACGAAAATACAGATTTGAACTATATATATATTTTCACAAAGAATATATATATATATGTATATATATATATATATATGTATATATGTATATATATATATATATATATGTATATATGTATATATATATATATATATATGTATATATATATATATATGTATATATGTATATATATATATATATATATATATATATAAGTTTCCTACAATTATTTACTCTCTAAATTTTCTCTATAATTTTTTTTCAATGAATTTGGCTACAACTCAACCATAGCCCCGTATTTTTCAGATCTATAATATTCTCAATTAAATTAACTACCCATAGAGAATGCATGCAATAACAATAAGAAATTCCTCAGAAGACATATGGAAGACACGAAGAAGACAGTAAATGCAAGATGTGGAAATAGCATAAGTAAAATCACAAGAATCTACCCGAATTCTGATGCTAAATCGCTCTTCCTCAGAAAACCCGCAGAGCAAGCTCCCTTCTTCAGAACTCTCGAATCCTCCAATGCTCCAATTGCACTCCAAACGCAATGTCTAAGCTTCTAGGGATGCCTCAATATAAAGAGCTCTCAAGAAACTTCTAGAATGCTTTTAGAAATAGCTAGAAGGTGTCACCAACTAAGCATGGGTCTTTTCCAACCTTTTTGATGAATCATAGGATTGTAGACACCACGTGCTTAATTAATGCACTAACCCCCGTGTTGTTGACACATGAGAAATAGAAAAGTGTTTTATTTCCCATGCAAGCTTATAACTCCAATTTACTTTTAAAATAATTTCTATTTAAATTTTATAACTTTCATTTTAATTTTTATAACTTTTATTATTATTATTTTATTTATTACTTTATTATTATTTTATAATTATTATTAATTTTAATTTACTAATTTTCTTTTATTTAATTCTTTTTCCTCAATTAATTCTCATTTAATTAATTATAATCAAAATATCAAAGATCATGATATTTAATTTTCTCAAATAATTAATTTATTAATTAAATCTATTTATTAAGACTTAATTAATAGAAAATTCACCTTAGAACTCCAAGATGAAATATGAAAATCCATCATAGAACAAATCATACAAAATCAGTCTAAAGAGTTAAAAATCATGAAATATTTCATCCAACAAATTCCATGGGTATTCAACTCCGATACTTGTCCTAACTCACTAGGACAAATGGTTTTAGGGTTTGAGATTTGGACTTAAGAATTTATCTCCCTTCTCTTATCATTGAGATAGTATAATAGGGTATGCTGATCTTGGAAATTCAGGGAAGTCGATACCCGGTACCTGCAACATACAGAAAAACCATGCATGTACATACAATATATAATGCTAAGCTAAACAGACAATGGCAGGAAGTGGTGCATCGTGTAGATCTCGACTAAGTAGGTGACTACGACTCCCTTCCTTAACCACATCAAAAATGTCATACAATAAGAAAACACGCACACCATACACATGCAAGTATGGGGTAAGTATCCATAATAAAACACATGAGATAATAAACCATCTAACTAATCATCATTAATAACTGAAAACAATATGATGATCATCATGTATGCATGAAATGTAAAGTCTAAATGATCTCATCATATATCAACTGAATCCATATCATAATATCTGATAGTGTTAAAACAATACCACTAATCCATCAACATAATACTAGTCCATCAAAGTCTGATAATAATAGCAACAATGAGTCTAGAAAAGATGTGAACGACGGTAGGCACTACACCACGGTTGACTTGAGTTGACTAGTTTCGAAAAGAATTTTGAAATAATTAAAAAAAAATTATTTAATTAAATGGAGTACTTAGTTCTAATTAATTAAACAAAGTTATTTAATTAAATGAGAAGCCATTCCTAATTAATTAAATGAAGTTATTTAATTAAATAAGAAAAGTGTCTCTAATTAATTAAAGATTATTTAATTAAATAGAAAAAGCAATTATGAGAGCATATCTCATTTTATTAAATTAAATATCTCAAAAAAATCTCTCTTCAGTTCAAAAAGGGAAATTTCCAGTTCATTATTGATAAAAGAATGAGTTAAATCAGTTGACTCCTCTTTCTACTCAAATTGAATCAGTTAACTCCTTATTTTACTCAAAATTAAATCTATTAAATCCCTTTAATTTGGAAATCTCCCTTTATGACTGAACTTCACCTTTAATCCTGACCGTTGATTGAAATCGATCTCAACCATTGATAAATTTTAGGAAAGTCTATTTAAGAGACCCTCATCTCTTCATTTTGAAAGGTTGAATGAGAATTTGCATCGAATTGTTGCTGGAATTCATACTCACATTTGCTCATATTCACATACGCAAATATCAAGTTTGACCAATTGTTGACCAGATTTAAGCACGGTTGACTTGAGTTGACTAGTTTCGAAAAGAATTTTGAAATAATTAAATGAAATTATTTAATTAAATTGAGTACTTACTTCTAATTAATTAAACAAAGTTATTTAATTAAATGAGAAGCCATTCCTAATTAATTAAATGAAGTTATTTAATTAAATAAGAAAAGTGTCTCTAATTAATTAAAGATTATTTAATTAAATAGCAAAAGTAATTATGAGAGCATATCTTATTTTATTAAATTAAATATCTCAACAAAATCTCTCTTCAGTTCAAAAAGAGAAATTTTCAGTTCACTATTGATTAAAAATGAGTTAAATTAGTTAACTCCTTTTTCTACTGAAATTGAATCAGTTAACTCCTCATTTTACTCAAATTAAATCTGTTAACTCCCTTTAATTTGCAAATCTCCCTTTATGACTGAACTTCACCTTTAATCCTGACCGTTGATTGAAATCGATCTCAACCGTTGATGAATTCCAGGAAAGTCTATTTAAGAGACCCTCATCTCTTCATTTTGAAAGGTTGAATGAGAATTTGCATCGAATTGTTGCTGAAATTCATACTCACATTTGCTCATATTCACATACGCAAATATCAAGTTTGACCAAAAGTTGACCAGATTTAACCACGATTGACTTGAGTTGACTAGTTTCGAAAAGAATTTTGAAATAATTAAACAAAATTATTTAATTAAATAGAGTATTTACTTCTAATTAATTAAACAAAGTTATTTAATTAAATGAGAAGCCATTCTTAATTAATTAAATGAAGTTATTTAATTAAATAAGAAAAGTTCACTAGAAGTTATTCAAAAATGTTGGGATATACTTGGAGAAGACCTATGGAGAGCAATTGAAGCGTCAAGAAATGGTGGATCCTTGCTGGCTGAAATCGATTACTCATTCTTCACACTTATCCCTAAGAAGGAATGTCCGAAAAATCCTGGAGACTTTCGCCCTATAGCTTTGTGCAACACTATTTACAAAACTTTCTCAAAAGTTATAGCCAATAGACTAAAGGCAATTATGCCAAAATTGATTTCTGGGGAAGAAACAGGTTTTGTTCCAGGTAGATCCATTTTGGATGGCATACTCATTATTTAGGAAGCTATTCACTTGGCTGCCATAGATAAAGAACCATGTATGTTTATGAAATTAGATATACAAAAGGCTTACGATATGGTTGATTGGTGTTTCCTATTCAAAGTTCTAGAAGCATTTGGCTTTTCATGTCAATGGGTAAATCTAATATTTAAGTTTATCTCAACTCCAAAGATTTCTGTTCTCATAAATGAGACTCCTAAAGGTTTCTTTGAAATCTCTAGGGGTATTAGGCAAGGAGACCCTCTATCTCCCTCTCTCTTCATTCTAATGGCTGAAGCCTTTGGTAGAGCAGTCTCCTATGCTCATTAGGTTTGGAAGATTTCATGGATTTCTGTTACCACAAACCTCCCTAACATTACCCATCAACAGTATGCAGATGACACTATTTTACCTGGCAAGAGTTCGATCCAAGAAGCTATGGGTTTTAAAAATATACTTCAAAATTATATGGATGCTTTAGGGCAGAAGGTTAATAAAGATAAATCCAAAATATTCTTTATGAACACCTCTCAGAAAATGGAAAAAAAGATATGTGGAATTATGGGATATAGAAAGGGTATGTTCCCTTGTAAGTATTTGGGTATCTCCATGGAAAACAACTCGAGATACATCAAAGTTTGGTAGGATACGATTGAAAAGGTGGATAAGCGGATTGGAAGTTAGAAGAATAGATGGCTCTCTAAGGCTGGTAAGATTACTAAGATATGATCTGTCCGCTCAGCCATCCTGATTTTCCCTTTGGCATGTCTTCCTCTCACAAATTGGATGTCCAAGTGATTCGAATCTAAACTTAGGAATTTCCTTTGGAAGGATAAGGAAAATGATAAGAAACTCGCTCTCATTAAATGGGACAATTTATGCAAACCTAAAGAATGTGGAGGTTTAGGATTGAGGAAACCACAATGGCAAAATGAGGCTCTAGGAGCCAAACTTGTATGGAGATTATACCAAGAACATGAGCACAAATGTTCTAAAATTTTATATCATAAATATCTAGATCCAACGAAGCCAGAATCGCTGTTCAGAATGGGAAATTTGCTGAAAGGGTTAGAATGTTGGAATTTCATGGTAAAATGCAGGGGTATTATCAGCAAATACCTAACGTGTGGCGTGGCTGCAGGAGATAAAGCCTTGTTTTGGGAAGACTCCTGGGATGGGCTCCCCCATTTAAACACACCTCCCAATTTAGAAAACCTAATAATAAGGCTAAAATCATTGTGGGGTAGTAAGGTCAAAGACTACAAAATTAAAGAGTTGATTGATGGGGAACTTTGATGGAGATGGCGGTCAATAGATGATTTAGATCTTGATCCGAAATCAGTTGTAGCCTTGAAAAAGATCATCTCGAATAGGAAAATAATACAATCCGAAAGGCCAGATAGTCTTATTTGGGTTGGTTCAAAGGATGGATTATACAGTGTGAAACAAGGTTATTAGGCTATTATTCATTCACATCAATGGAACTCAGTGGAGATCCCATTAAAATTGTGTTGGGATACAACTTGTCTTCCTAAGGCCGATTTCTTTCTATGACTTGCCCTTCAGAACAGAGCTTTAACAGCAGACAAACTCGCTAGATTTGGAATAAATGGTCCTAATTGGTGTGTGATGTGTAAACAGAACAATGAAGATGTTGATCATCTCTTTCTCAACTATCCTTTTGCACAAAATTGCTGGGAATGGTTCAAGTCCCGACTAAACTGGGCTACCCCTCTACAGAATCCTCTTAAAGGGCTCCTATGTTCATGGCCCACAAATATGGGACATGGGGTTTATAGAAAATTCTGGAATATTTGCCCATCCATAGTTGTATGGGAAATATGGAAAGAAAGAAACTGTCGTATTTTTAAAGGTCAAGAGCAAAATCTAGGTAGATTTATACTAAATCTAGAAGCTTAAATAGTAGAAGTAATGAATGCTAATCTGAGGAAGACAATGCATGTGGAAGGATCTTTCTCATATTAGGATGAAATTATGAAGAAATTATGGTCCAACCTTATCAATCCACCACTGGTGTAGGCGGAAAGCAATAAAGAGGC
Source organism: Cupressus sempervirens (assembly GCA_028749045.1). Classification (NCBI taxonomy): domain Eukaryota; kingdom Viridiplantae; phylum Streptophyta; class Pinopsida; order Cupressales; family Cupressaceae; genus Cupressus; species Cupressus sempervirens. Next base: position 373,091,149 of record CM053788.1, read on the forward strand.
AAGGGCAAAATGTAAATGGGTCCCTCCTCCCCTAGGTTGGCACAAATTGAACTTTGATGGGGCAGCGAGAGGAAACCCGGGTATAGCCGGGGTAGGATGTATTTTAAATGATGAGAATGGAAGATGGGTAGCAAAGCTAGCTGCTCCCCTTCCTCCTGTTTCCAATAATGTGGTAGAACTTGAAGCCTTGGAGAAAGGTCTTCAGCTCTGTCTTAAATTAAGCCTCCCCAAAATCCACATTGAAGGCGACTCTCAATTCGTTCTTAATGCTATCAGACAAAAAATGACCCCAAATTGGGTCTTGAATTCGAAACTCCAAGAAGTGTTAATTTTAATAGAGCATTTTGAGGAGATCAATATCAGTCATATTTATGGAGAAGGTAACTCATTGGCAGATGAACTTGCCAATAAGGGTGTGGATGGAGAATCAATTTTATTGTTCAAGTCAGATATCTCCCCTCCTTTATAATAACAAGATAGTTACTTATCAATATAATCAACTGCAGATTGATACAAAAGTTACCTTTTTGGGCAAATCCCAAGCCCAGATATAGTTCCTATTCAAAAGAATTGCATTTATATTCAACCAATTCACAAGCATTAATATTCAGCGAAATATTATCACATCAACTCAAGATATAATTTAAGCAATGTATCATATTGTCAAATATTTATATTCTTTAAAATAATGCTAATTCCTATATCCTTCTGATTTATAATCCTTCATAATAAATCACCTATCTTATAGTATTTAAAAATTATTTTGAAGGTCCAAATTATTAATAATTACTTAATACTAGTTTTTATATATTTATAGTCATATATATATATATACATATATATATACATATATATATATATATATATACATATATAAAGATATATATACATATATAAAGATATATATATATATATATATATATATATATATATATATATATATATATATATATATATGTATATATATATATATATGTATATAGATATATATATATGTATATATATATCTATATATATATATGTATATATATGTATATATATACATATCTATATACATTAATATTCAGCGAAATATTATCACATCAACTCAAGATATAATTTAAGCAATGTATCATATTGTCAAATATTTATATTCTTTAAAATAATGCTAATTCCTATATCCTTCTGATTTATAATCCTTCATAATAAATCACCTATCTTATTTATATTATTTTAAACTACAGGTATATAGATATAATAATATTTTCTTATATATATATAACGAGAGATCAAATATGTTAATCTATTCAGAGATATTAACATACCTGTGTTAGATAGTAACATTAACAAGTATTATAAGTATATAATTAGAATTTAATTATTGAGTACTTTTGGATTAGGATTAAGTCTATTATTTTAATCATTAATAAATTACGCCTTATTTATGATATGTAATTAGCATTCGTAATCTAATTATTAGATAAAACTATCCAAAACCTCCTTCTAGCAATATGAATGATTATTCAGTACTGATATTAATTTTCATTATTCTTTCATTTCAGAAAGAGTACGTGTTGTTCCTTTTTCCCTGTATGTCTCTCCGAAATTGTTCCCAATGGAATATTTAATTATAGTTAGTTAATACCCGTCTGATTTGAGCATGCCAAAGCTGAGCATAATCTCACTCCCATCATCACAAGATATGGAAGGATCTCCTAAGCTTGTATGAATGACCTCAATTATCATGACAGGGTACGAAGTTAGGCTCCAACATCTGTGTGAGGTATATGTTGAAGTTCAAGCCAATTCATGATTATTCATGACCACTGGTTCATTTAAAACTTTAAGGCATTCCCAAAATCGTAGCAGAAGGAAAGGTTTAGAGTGAAGATCTCTGGTCATAGTTTCCTCCCCTCTTAGTCTCTACTTAGAACCTTTGGTATTGTAGTCCTCTGATCGAAGATGGAATCCAAAATTCACATCTTTCACTCTACTAAAACTAGAACTATGGCATTCTTAAGCAAAATCAAGCCTGAAAGATGGAGCCAGCTATTGAGAATCACTGATGACATGATTAGATTTTCTGTTAACAGAACACTGGGTGAAGAAATTTTTTATTATTCTACAACTTGGAGAACAAACAGCTCCATCATCAGCTCTTTTATTGGGATAATGGTTAGGGCTAAGATCCCTAAGGAGGACATTATACGACTTTATTTTGACATTCTTAGCCCAGCGTGGAGGAAGGGGCTGAAAAAGGCCGTATACAGCATAGATGATAATGGTAGAATTCCATACCCTAAAAAGTACATGGGTCTCCCGGAAGGTGATGAAGAATTGAAGACGGCCCCTCATCGAAAAGCCCTAATCATGAGGGAAGGCCTAGCCTTCTATAAGGAATGGCCTCGTATGGAAGCCAGCATTAATTTTCTTTTACGCTGGAGAGGGATCATTAAAGAAGACAGCAATGAATGGGTATACAACTACCTCAAACTGTTTAATACATACATTGAGCCGGGAGTCTCCTTCGATGATCTGAATGCTATCAATTTCAACATCCTCAAGTCTGAAAAAGCAAGCAGGGTCTCACTACGAATCGATCTGCCCATGAATATGGCCACAGGTGATATTGAAGATGAACCCGAAGTGCTTATGGTCACATAGAAAGATTAAGGATGGGGTAGGTCTCTTAGTAGTAAGGACTTTTATATTTAATGTGTTAATATAGCTTGAAGAATCTAGTCTTAGGTTTGGTTTAAGTAGCTGGAGTAGCTCAGTAGTAGTATAAACTTTATGTTATACTCTGTATCGGACAGATTGATACCTCCTAATTTTGCGCTCTATTTTGGGAATACTAAGGGTCTAGGATCTAATCTCCTCCCATATAAAATCTTTTCTATGGTATATATATGAACACGATAGAATTTTGAAAGTTTAAAACCCCCTTGTAACTTGGGTTTGGATGGAAAACATGTATATATTACTCTGTCTTTAAAATAGTAGTATTTAGTTTAAAAGTATGAATGTTGTAGATGCTTTGGTTGGCTGTGAGAAATTGATCATCTAATTAAATTTAAGACTTCATGTAGTAATCCTCTGATGTATGAACATTATAGAACTAATTTGTCTCTGTGTTAAATTTCTTTTGGGTTTCTTCTGCTTCCTTTTAGAATAGTATGTGTCTGTTTCTTATGGTTCCCCTATAAGTTTATTCTAGAAGAAGTGCTTAATTAGAACTTTCATCTTATTGATGCTTCCTATTATGATTGATTTCCGAGTTTGTTTCTTATTATGTTGATGAGATTATCATAGATTAATAACAGTGCTCCGATCTAAATTTAGAGGATATGCTCTTTAAAATTCATTGTATGAATGAGGCTACTATTGAGATATCTAGATAATATTTCTTGACCAAGATTAACTAGGCCTATTTTGGTTGGAGAAGCACTTGATTAAACTGCTAGAGTATTTATTCTCAAACCCTCAGACCAAACAGGGTATCCTCTTGGTATGCCTTCGTGAAAGAGTGGATTAATGGATAATTCTTAGGAATTATTTGGATAGAGATTTAGTCTACTGGATTGGTCTTTTAAAGTATATGCTATGAGCAATCATCTGTGAGTAATCCTATGACTTGAGGTTTTCACAATATCTGTGTCTTGGAAAAATACTTTATTACTGCTTTCCTAGCTATCGGTGTTTCATAGGTATTGATCAGGTGATATCCCATTTTGGTAATTAATTTTCTCTCCCTCTCTTGTATTTTGAATTTAAATTAGGAAAGATGAGGTATTTTTGGATAGATTTCCAAAATAAGTTGTAGTAAAGATGCTGATAGATCTTCATTATCAAATACAATAGCTTATAATTAACCAGTCCTTTGAAAAGGTTTTTAGAAAGATAGGTATATTTGGCATAGGTTGACAAGCAATGTACTCCTATAAACAGAGTTGCAGTTTAATAGGAAAGATGTAGACAGCCAAAAGATGGATACGAGCAGATTCTTTTGCTTTAGATCTTTCTTTTAGGTTGGAGATAAGAGGATATTTGTATTTTACTCGCCTCAAAAGAAAATGTAAATAATAGGGGTATGCCCCTTTTATCAATGTATAATATAGGACTGAGGTCCTGGGCAAGACTACAGGGTTTCTTTCCCTGTTCTTCCCTACTAGTGCCTGTCAGAACGGGGGACTTACTGTAAGTCTTTGATTTAATTATAATTTAATCAAGGCTTCGACTGTTTAATGATAAAAAAAATAAAAAATTTAAATGAAGTTATTTAATTAAATAAGAAAAGTGTCTCTAATTAATTAAAGATTAATTAATTAAATAGAAAAATTAATTATGAGAGCATATCTCATTTTATTAAATTAAATATCTCAACAAAATCTCTCTTCAGTTCAAAAAGAGAACTTTCCAGTTCACTATTGATCAAAAATGAGTTAAATGAGTTGACTCCTTTTTCTACTCAAATTCAATCAGTTAACTCCTTATTTTACTCAAATTAAATCTGTTAACTCCTTTTAATTTGGAAATCTCCCTTTATGACTGAACTTCACTTTTAATCCTGACCGTTGATTGAAATTGATCTCAACCGTTGATGAATTCCAGGAAAGTCTATTTAAGAGACCCTCATCTCTTCATTTTGAAAGGTTGAATGAGAATTTGCATTGAATTGTTGCTGGAATTCATACTCACATTTGCTCATATTCACATACGCAAAGATCAAGTTTGACCAAAAGTTGACCAGATTTAACCACGGTTGACTTGAGTTGACTAGTTTTGAAAAGAAATTTAAAATAATTAAACGAAATTATTTAATTAAATGGAGTACTTACTTCTAATTAATTAAACAAAGTTATTTAATTAAATGAGAAGCCATTCCTAATTAATTAAATGAAGTTATTTAATTAAATAAGAAAAGTGTCTCTAATTAATTAAAGATTATTTAATTAAATAGAAAATGTAATTATGAGAGCATATCTCATTTTATTAAATTAAATATCTCAACAAAATCTCTCTTCAGTTCAAAAAGGAAAATTTCCAATTCACTATTGATAAAAAATGAGTCAAATCAGTTGACTCCTTTTTCTACTCAAATTGAATTAGTTAACTCTTTATTTTACTCAAATTAAATCTATTAACTCCCTTTAATTTGGAAATCTCCCTTTATGACTGAACTTCACCTTTAATCGTAACCGTTGATTGAAATTGATCTCAACCGTTGATGAATTCCAGGAAAGTCTATTTAAGAGACTCTCATCACTTCATTTTGAAATGTTGAATGAGAATTAGCATCGAATTGCCGCTAAAATTTATACTCACATTTACTCATATTCACATACGCAAAGATCAAGTTTGACCAAAAGTTGACCAGATTTAACCACGTTTGACTTGAGTTGACTAGTTTCAAAAATAATTTTGAAATGATTAAATGAAATTATTTAATTAAATAGAGTACTTACTTCTAATTAATTAAACAAAGTTATTTAATTAAATGAGAAGCCATTCCTAATTAATTAAATGAAGTTATTAAATTAAATAAGAAAAGTGTCTCTAATTAATTAAAGATTATTTAATTAAATAGAAAAAGTAATTATGAGAGCATATCTCATTATATTAAATTAAATATCTCAACAAAATCTCTCTTCAGTTCAAAAAGGGAAATTTCCAGTTCACTATTGATAAAAAATAAGTTAAATTAGTTGACTCCTTTTTCTACTCAAATTGAATTAGTTAACTCTTTATTTTACTCAAATTAAATCTATTAACTCCCTTTAATTTAGAAATCTACCTTTATGACTAAACTTCACATTTAATCCTGACCGTTGATTGAAATTGATCTCAACCGTTGATGAATTCCAGGAAAGTCTATTTCAGAGACCCTCATCTCTTCATTTTGAAAGGTTGAATGAGAATTTGCATCGAACTGTTGCTGGAATTCATACACACATTTCCTCATATTCACATACGCAAAGATCAAGTTTGACCAAAAGCTGACTATATTTAACCACGATTGACTTGAGTTGACTAGTTTCGAAAAGAATTTTGAAATAATTAAATGAAATTATTTAATTAAATGGAGTACTTACTTCTAATTAATTAAACAAAGTTATTTAATTAAATGACAAGCCATTCCTAATTAATTAAATGAAGTTATTTAATTAAATAAGAAAAGTGTCTCTAATTAATTAAAGATTATTTAATTAAATAGAAAAAGTAATTATGAGAGCATATCTCATTTTATTAAATTAAATATGTCAACAAAATCTCTCTTCAGTTCAAAAATGGAAATTTCCAGTTCACTATTGATAAAAAATGAGTTAAATCAGTTAACTACGTTTTCTACTCAAATTGAATCAGTTAACTCCTTATTTTACTCAGATTAAATATGTTAACTCCCTTTAATTTGAAAATCTCCGTTTATGACTAAACTTCACATTTAATCCTAACCGTTGATTGAAATTAATCTCAACCTTTGATGAATTCCAGGAAAGTCTATTTAAGAGACCCTCATCTCTTCATTTTGAAAGGTTGAATGAGAATTTGAATCGAATTGTTGCTACAATTCATACTCACATTTGCTCATATTCACATACGCAAAGATCAAGTTTGACCAAAAGTTGACCAGATTTAACCACGGTTGACTTGAGTTGACTAGTTTCGAAAATAATTTTGAAATAATTAAATAAAATTATTTAATTAAATGGAGTACTTACTTCTAATTAATTAAACAAAGTTATTTAATTAAATGAGAAGCCATTCCTAATTAATTAAATGAAGTTATTAAATTAAATAAGAAAAGTGTCTCTAATTAATTAAAGATTATTTAATTAAATAGAAAAATTAATTATGAGAGCATATCTTATTTTATTAAATTAAATATCTCAACAAAAACTCTCTTCAGTTCAAAAAGCAAAATTTTCAGTTCACTATTGATAAAAAATGAGTTAAATCAATTAACTCTATTTTCTACTCGAATTGAATCAGTTAACTCCTTATTTTACTGAAATTAAATCTGTTAACTCAATTTAATTTGGAAATCTCCCTTTATAAATGAACTTCACCTTTAATCCCGACCATTGATTGAAATCGATCTCAACCGTTGATGAATTCTAGGAAAGTCTATTTAAGAGACCCTCATCTCTTCATTTTGAAAGGTTGAATGACAATTTGCATTGAATTGTTGTTGGAATTCATACTCACATTTGCTCATATTCACATGCGCAAAGATCAAGTTTGACCGAAAGTTGACCATATTTAACCACGGTTGACTTGAGTTGACTAGTTTCTAAAAGAATTTTGAAATAATTAAATGAAATAATTTAATTAAATGGAGTACTTACTTCTAATTAATTAAAAAAAGTTATTTAACTAAATGAGAAGCCATTCCTAATTAATTAAATGAAATTATTTAATTAAATAAGAAAAGTGTCTCAAATTAATTAACGATTACTTAATTAAATAGAAAAAGTAATTACGAGAGCATATCTCATTTTATTAAATTAAATATCTCAACAAAATCTCTCTTCAGTTCAAAAAGGGAAATTTTCAGTTCACTATTGATCAAAAAGGAGTTAAATTAGTTAACTCCTTTTTCTACTCAAATTGAATCAGTTAACTCCTTATTTTACTCAAATTAAATCTGTTAACTCCCTTTATTTGGAAATCTCCCTTTATGACTAAACTTCACATTTAATCTTGACCGTTGGTTGAAATTGATCTCAACCGTTGATGAATTCCATGAAAGTGTATTTAAGAGACATTCATCTCTTCATTTTGAAAGGTTGAATGATAATTTGCATCAAATTGATGCTGGAATTCATACTCACATTTGCTCATATTCACGTAGGCAAAGATCAAGTTTGACCAAAAGTTTACCAGATTTAACCACGGTTAACTTGAGTTGACTAGTTTTGAAAACAATTTTGAAATAATTAAACGAAATTATTTAATTAAATGGAGTACTTACTTCTAATTATATAAATAAAGTTATTTAATTAAATGAGAAGCCATTCCTAATTAATTAACTGAAGTTATTTAATTAAATAAAAAAAGTGTCTCTAAGTAATTAAAAATTATTTAATTAAATAGAAAAAGTAATTATAAGAGCATATCTCATTTTATTAAATTAAATATATCAACAAATTCTCTCTTCAGTTCAAAAAGGGAAATTTTCAGTTTACTATTGATCAAAAATGAGTTAAATGAGTTAACTCATTTTTCTACTCAAATTCAATCAGTTAACTCCTTATTTTATTCAAATTAAATTTGTTAACTCCCTTTAATTTGAAAATCTCCCTTTATGATTGAACTTCACTTTTAATCCTGACTGTTGATTGAAATCGATCTCAACCGTTGAGGAATTCTAGGAAAGTCTATTTAAGAGACCCTCATCTCTACATTTTGAAAGGATGAATGAGAATTTGCATCGAATTGTTGCTAGAATTCGTACTCACATTTGCTCATATTCACATACGCAAAGATCAAGCTTGACCAAAAGTTGACCAGATTTAACCACGGTTGACTTGAGTTAACTAGTTTCGAAAAGAATTTCAAAATAATTAAACGAAATTATTTAATTAAATGGAGTACTTACTTCTAATTAATTAAACAAAGTTATTTAATTAAATGAGAAGTCATTCCTAATTAATTAAATGTAGTTATTTAATTAAATAAGAAAAGTGTCTCTAATTAATTAAAGATTATTTAATTAAATGGAAAAAGTAATTATGAGTGCATATTTTATTTTATTAAATTAAATATCTCAACAAAATCTCTCTTCAGTTCGAAAAGTGAAATTTCCAGTTCACTATTGATAAAAAATGAGTTAAATTATTTAACTCCTTTTTCTACTCAAATTGAATCGGTTAACTCCTTATTATACTCAAATTAAATCCGTTAACTCCCTTTAATTTGGAAATCTCCCTTTATGACTGAACTTCACTTTTAATCCCGACCGTTGATTGAAATCGATCTCAACCGTTGACGAATTTTAGGAAAGTCTATTTAAGAGACCCTCATCTCTTCATTTTGAAAGGTTGAATGAGAATTTGCATCGAATTGGTGCTGGAATTCATACTCACATTTGCTCATATTCACATACGCAAAGATCAAGTTTGACAAAAAGTTGACTAGATTTAACCACGGTTAACTTGAGTTGACTAGTTTCGAAAATAATTTTGAAATAATTTTACGAAATTATTTAATTAAATGGAGTACTTACTTCTAATTAATTAAACAAAATTATTTAATTAAATGAGAAGCCATTCCTAATTAATTAAATGAAGTTATTTAATTAAATAATAAAAGTGTCTCTAATTAATTAAAGATTATTTAGTTAAATAGAAAAAGTAATTATGAGAGCATATCTCATTTTATTAAATTAAATATCTAAACAATATCATTTTTCAGTTCAAAAAGGGAAATTTTCTGTTCACTATTGATAAAAAATGAGTTAAATCAGTTGGCTCTTTTTTCTACTCAAACTGAATCAATTAACTCTTTATTTTACTCAAATTAAATCTGTTAACTCCCTTTAATTTGGAAATCTCGCTCTATGACTAAACTTCACCTTTAATCCTGATTGTTGATTGAAATCGATCTCAACCGTTGATGAATTCTAGGAAAGTCTATTTAAGAGACCCTCATCTCTTCATTTTGAAAGGTTGAATGAGAATTTGCATCGAATTGTTGTTGGTATTCATACTCACATTTGCTCATATTCACATACGTAAAAGTCAAGTTTGACCAAAAGTTGACCAAATTTAACCACAGTTGACTTGAGTTGACTAGTTTCGAAAAGAATTTTAAAATAATTAAACAAAATTATTTAATTAAATAGAGTACTTACTTCTAATTAATTAAACAAAGTTATTTAATTTAATGAGAAGCCATTCTTAATTAATTAAATGAAGTTATTTAATTAAATAAGAAAAGTGCCTCTAATTAATGAAAGATTATTTAATTAAATAGAAAAATTAATTATGAGAGCATATCTCATTTTATGAAATTAAATATGTCAACAAAATCTCTCTTTAGTTCAAAAAGAGAAATTTCCAGTTCAGTATTGATAAAAAATGGTGTTAAATTAGTTAACTCATTTTTCTACTCAAATTGAATCAATTAACTCCTTATTTTACTCAAATTTAATCTGTTAATTCCCTTTAATTTGGAAATCTCCCTTTATGACTGAACTTCATCTTTAATCCTGACCATTGATTGAAATCGATCTCAACCGTTGATGAATTCCAGGAAAGTCTATTTAAGAGACCCTCATCTCTTCATTTTGAAAGGTTGAATGAGAATTTGCATCGAATTGTTACTAGATTTCATACTCACATTTGCTCATATTCACATACGCAAAAATTAAGTTTGACCAAAATTTGAACAGATTTAACCACGGTTGACTTTAGTTGACTAGTTTTGAAAAGAATTTTGAAATGATTAAACAAAATTATTTAATTAAATAGTGTACTTAGTTCTAATTAATTAAACAAAGTTATTTAATTAAATGAGAAGCAATTCCTAATTAATTAAATGAAGTTATTTAACTAAATAAGAAAATTGCCTCCAATTAATTAAAGATTATTTAATTAAATAGAAAAAGTAATTATGAGAGCATATCTCATTTTATTAAATTAAATATCTCAACAAAATCTCTCAACCGTTGATGAATTCCAAGAAAGTCTATTTAAGAGACCCTCATCCCTTCATTTTGAAAGATTAAATGAGAATTTACATCGAATTATTGCTAGAATTCATACTCACATTTACTCATATTCACATACACAAAGATCAAGTTTGACCAAAAGTTGACCAGATTTAACCACGATTGACTTGAGTTGACTAGTTTCGAAAAGAATTTTGAAATGATTAAATGAAATTATTTAATTAAATGGAGTACTTACTTCTAATTAATTAAACAAAGTTATTTAATTAAATGAGAAGCCATTCCTAATTAATTAAATGAAGTTATTAAATTAAATAAAAAAAGTGTCTCTAATTAATTAAAGATTATTTAATTAAATAGAAAAAGTAATTATGAGAGCATATCTCATTATATTAAATTAAATATCTCAACAAAATCTCTCTTCAGTTCAAAAAGGGAAATTTTCAATTCACTATTGATAAAAAATAAGTTAAATCAGTTGACTCCTTTTTCTACTCAAATTGAATTAGTTAACTCTTTATTTTACTCAAATTAAATCTATTAACTCCCTTTAATTTAGAAATCTACCTTTATGACTAAACTTCACATTTAATCCTGACCGTTGATTGAAATTGATCTCAACCGTTGATGAATTCCAAGAAAGTCTATTTAAGAGACCCTCATCTCTTCATTTTGAAACGTTGAATGAGAATTTGCATCGAACTGTTGCTGGAATTCATACACACATTTCTTCATATTCACATACGCAAAGATCAAGTTTGACCAAAAGCTGACGAGATTTAACCACGATTGACTTGAGTTGACTAGTTTCGAAAAGAATTTTGAAATGATTAAATGAAATTATTTAATTAAATGGAGTACTTACTTCTAATTAATTAAACAAAGTTATTTAATTAAATGAGAAGCCATTCCTAATTAATTCAATGAAGTTATTTAATTAAATAAGAAAAGTGTCTCTAATTAATTAAAGATTATTTAATTAAATAGAAAAAGTAATTATGAGAGCATATCTCATTTTATTAAATTAAATATCTCAACAAAATCTCTCTTCAGTTCAAAAAGTAAAATTTTCGGTTCACTATTAATAAAAAACGTGTTAAATCAGTTGACTCCTTTTTCTACTCAAATTGAATCAGTTAACTCTTTATTTTACTCAAATTAAATTTATTAACCCTCTTTAATTTAGAAATCTCCCTTTATGACTGAACTTCACCTTTAATCCTGACCGTTGATTGAAACCGATCTCAAACCGTTGATAAATTCTAGGAAAGTCTATTTAAGAGACCCTCATCTCTTCATTTTGAAAGGTTGAATGAGAATTTGCATCGAATTGTTGCCGGAATTCATACTCAGGTTTGCTCATATTCACATATGCAAAGATCAAGTTTGACCAAAAGTTTACCAGATTTAACCACGGTTGACTTGAGTTGGCTAGTTTTGAGAAAAATTTTGAAATAATTAAATCAAATTATTTAATTAAATGGAGTATGTACTTCTAATTAATTAACAAAAGTTATTTTATTAAACGAGAGGCCATTCCTAATTAATTAAATAAAGTTATTTAATTAAATTAGAAAAGTGCCTCTAATTAATTAAAGTTTATTTAATTAAATAAAAAAAGTAATTATGAGAGCATATCTCATTTTACTAAATTAAATATCTCAACAAAATCTCTCTTCAGTTCAAAAAGGGAAATTTTTAGTTTACTATTGATAAAAAATGAGTTAAATCAGTTGGCTCCTTTTTCTACTCAACTTGAATCAGTTAACTCATTATTTTACTCAAATTAAATCTGTTAACTCCCTTTAATTTAAAAATCTTCCTTTATGACTGAACTAATCCTTTAATCCTGACCGTTGATTGAAATTGATCTCAACCGTTGATGAATTTTAGGAAAGTCTATTTAAGAGACCCTCATCTCTTCATTTTGAAAGGTTGAATGAGAATTTGCATCGAATTGTTGCTGGAATTCATTCTCACATTTGCTTATATTCATATACGCAAAGATCAAGTTTGACCAAAAGTTGACCAGATTTAACCACGGTTGACTTGAGTTGACTAGTTTCAAAAAGAATTTTAAAATAATTAAACGAAAATATTTAATTAAATGGAGTACTTACTTCTAATTAATTAAACAAATTTATTTAATTAAATGAGAAGCCATTCCTAATTAATTAAATGAAGTTATTTAATTAAATAAGAAAAGTGCCTCTAATTAATTAAAGATTATGTAATTAAATAGAAAAAGTAATTATGAGAGCATATCTCATTTTATGAAATTAAATATCTCAACAAAATCTCTCTTCAGTTCAAAAAGGGAAATTTTTAGTTCACTATTGATCAAAAATGAGTTAAATCAATTGACTCGTTTTTCTACTCAAATTGAATCAGGTAACTCATTATTTTAGTCAAATTAAATCTATTAACTCCCTTTAATTTGAAAATCTTCCTTTATGACTAAACTTCACCTTTAATCTTGACCGTTGATTGAAATCGATCTCAACCATTGATGAATTCCAAGAAAGTCTATTTAAGAGACCCTCATCTCTTCGTTTTGAAAGGTTGAAAGAGAATTTGCATCGAATTGTTGCTGGAATTCATACTCACATTTGCTCATATTCATATACGCAAAGATCAAGTTTGACCAAAAGTTGACCTGATTTAACTACGGTTGACTTGAGTTGACTAGTTTTGAAAAGAATTTTTAAATAATTAAACAAAATTGTTTAATTAAAAGGAGTACTTACTTCTAATTATTTAAACAAAGTTATTTAATTAAATGAGAAGCCATTCATAATTAATTAAATGAAGTTATTTAATTAAATAAGAAAAGTGTCTCTAATTAATTAAAGATTATTTAATTAAATAGAAAAAGTAATTATGAGAGCATATCTCATTTTATTAAATTAAATATCTCAACAAAATCTCTCTTTAGTTCAAAAAGGAAAATTTCCAGTTTACTATTGATGAAAAATGAGTTAAATTAGTTGACTCCTTTTTCTACTCAAATTCAATCAGTTAACTCCTTATTTTACTCAAATTAAATCTGTTAACTCCCTTTAATTTGAAAATCTTCCTTTATGACTGAACTTCACCTTTAATCCTGACCGTTGATTGAAATCGATATCAACCGTTGATGAATTCCCGGGAAGTCTATTTAAGAGACCCTCATCTCTTCATTTTGAAAGGTTGAATGAGAATTTGCATCGAATGTTTGCTAGAATTCATACTCACATTTGCTCATATTCACATACGCAAAGATCAAATTTGACCAAAAGTTGATCAGATTTATCCACGGTTGACTTGAGTTGACTAATTTCGAAAAGAATTTTGAAATAATTAAATGAAATTATTTTATTAAATGGAGTACTTACTTCTAATTAATTAAACAAAGTTGTTTAATTAAATGAGAAGCCATTCCTAATTAATTAAATAAAGTTATTTAATTAAATAAGAAAAGTGTCTCTAATTAATTAAAGATTATTTAATTAAATAGAAAAAGTAATTATGAGAGCATATCTCATTTTATTAAATTAAATATCTCAACAAAATCTCTCTTCAGTTCAAAAAGGGAAATTTCCAGTTCACTATTGATAAAAAATGAGTTAAATAAGTTAACTCCTTTATCTACTCAAACTGTATCAGTTAACTCCTTATTTAACTTAAATTAAATCTGTTAACTCGCTTTGATTTGAAAATCTCCCTTTATGACTTAACTTCACCTTTAATCTTGACCATCTCAACCGTTGATGAATTTCAGAAAAGTCTATTTAAGAGACCCTTGTAGTGCTTGCCCCTGTTTCTCATTTTGTTATCGTTGCTAAACTCTTTTAGGATTAGTTTTATGTTGATGGTTAGCAGCATTCTTTTGAGATTATCAGATATTGTGCTATGGATTCATTTTATGAGATTACTTAGATTTTGCATTTCATGTATGCATGATGATTATTTTTAGTGTTTGCAGTTATTAATGATGATTTATTATCATATGTGTTTTCTTATGGATACTTACCCCATACTTGCATGTGTATGGTGTGCGTGTTTGCTTTGCGTGTTTGCTTTTGTATGGCGTGTCTAATGTGGTAAGGAAGGGAGTCGTAGTCACCTGCTAGTCGGGATCTACACGATGTACCACTTCCTGCCATTGCCTATTTAGTTAATATATATTGTGTTTGTACATGCATAGTTTTTATGCAGGTTGTAGGTACTGGGTATCGACTTCCCTGAATTGTCAGGATGAGCATACCCTGTCACATTATCTCAATAATAAGAGAGGGGAGATAAATTCTCAAGTCCAAATCCCAACCTTTTAAGCCATTTGCTCTAATTGAAAATTAAGACTTGAGTATCCGAGTTGAGTACCCTCCGAATGTGTCAGATTATGTAATTCGTGATATTAACCCTTGGTTTGATTTTGTATGTATTTTGGCTATGATGGGTTTTCATATTTTCACCTTTTGAGTCTTTGATGTATTTTCTATTAATTAAGCCTAATTAAATATTTAATTAATAGTTTAATTTAATAAAAAATTAATATGATATTTTAATATTTATTTTATTTAATTAATTGGGAAATTAATTAAATAAAATAATTAAATTTGAAAATAAAAAGTTAAAAGTTTAAATTTGAAATGTGACAATATTTATTTTAATAATAATATATTTGGAGTTTATTTTTAAATAAATAACTAAATAATAATATTATTAAAGCTAATAAATATTTTAGCAATTAAGTTTTGGAAAATGAAGTTTAAAAGTGGAAAATATATTAAAATTAATAAAAGATTCTAAATCTCATGTGATTTAAAATATAAATATATTAAGATTGAAAAGTGGAATTATTAAAGTTAGAGCATGAGATTTAATAAATAAATTAAATTGGAAAGAGTAAAGTAAATATTAAATTAATTAATGTGCATTATTTTAATAGTTGCTCACATAGGAGTTGGCAAATTCTCGAGAGTTGTCATGTAGACAACACAGGAGTTTGCACTCTAAGAATGCACAAGTTGTCTACATTTAGAAGTTAGCATTTTTATTTGAGCACATGGTGTCTACAACCTTAAGACTTATCTAGAAGGTTAGAGAAGACTCATGTTTGGTTGTCATGCTTATCTTCTAGTTCTTTCTACAGACACTCTAGATGCATTTTAGAGGCCTTTAAATAGAGGCTCTCCTAATGTGTTTGGGACAAGCTTAATGGAAGCTACAAACTACAAGCTTAATGAAAGCTAGAAGCTAGAAGCTTCAAGTTAAAATGGAAGCTTCAAAGCTTACATGCATTGGAGAAGTTTATATGCTCATATATTTTTTACATGTTTCTATGTTCCTTCTAGCTCTTCTAGTCACTTGGAGGATTTGGTTGACTTGGATCTTAAAAAAATTGCAAATGATGGAGAAGGAAGGGATTTTCTATGAACTTCTGAGGCATGGTGGATTAGCATCAGTGTCCAGGTGCACTCGTGATATTCGCATATTCTCTTTGCACTATTTCTCTTCATATCTTCATCATGTTTATTATATGTGTCTGAATACTCTTTGTGATTGAATCTACAATTAAATTGGAATTTAGATATGTATGGTTACAAAAAAAACAATAGAAAAACTCTAGATCCAATTAAGAAAGAAATTAGATCTAAACGGGTTTGGGTTCGAATTAGAATCAAATTAAAATAGATTTGAAAATGGTTTCAAGATTTATGGCCAAATCCATTAGTGAAATTATTGGATAAATTTAGAGAACAATTACCTTTTAAGAGAAAATTCTTAATTCATCACAAATTGCCTTGTCGTTACCCCTTGGATAGATCCGAACTCAGTCATTCATAATTTTTTATTGTGATCGAATTTATTCGATCGCTCTAGTCATAAATGACGCAACTTGGCCCTCTCCAACATATTTCAATTTCAGCCCGATCCAACAGTTCATTAGGGAGACATGGCCGTCGTACTGGGATTGTTTTATTCAAAGACAGATATTTCTTCATTTCCCATAATCAAGAGTTCTTTATGCTTTAACTTCACCAAAATAATATATCAAAGCATGGAATGAATTAAAGATATTATTGCAATCTTTCCTTATTAGAATCTTATTAATATGCATTAGTTTTATATGGTTTATTATCTAATCTAATTAAATCAAATTTAATTCAGATTAGTTAAAAGTAGAACAAGTGTAATTAATTATTAGTCAATCTAAGTAAATGATTTTTTAAATGAGAGAAAATTAAAAGAAAAGAGATTTTAATATAGTTTATATAGTGAACTTTTTATAATATATATTAAGTACTATTTAATATATATTAAATAATTTAGAGATGGTAATTTTTTATTACATTTTTAAATGAGGAGACTTAAATGATAATGCATTAAAATTTAATTGACATGGAGTCACTGTTTATATATTTATGGTGATACTATATCATGTATAATATGAGGTTTTCATTTACTTTAATTACATCATGGATTAATATTAGATGATGATGTACTATATTTACATGGATGTTTATTCTTTCATACCTTGTAACATGTACAGTGGATGGTTGAGCAATTCTAAAATCTAATTACTAAAAGGACACTTGTATATGGTTTAAGAATGTTGGATGTATCATTGTTATTTCATAAAGAAGTGATGTTAGATGAATAAGTTATGTTTAGATGTGATTCAACGTTAAAGGATCTTTAAAGAATGTAATCTGTTATGTTATGTTTACTTTCAGTTGGATGTTGCTATTGCTTTCGTAAGTGTTGTGAATAATTTATCTTTCATGTTTTTAAAAAAAAATTGTTTGGTAAACTTAGTGAAATTCTTTGGATCCCTTGGCGGGGCATTAGAACCCTCATCTATTCATTTTGAAAGGTTGAATGAAAATTTGCATCAAATTGTTCCTAGAATTCATACTCACATTTGTTCATATTCACATACACAAAGATTAAGTTTGACCAAAAGTTGACCAGATTTAACCATGGTTGACTTAAGTTGACTAGTTTCAAAAAAAATTTTGAAATAATTAAACGAAATTATTTAATTAAATGAAGTACTTACTTCTAATTAATTAAACTAAGTTATTTAATTAAATGAGAAGCCATTCCTAATTAATTAAATAAGAAAAGTGTCTCTAATTAATTAAAGATTATTTAATTAAATAGAAAAAGTAAAAATGAGAGCATATCTCATTTTATTAAATTAAATATCTCAACAAAATCTCTCTTCAGTTCAAAAAGGAAAATTTCTAGTTCACTATTGATCAAGAATGAGTTAAATCAGTTGACTCCTTTTTCTACTCAAATTGAATCAATTAACTCTTTATTTTACTCAAATTAAATCTGTTAACTCCCTTTAATTTGAAAATCTTCCTTTATGACTAAACTTCACCTTTAATCCTGACCGTTGATTGAAATCGATCTCAACCGTTGATGAATTTTAGAAAAGTCTATTTAAGAGACCTCCATCTCTTCATTTTGAAAAGTTGAATGAGAATTTGCATCGAATTGTTGCTTGAATTCATACTCACATTTGCTCATATTCACATACGCAAAGATCATGTTTGACCAAAAGTTGACCAGATTTAACCACGGTTGACTTGAGTTGACTAGTTTCGAAAAGAATTTTGAAATAATTAAATAAAATTATTTAATAAAATAGAGTACTTACTTCTAATTAATTAAACAAAGTTATTTAATTAAATGAGAAGCCATTCCTAATTAATTAAATGAAGTTATTTAATTAAATAAAAAAAGTGTCTCTAATTAATTAAAGATTATTTAATTAAATAGAAAAAGTAATTATGAGAGCATATCTCATTTTATTGATTTTAATATCTTAACAAAATCTCTCTTCAGTTCAAAAAGGGAAATTTTCAGTTCACTATTGATAAAAAATGAGTTAAATCAGTTAACTCCTTTTTCTACTCAAATTGAATCAGTTTACTCCTTATTTTACTCAAATTAAATATGTTAACTCTCTTTGATTTGGAAATCTCCCTTTATGACTGAACTTCACCTTTAATCCTGACCGCTGATTGAAATCAATCTCAACCGTTGATGAATTCCAAGAAAGTCTATTTAAGAGACCCTCATCTCTTCATTTTTGAAAGGTTGAATGAGAATTTGCATCAAATTGTTGCTGAAATTCATACTCACATTTGCTCATATTCACATACGCAAAGATCAAGTTTGATTAAAAGTTGATCCGATTTAACCACGGTTGACTTGAGTTGACTAGTTTTGAATTTTTTTTTAAAATAATTAAACGAAATTATTTAATTAAATAGAGTACTTACTTCTAACTAATTAAACAAAGTTATTTAATTAAATGAGAAGCCATTCCTAATTAATTAAATGAAGTTATTTAATTAAATAAGAAAAGTGTTTCTAATTAATTAAAGATTATTTAATTAAATAGAAAAAGTAATTATGAGAGCATATGTAGTGTCTGCCCCTAGTTCACATTTTGTTATCGTTGCTGAACTCTTTTAGAACTAGTTTTATGTTTTTGGTTAGCAGCATTCTTTTGAGATGATCAATTATTGTGCTATGGATTCAGTTTATTATGTGATGTGATTATTTAGACTCTACATTTCATGTATGTATGATGATTATTTTTAGTGTTCGCAATGATTGATGATGATTATTACATTGCTTTTAGTTATTAATGATGATTAGTAAGATGATTTATTATCATATGTGCTTTCTTATGGATACTTACCCCATACTTGCATGTGTATGGTGTGCATGTTTGTCTTGCGTATTTGCTTTTGTATGGCATGTCTGATGTGGTTAAGGAGTCACCTGCTAGTCGGGATCTACATGATGCATCACTTCCTACCATTGTCTATTTAGTTTAGTATATATTGTGTTTGTACATGTATGGTTTTTATGCAGGTTGCAGGTACCGGGTATCGACTTCTTTGAATTGTCAAGATGAGCGTACCCTATCACATTATCTCAATGAGAAGAGAGGGGAGATAAATTCTCAAGTCTAAATCTCAACCCTTTGAGCCATTTGTCCTAATTGAATTAGGACAAGTATTTGAGTTGAATACCCACTGAATGTGTTGGATGACATATTTCATGATTTTTAACCCTTTAGATTTATTTTGTATGATTTGTTCTATGATGGATTTTCATATTTTATCTTGGAGGTCTATGGTGAATTTTTCATTAATTAAGTCTTAATAAATAGATTTAATTAATAAATTATTTATTTGAAAAAATTAATAAAATATCATAATCTTTGATATTTTGATTGTAATTAATTAAATTGGAAAAATGAAATTAAATAAAAGAAAACTAGAAATTAAAATTAATAATAATTATACAATAATAATAAAGTAATAAATAAAATAATAATAATAAAAGTTATAAAAATTAAAATAAAAGTTATAAAATTTAAATAGAGATTATTTAAAAAGTAAATTAGAGTTATAAGCTTGCATGGGAATTAACATGTGTCAACAACGTGGGGGTTAGTGCATCAATTAAGGACAAGGTGTCTACAACTCTATGACTCATAAAAAAAGTTTGGAAAAGACCCATGCTTAGTTGGTGACACCTTTTAGCGGTTTCAAAAAGCAATACAAAAGTTTTTTGAGAGCTCTTTATATTCAGACATTCATAGAAGCTTAGGGAGGGGGTGGAGAGCAATTGGAGCATTGGAAGACTCAAGAACTCTGAAGAAGGGAGCTTGCTCTGCGAGTTTTTATGAGGAAGAGCTAATTAGCACCAGAATTCAGATAAATTTTTGTGATTTGTTTTATGCTATTTCCGCATCATGCATTCCTGTCTTCTTCGTGTCTTCCATATGTCTTCTGAGGAATTTCATATTTTTATTGTATGCATTTTCAATTTGGGCAATTAAATTTATTTGAGAATTTTATATGCATGGATTTAAAAAAAAAAAGAAAACGGCTTTGGGTTCGAATTAGAATCAAATTGAAATAGATTTGAAAATGGTTTCAAGATTTATAGCCAAATCCATTAGTAAAATTATTGGATAAATTTAGAGAACAATTACTTTTTTTTTAAAAAAATTTAATTCATCACAAATTGTTCTGTAGCTGCCCCTTGGATAGACCCAAACTCAGTCATTCATAAATTTTTATCGAGATCGAATTTATTCGATCGCTCCGATCAGAATTGGCGCAACTTGGCCCTCTCCAACGTATTTATTTTTCAGCCCGATCCAACGGTTCGTTAGGGAGATATGACCGTTATACTGAGACTGTTTCATTCAAAGACAGATATTTCTCCATTTTCCATAATCAAGAGTTCTTTATGCTTAAACTTCACAAAAATAACATATCAAAGCATGGAATGAATTAAGATATTATTGAAATCTTCCCTTATTAGAATCTTATTAATATGCATTAGTTTTATATGGTTTATTATCTAATATAATTAAATCAAATTTAATTAAGATTAATTAATAGTAGAAGAAGTGTAATTAATTATTAGTCAATCTAAGTAAATGAATGAGAGAAAATTAAAAGAAAAAAGATTTTAATATAGTTTATATAGTGGACTTTTTATAATGTATATTGAATACTATTTAATATATATTAAACAATTTTAGAGTTGTTTAATGAAGATGATAATGTTAAGAATCTGAAGATTATTCATGTTAAAATCTACAATGAGTCTTATTGGTTTGTGATAGGGATCTCTTTCAAACAACGTTTATATAGACAAAATATTATTAGAACAATTAGAAAATGGAGTCTAATGGTTGATTTTAATATTGATTAAATAATTGTAAGATGATAATTTATATTATGTTGATTTAAATTTAGAAACTCTGAATGATATTGGATTAAGACTAAATTATTATGTTATTGGTTAATATGTTTGAATACCTTAATGGAGTTAAGAGTTAGCCAAATATTAACTAATGAGTTTATGGAAGGATTCTATAGATTGAGTATGTATAGTTTGAGGAGTTTATTATTTATTAATGTTTGTAAGGAGTAGCAAACTATTAATAAATAATAGTTTAAATAGATGTCAACAAATTTGATTAAAGTTAATCTAGTGGAGATTATTTATTGATTGAAGTTTGGTAAAAGATAATAATTTTTGGAATTGGATTATAATTAATTTTTAATCAATTTATATTCATTGAGTTGATATTATAACTATGATATTAATAATTAAGTTGTGCGATAAAGTCTTATTTGAAAAGATTAATGATAATACGAATTTGTTAAAGGAATGTTGGTATTCTTTGAAAGATGACGAATATGGTCATTTAAGATTTTCAATAATTATTATTGAATTATTAATATGATCTTTTGAGTATTGAATTATAGTTGACTTTTATCATACAGAATTATAGTTAGTTATTAGTCAACTGATATTAATTGGAACGTTGCTATGATTATGTAATTATTAATTAAATCAATCAATGAGAGTTAATTAGATTTAATTAACAATTAAGTTAAGTAATGAAGATTTAATTGATATAATTCTTTTAATAAGATTGTAAAAATATTAATATCAAGTTGATAGGTCTTATTCTTATGACTTGAATGATGACCTTAGATATTTGATGGTGAAGACTTAGTAATATTTAATTGAGGACTATTAGAATATGGACCTATGTTAATTGATTGATATAATTGATCATTTTAATAAAGTTATAATCTCTTATTCGAAGAATGATAATTGGTCCTCTTATAATATAACGAATAATGATTCTAAAAAAGTTGAAAGGTTAATAAATTAGAATATGGATAATGGTTAAATATAAAAGACAATTTAATTAAAGTCAATGATGATCAGTTTAGTGAATATTTATCCTTAAGTTATTCTTAGAATGTAATTCTTAATAATGGAAGGGTAGTGCTATCGGAGAATAATTGGGTTGACTTGTAGGTCAAATGATGAAACTTAAAACACTTGAAGTATACTTGCAAACAGAAAATTAGAAACTCCTACACATTATTCAACTATGTGAATTTAGTAAACCAAAACATGTGTTTGCATCGTGTATTCTATATGCTTCTTATTTCGGATTTTGGGTTGACTAGTGTTGACCAGTCCTAGGTTGTTACTAGAGGCTCGAAGGTTATGAGATGTGATAGCATGTTGATCTTATTTGGTCTTGATTTTTATAAGCCCAACCATGGTAATGTGATCGTATGCTCTATGAAATGTTTGTATTTACTGATTGTTATTATTCATCAGTCTTCATGTGTGAAGCTGAGAGGTATGTGTGTGAGACACTTGAGCTAATCATTTTTGAGTCATCGATCAGTTATCTTTGGATTATTTTCTAGTCGCCATGATGGGACTGAAATATGGATTTATTCCTTGATGATGTCATGTTGTGACATGTTTGACTCAACCATTTTGGAGTCTTTGATCAGTATGATTTTGAGATATTCTTGGTTGCTTGTTGAAAACCATTTATCTTGAGATATGTTTTGGTTATTGAGAACCAATGGATACTTATGATTATCAGTGATGCCTTTAGTTTTCAATAGAGAACTGTTGTGGTCATAATTTTCTATGGATGCTTTTTCAGATGCTCATGGAGATTTGATGATTCTTATCTTGGAGATTTGATGATTCTTATTATGGATATTTGATGTTTTTATGCATATTTGATGATTTTATTATAGATTATCTTTTATGATTTTGAGATTTATGATTCCATGAGCTTAGAGTAGGTAATCTAATTGTAGTGTCGAGAAGTGGCTTGCAATGGGGGTTGGTGCCCTAAGTGGCTGCCAGGGTAACTCATTGTAAGTTTGGTTAATAAGTGATAATATTTACACACTAAATGGAGATTAAATGAACCTAAAAAGATAATTGTTTTGATGTTCTCGCCCATGCCTTGAGTGCTTGTATAGGCTAGGATGAGAGTAGTGAGAATGCATGGTTGTGACCGTGCATTCCGTAGTATGCCTTGTTAGTATGAGAGGATACTAGTGGCCACATCAGATCAGTATAGACCCGTGGAGTTTAGCTAACTACCAGGGTAACTTGTACGTGATGAATGCGATGACACTTTCCCGTGTGCAGAGCAGATTTTCTACATGTCTTTGTGTGCCTCTAGGAATTAGATGTCGGTTTTGTGTGATGGAACCTTTGAGTTAGTATACTTTTAGGATTCCTGGACTTATAGAGATTTGTGCTTCGTGAATTGATATCCAGTTTGGGACTTGAGATTATCTCCTCAGCACGGTGGGAGTGGACCACTTAAGTTACATGTGGTCGGGTGGTAGTGTATTTTCACTCCTATCATTTGAGATCCGTCCGAGACACCGTGGCTGAAGTATCCTTGGTTGGTATTTATTCTTCATTATGTTCTTGGAGCATTATGATAGATAATATACCTTATGATGGATGTATTTACTGGTATGTTTCTTATATTGATGATTTGTTTTACTTTGCATATGTTAGTTGATGATTTATTATGCTTTACTTTGCATGTTAGTAGGATGTTTTAGGAGTAACATTCCTACTATGTTAATACCGATGATCTCTTCGGTGCTTTGGAATGTTACACATGGAGGGATGGCTAGGATTCACGATTGTCTAATGATGCTATTTACAGTTGGGAGGAACCGTGCACTTAGCTATTTATGTTTGTGATATATGGTTATCTTTTGTCATGGATGTTTACATCTTTTGTGATGATGCATCATGTATGATATGTGGTTTTATTTATGTTATTGCATCATGGATTAATATTAGATGATGATAATGTACTTTATTTACTTGGATGTTTATTCTTTTAAGCTTTTCATACCCTGTGATATGTACAATGGATGATTGAGCTAAACTAAAATATAATTACAAAAGGACACTTGTATATTGTTTAAGTACATTGGATGTATCATTGTTATTTCATAAGATGGGATATTAGATGAATAGTTAATTTAGATGTGATACAACGTTAAGGGATCTTTAAAGAATGTAGCTTGTTATGTGTATATGTTATGTTTATTTTCATTTAAATTGTTGCTATTACTTCCGCAAATGTAATGAATGGTTTTATCTTTCATGTTTAAAAAAAAATTGTTTGGCAAACTTAGTAAAATTCTTTGAATCCGTTGGCAGGGCATTACAACATATAACATTTTATTAAATTAAATATCTCAACAAAATCTCTCTTCAGTTCAAAAAGGGAAAGTTTCAGTTCACTATTGATTAAAAATGAGTTAAATCAATTAACTCCTTTTTTTACTCAAATTGAATCAGTTAACTCCTTATTTTACTCAAATTAAATCTGTTAACTCCCTTTAATTTTGAAATCTCCCTTTATGACTGAACTTCACCTTTAATTTTGACTGTTAAATTGAAATCGATCTCAACCATTGATGAATTCCAAGAAAGTCTATTTAAGAGACCCTCATCTCTTCATTTTGAAAGTTTGAATGAGAATTTGCATCAAATTGTTGCTGCAATTCATACTCACATTTGCTCATATTCACATACGCAAAGATTAAGTTTGACCAAAAGTTGACCAGATTTAACCATGGTTGACTAGTTTTGAAAAAAAATTTAAAATAATTAAACAAAATTATTTAATTAAATGGAGTACTTCTAATTAATTAAACAAAGTTATTTAATTAAATGAGAAGCCATTCCTAATTAATTAAATGAAGTTATTTAATTAAATAAAAAAAGTGTCTCTAATTAATTAGAGATTATTTAATTAAATAGAAAAAGTAATTATTAGAGCATATCTCATTTTATTAAATTAAATATCTCAACAAAATCTCTCTTTAGTACAAAAAGGGAAATTTCCAGTTCACTATTGATCAAAAACGAGTTAAATCAATTAATTCTTTTTTCTACTCAAATTGAATCAGTTAACTCCTTATTTTACTCAAATTAAATCTATTAACTCCTTTTAATTTGGAAATCTTCCTTTATGAAAGAACTTCACCTTTAATCCTGACCGTTAATTGAAATCGATCTCAACCGTTGATGAATTCTAAAAAAGTCTTTTTAAGAGACCCTCATCTCTTCATTTTGAAAGGTTGAATGAGAATTTGCATCGAATTGTTGCTAGAATTCATACTCACATTTGCTCATATTCACATACGCAAAGATCAAATTTGACCAAAAGTTGATGAGATTTAACCACAGTTGACTAGTTTCGAAAAGAATTTTAAAATAATTAAATGAAATTATTTAATTGAATGGAGTACTTACTTCTAATCAATGAAACAAAGTTATTTAATTAAATGAGAAGCCATTCCTAATTAATTAAATGAAGTTATTTAATTAAATAAGAAAAGTGTCTCTAATTAATTAAAAATTATTTAATTAAATAAAAAAAGTAATTATGAGAGCATATCTCATTTTATTAAATTAAATATCTTAACAAAATCTCTCTTCAATTCAAAAAGAGAAATTTCTAGTTCACTATTGATCAAAAATGAGTTAAATCAGTTAACTCTTTTTTTTTACTCAAATTGAATCAGTTAACTCCTTATTTTACTCAAATTAAATCTGTTAACTCTGTAATGCCCCGCCAAGGGATCCAAAGAATTTTACTAAGTTTGCTAAACAATTTTTTTATTTTATTTTAAACATGAAAGATAAAACTATTCACAATATTTGTGGAAGCAATATAACATATATACATAACAAGCTACATTCTTTAAAGATCCCTTAACGTTTTACTACATCTAAATTAACTATTTATCTAACATCTCATCCTTATGAAATAACAATGATACATCCAATGTACTTAAACAATATACAAGTGTCCTTTTGTAATTATATTTTAGTTTAGCTCAATCATCCACTGTACATATCACAGGGTATGAAAAGCTTAAAAGAATAAACATCCAAGTAAATAAAGTACATCATCATCATCTAATATTAATCCATGATGCAATAACATAAATGAAACCACATATCATACATGATACATCATCACAAAAGATATAAACATCTATCACAAAAGATAACCATATATCACAAACATAAATAACTAAGTGCACGGTACCTCCAACCATAAATAGTATCATTAGACCATCGTGGATCCTAGCCATCCCTCCATACGTAACATTCCAAAGCACCGAAGAGATCATCGGTATTAACATAGTAGGAATGTCACTCCTAAAACATCTTACTAACATGTAAAGTAAAGCATAATAAATCATCAACTAACATATGCAAAGTAAAGCAAATCATCAATATAAGAAACATATCAGTAAATACATCCATCATAAGGTATATTATCTATCATAATGCTCTAAGAACATAATGAAGAATAAATACCAACCAAGGATACTCCAGCCACGGTGTCTCGGACGGATCTCAAATGATAAGAGTGAAAATACACTACCACCTGACCGCGTGTAACCTAAGTGGTCCACTCCCACTATGTTGAGGAGATAATCTCAAGTCCCAAATAGGATATCAATTCACGAAGCAAAAATTTCTATAAGTCCAGGAATCCTAAAAGTATACTAACTCAAAGGTTCCATCACACAAAACCGACATCTAATTCCCAGATGTACAACAATGACATGTAGGAAACCTACTCTGGAAGCGGGAAAGTGTCATTGCAATTATCATGTACAAGTTACCTTTGTAGTTAGCTAAACTCCACGGGTTCATACTGATCTCATGCGGCCACTAGTATCCTCTCATACTGATGAGGCATACTACAGAATGCACGGTCGCAACCATGCGTTCTCACTACTCCCATTCTGGCCTGTACAAGCACTCAAGAAATGGGCGAGAATGTCAAAACAATTATCTTTTTAAGTTCATTTAATCCCCATTTAGTGTGTAAATGTTATCACTTATTAACCAAACTTACAATGAGTTACCCTGGAAGCCACTTAGGGCCCCGGCCTCCATTGCAAGCCACTTCCCGACACTACAAGTAGATTACCTATCATAAGCTCATGGAAACATAAATCTCAAAATTATAAAAGATAATTCATAATAAAATCATCAAATATGCATAAAAGCATCAAATATCCATAATAAAAATCATCAAATCTCCATGAGCATTTGAAAAAGCATCCATAGAAAATCATGACCACAATAGTTCTCTATTGGCAACTGAAGGCATCACTGATAATCATAAGTATCAATTGGTTCTCAATAACCAAAATATATCTCAAGATAAATGGTTCTCAACAAGCAACCAAGAATATCTCAAAATCATACTGATGGAAGACTTCAAAATGGTTGAGTTAAACATGTCAGAACATGACATCATCAAGAAATAAATCTACATTTCAGTCCCATCATGGCGACTAGAAAGTAATCCAAGGATAACTGATCGATGACTCAAAAATGATTAGCTTAAGCATCTCAGATATATATACATCTCAGCTTCACACATGAAGGCTGAAGAACAAATACAAACATTTCATAGAGCATACTATCACATAACCATGGTTGGGCTTATAAAGATCAAGACCAAATAATATCAACATGCCATCACATCTCATAACCTTCGAGCCTCTGGTAACAACCTAGGACTGGTCAACACTAGTCAACCCAAAACTCAAAACAAGAAGCATATAGAACACACGATGCAAACACATGTTTTGGTTTACTAAATTCACATAATTGAATAATGTGTAGGGGTTTTCAGTTTTCTGTTTGCAAGTATACTTTCAAGTGTTTTAAGTTTCATCATTTGACCTACAAGTCAACCCAATTGTTCTCCGCTAGCATTATTCTAGAAATAACTTAAGGATAATTATTTACTCATTAAACTAATCATCACTGACCTTTAATTAAATTTTTCTTTATATTTAACCATGATCCATAATTTAATTGATTAACTCTTCTTTAATGTTACTTCAACTTTTCAACATAATCAAGGATCATTATTCATTTAAGTTATAAGTAAGCTAGTTACTAGTCTTCAAATAAGAAGATTATAACTTAATTAAAATGATCAATTACATCAATCAATTAACATAGGTCCATATTCTAATAGTCCTCAATTAAATATTATTAAGTCTTCACCATTAAATATCTAAGGTCATCATTGAAGTCATAAGAATAAAACCTATCAACTTGATATCAATATTTCTACAATCTTATTAAAAGAATTATATCAATTAAATCTTCATTACTTAATTGTTAATTAAATCTAATTGACTCTCATTGATTGATTTAATTAATAATTACATAATCATAGCAACGTTTCAATCAATATCAGTTGACTAATAACTAACTAGAATTTTCTAAGATAAAAGTCAACTATAATTCAATACTCAAATGATCATATTAATAGTTTAATAACAATACCTTGATAAATATTACATACAAACTATGTTGGGAATCTTAATAATAATTTCGTATGACCACATTTGTCATTCTATCAATGAAAACTAACTTTTTTTTGACAAACCCATATTATTGATAATCATTTAGTTAAACCTCATTTGATTCAACTAATTATCAATCAACTATATTCCATTTCATTAACATTAGGATTAGTAATAGTTTAATAACTAATAACAAGTTAAAATAAATCTACGATAACAGATTATTTATTATTTTTGCTAACAATGATGCCACTAGTAAATTAAATATAACCTCCTTAAGAATTGTTCCCCGGATAAGATTTACCAATAATATCAATAGGTAATCATTTGTCCAAAATAATCTTTGATGATTCTAAGTATAATGATCACCAACTTCATTAATCACAATTTCATTCATGATAACATGAATTCATTTCCATTGTATTTTTCCTCCCTTAATTTGATTTCAACTAAATTCTTAATACTATACTTCAATTATTAACTAATCTCAATTAGATTGAACTTAATTGAATCAATTAATAATTATATAAATTTATATATACTATCTTTCATTAATAATTTGTTAAACTTAACAATTATTAATAAATAATAACTCATTAATAATTTTAATATTCAATTATAATGATTGATATTCGAACCAATCAATGAATAACAACTAAATCATTAATATCTCTTTTTTTAAAAAATTTTCTCATTTAAAAATCTATTTACTTAGATTGACTAATAATTAATTACACTTCTTCTACTATTAACTAATCTTAATTAAATTTGATTTAATTAGATTAGATAATAAATCATATAAAACTAATGCATATTAATAAGATTCTAATAAGGAAAGATTTTAATAATATCTTAATTCATTCCATGCTTTGATACATTATTTTTGTGAAGTTTAAACATAAAAAACTCTTGGTTATGGGAAATGAAGATATATCTGTCCTTGAATAAAACAGTCTTAGTACGACGACCATATCTCCCTAATGAACCATTGGATCGGGCTGAAATTAAAATATGTTGGAGAGGGCCAAGTTGCGCCAATTCTGACTAGAGCAATTAAATAAATTTGATCACGATAAAAAGTTATGAATGACTGAATTCGGGTCTATCCAAGGGGCAGTGACAAGACAATCTGTGATGAATTAAAAATTTCCTGTTAAAATAATTGTTCTCTAAATTTAACCATAAAAGGGTTTGTTCATATGCGTCTAAAAATATAATTGATAGAAATATTACATCTAATCATTCGAATTTTCACCATAAAATTTCTATTCTAATTTCAAATCTTGTCTTTCTAATTTAATATAAATTCAAACCCAAACCCGATTAAAATTAAATTTCTTTAAATTCATGCATATAAAATTCTCAAATAAATTTAATTGCCCAAATTGAAAATGCATACAATAAAAATATGAAATTCCTCAGAAGACATATGGAAGACACGAAGAAGACAGGAATGCATGATGCGGAAATAGCATAAGAAAAATCACAAGAATCTACTCAAATTCTGATGCTAATTCGCTCTTCCTCAGAAAACTCGCAGAGCAAGCTCTCTTCTTCAGAGTTCTTGAGTCCTCCAATGCTCCAATTGCTCTCCACCCCCTCTCTAAGCTTCTATGAATGCCTGAATATAAAGAGCTCTCAAGAAACCTTTGCATTGCTTCTTGAAACTGCTGAAAGTTGTCACCAACTAAGTATGGGTCTTTTCTAACCTTTTTGATGAGTCATAGAGTTGTAGACACCTTGTGCTTAATTGATGCACTAACCCCTGTGTTGTTGACACATGTTAATTCCCATGCAAGCCTATAACTCCAATTTACTTTTTAAATAATCTCTATTTAAATTTTATAACTTTTATTTTAATTTTTATAACTTTTATTATTATTATTTTATTTATTACTTTATTATTAATTTTAATTTTTAGTTTTCTTTTATTTAATTACTTTTTCTCAATAATTCACGTTTAATTAATTACAATCAAAATATCAAAGATCTTGATATTTTATTAATTTTCTACGATAAATAGTTTATTAATTAAATCTATTTATTAAGACTTAATTAATGAAAAACACACCATAGACCTCCAAGATAAAATATGAAAACCCATCATAGAACAAATCATACAAAATAAATCTAAAGGGTTAAAAATCACGAAATATGTCATCCAACACATTCAGTGGGTATTCAACTCAGATACTTGTCCTAATTTTTCAATTAGGACAAATGGCTGAAAGGGTTGGGATTTGGACTTGAGAATTTATCTCCCCTCTCTTATCATTGAGATAATGTGATAGGGTATGCTCATCTTGGCAATTCAGGAAAGTCGATACTCGGTACTTGCAACCTGCATAAAAACCATGCATGTACAAACACAATATATACTAAACTAAATAGACAATGGTACTAAGTGGTGCATCGTGTAGATCTCGACTAGCAAGTGACTGCGACTCCCTTCCTTAACCACATCAGACACGCCATACAAAAGCAAACACGCATACTATACACATGCAAGTATGGAGTAAGTATCCATAAGAAAGCACATATGATAATAAATCATCTTACTAATCATCATTATTAATTGAAAGCAATGTAATAATCATCATCAATAATTGTGAACACTAAAAATAATCATCATACATACGTGAAATGTAGAGTCTAACTAATCTCATCACATAATAAACTGGATCCATAGCACAATATTTGATAATCTCAAAAGAATGTTGCTAAACAACAACATAAAACTAGTTCTAAAAGAGTTCAGAAACGATAACAAAATGCGAACTATGGGCAAGCACTACAAACTCTCTTTAATTTGGAAATCTCCCTTTATGACTGAACTTCACCTTTGATCCTGACCGTTGATTGAAATCGAACTCAACTATTGATGAATTCCAAGAAAGTCTATTTAAGAGACCCTCATCTCTTCATTTTGAAAGGTTGAATGAGAATTTGCATCGAATTGTTGCTGGAATTCATACTCACATTTGCTCATATTAACATACGCAAAGATCAAGTTTGACCAAAAGTTGACCAGATTTAACCATGGTTGACTTGAGTTGACTAGTTTCAAATTTTTTTTGAAATAATTAAACAAAATTATTTAATTAAATGGAGTACTTACTTGTAATTAATTAAACAAAGTTATTTAATTAAATGAGAAGCCATTTCTAAATAATTAAAAGAAGTTATTTAGTTAAATAAAAAAAGTGTCTCTAATTAATTAAAGATTATTTAATTAAATAAAAAAAGTGATTATGAGAGCATATCTCATTTTATTAAATTAAATATCTCAACAAAATCTCTCTTCGATTCGAAAAGAGAAATTTTCAGTTCACTATTGATCAAAAATGAGTTAAATGAGTTAACTCCTTTTTCTACTCAAATTGAATCAGTTAATTCCTTATTTTACTCAAATTAAATCTATTAACTCCCATTAATTTGGAAATTGACCTTTATTACTGAACTTCACCTTTAATCCTAACTGTTGATTGAAATCGATCTCAACCATTGATGAATTAAAGGAAAGTCTATTTAAGAGACCCTCATCTCTTCATTTTGAAAGGTTGAATGAGAATTTGCATCGAATTGTTGCTGGAATTCATACTCACATTTGTTCATATACACATATGCAAAGATCAAGTTTGATCAAAAGTTGACAAGATTTAACTACGGTTGACTTGAGTTGACTAGTTTCGAAAAGAATTTTGAAATAATTAAATGAAATTATTTAATTAAATGGATTACTTACTTCTAATTAATTAAACAAATTTATTTAATTAAATCAGAAGCCATTCCTAATTAATCAAATGAAGTTATTTAATTAAATAAGAAAAGTGTCTATAATTAATTAAATAGAAAAAGTAATTATGAGAGCATATCTCATTTTATTAAATTAAATATCTCAACAAAATCTCTCTTCAGTTCAAAAAGGGAAATTTCTAGTTCACTATTGATCGAAAATGAGTTAAATCAGTTAACTCCTTTTTCTACTCAAATTGAATTAGTTAACTCCTTATTTTACTCAAATTAAATCTTTTAACTCCCTTTAATTTGGAAATCTTCCTTTATGACTGAACATCAGTTTTAATCCTGACCGTTGATTGAAATCGATCTCAACCATTGATGAATTGCAGGGAAGTCTATTTAAGAGACCCTCATCTCTTCATTTTGAAAGGTTGAATGAGAATTTGCATCGAATTGTTCCTAGAATTCAAACTCATATTTGCTCATATTCACATACGCAAAGATCAAGTTTGACCAAAAGTTGTCCAGATTTAACCACGGTTGACTTGAGTTGACTAGTTTTGAAATTTTTTTTCAAATAATTAAACGAAATTGTTTAATTAAATGGAGTACTTATTTTTAATTAATAAAACAAAGTTATTTAATTAAATGAGAAGCCATTCCTAATTAATTAAATGAAGTTATTTAATTAAACAAGAAACATGTCTCTAATTAATTAAAGATTATTTAATTAAATAGAAAAAGTAATTATGAGAGCATATCTAATTTTATTAAATTAAATATCTCAACAAAATCTCTCTTCAGTTCAAAAAGAGAAATTTTCAGTTCACTATTGATAAAAAAATAAGTTAAATTAGTTAACTCTTTTTTCTACTCAAATTGAATCAGTTAACTCCTTATTTTACTCAAATTAAATCTGTTAACTCCCTTTAATTTGAAAATCTCCCTTTATGATTG
Organism: Cupressus sempervirens; assembly: GCA_028749045.1. Classification (NCBI taxonomy): domain Eukaryota; kingdom Viridiplantae; phylum Streptophyta; class Pinopsida; order Cupressales; family Cupressaceae; genus Cupressus; species Cupressus sempervirens. The sequence goes on from CM053788.1 coordinate 373,124,761, forward strand.
AATTTCGCCTTTAACCCTGACCGTTGATTGAAATCGATCTCAACCGTTGATGAATTTCAAGAAAGTCTATTTAAGAGACCCTCATCTCTTCATTTTGAAAGGTTGAACGAGAATTTGCATCGAATTGTTGCTGGAATTCATACGCATATCTGCTCATATTGATATACGCAAAGATCAAGTTTGACCAAAAGTTGACTAGATTTAACCACGGTTGACTTGAGTTGACTAGTTTTGAAATTTTTTTTGAAATAATTAAACAAAATTATTTAATTAAATGGAGTACTTACTTCTAATTAATTAAACAAAGTTATTTAATTAAATGAGAAGCCATTCCTAATTAATTAAATGAAGTTATTTAATTAAATAAGAAAATTGTCTCTAATTAATTAAAGATTATTTAATTAATTAGAAAAAGTAATTATGAGAGCATATCTCATTTTATTAAATTAAATATCTCAACAAAATCTCTCTTCAGTTCAAAAAGGGAAATTTTCAGTTCATTATAGATCAAAAGTGAGTTAAATCAGTTAACTCCTTTTTCTACTCAAATTGAATCAGTTAACTCCTTATTTTACTCCAATTAAATCTGTTAACTTTTTTTAATTTGAAAATCTTCCTTTATGACTGAACTTCACCTTTAATCCTAACCGTTGATTGAAATTGATCTCAACCGTTGATGAATTCCAAGAAAGTCTATTTAAGAGACCCTCATCTGTTCATTTTGAAAGGTTGAATGAGAATTTGCATCCAATTGTTGCTGGAATTCATACTCACATTTGCTCATATTCACATACGCAAAGATCAAATTTGACAAAAAAGTTGACCAGATTTAACCACGGTTGACTTGAGTTGACTACTTTTGAAATAATTAAACAAAATTATTTAATTAAATGGAGTACTTACTTCTAATTAATTAAACAAAGTTATTTAATTAAATGATAAGCCATTCCTAATTAATTAAATAAAGTTATTTAATTAAATAAGAAAAGTGTCTCTAATTAATTAAAGATTATTTAATTAAGTAGAAAAATAAATTATGAGAGCATATCTCATTTTATTAAATTAAATATCTCAACAAAATCTCTCTTCAGTTCAAAAAGAGAAATTTCCAGTTCACTATTGATAAAAAATGAGTTAAATCAGTTAACTCCGTTTTCTACTCAAATTGAATCAGTTAACTCCTTAATTTATTCAAATTAAATCTGTTAACTCCCTTTAATTTGGAAATCTACCTTTATGACTGAACTTCACCTTTAATCCTGACCATTGATTGAAATCAATCTCAACTGTTGATGAATTCCAAGAAAGTCTATTTAAGAGACCCTCATCTCTTCATTTTGAAAGGTTGACTGAGAATTTACATCAAACTGTTGCTGGAATTCATACTCACATTTGCTCATATTCACATACGCAAAGATCAAGTTTGACCAAAAGTTGACTAGATTTAACCACGGTTGACTTGAGTTCACTAGTTTCGAAAAGAATTTTGAAATAATTAAAAGAAATTATATAATTAAATGGAGTACTTACTTCTAATTAATTAAACTAAGTTATTTAATTAAATGAGAAGCCATTCCTAATTAATTAAATGAAGTAATTTAATAAACAAGAAAAGTGTCTCTAATTAATTAAAGATTATTTAATTAAATAGAAAAAGTAATTTTGAGCGCATATCTAATTTTATTAAATTAAATATCTCAACAAAATCTCTCTTCAGTACAAAAAGAGAAATTTCTGGTTCACTATTGATAAAAAATGAGTTAAATCAGTTAACTCTTTTTTTTACTCAAATTGAATCTGTTAACTCCTTATTTTACTCAAATTAAATCCATTAACTCCCTTTAATTTGAAAATCTCCCTTTCTGACAAAACTTCACCTTTAATCCTGACCGTTGATTGAAATCGATCTCAACCGTTGATGAATTCCAAGAGAGTCTATTTAAGAGACCCTCATCTCTTCATTTTGAAAGGTTGAATGAGAATTTGCATCGAATTGTTGCTGGAATTCATACTCACATTTGCTTATATTCACATAAACAAAGATCACGTTTGACCAAAAGTTGACCAGATTTAACAACTGTTGACTTGAGTTGACTAGGTTTGAAATTTTTTTGAGATAATTAAATAAAATTATTTAATTAAATGGAGTACTTACTTCTAATTAATTAAACAAAGTTATTTAATTAAATAAGAAGCAATTCCTAATTAATTAAATGAAGTTATTTAATTAAATAAGAAAAGTGTCTCTAATTAATTAAAGATTATTTAATTAAATAGAAAAGGTAATTATGAGAGCATATCTCATTTTATTAAATTAAATATCTCAACAAAATCTCTATTTAGTTCAAAAAGGAAAATTTTCAGTTCACTATTGATAAAAAATGAGTTAAATCAGTTAACTACTTTTTACTACTCAAATTGAATCAGTTAACTCCCTATTTTACTCAAATTAAATCTGTTAACTCCCTTTAATTTGGAAATCTCGCTTTATGACTGAACTTCAACTTTAATCCTGACCATTGATTGAAATCGATCTTAACCGTTGATGAATTTCAAAAAAGTCTATTTAACAGTCCCTCATATCTTCATTTTGAAAGGTTGAATGAAAATTTGCATCGAATTGTTGCTGGAATTCATACTCACATTTCCTCATATTCACATACGCAAAGATCAAGTTTGACCAAAAGTTGATTAGATTTAACCACAGTTGACTTGAGTTGACTTGTTTCGAATTTTTTTTTGAAATAATAAAAAGAAATTATTTAATTAAATGGAGTACTTACTTCTAATTAATTAAACTAAGTTATTTAATTAAATGAGAAGCCATTCCTAATTAATTAAATGAAGTTACTTAATTAAATAAAAAAAGTCTCTCTAATTAATTAAAGATTATTTAATTAAATAGAAAAAGTAATTATGAGAGCATATCTCATTTTATTAAATTAAATATTTGAACAAAATCTCTCTTCAGTTCAAAAAGGGAAATTTCCAGTTCACTATTGATCAAAAATGAATTAAATCAGTTATCTCTTTTTTCTACTCAAATTGAATCAGTTAACTCCTTATTTTACTTAAATTAAATCGGTTAACTCCTTTTAAATTGGAAATCTCCCTTTATGACTGAACTTCACCTTTAATCCTGACCGTTGATTGAAATCGATCTCAACCGTTGATGAATTCTAGGAGAGTCTATTTAACAGACCCTCATCTCTTCATTTCGAAAGGTTGAATGATAATTTGTATCGAATTGTTGCTGGAATTCATACTCACATTTGCTCATATTCACATACGCAAAGATCAAGTTTGACCAAAAGTTGACCAGATTTAACCATAGTTGACTTGAGTTGACTAGTTCCAAAAATAATATTGAAATAATTAAACAAAATTATTTAATTAAATGGAGTACTTACTTCTAATTAATTAAACAAAGTTATTTAATTAAATGAGAAGCCATTCCTAATTAATTAAATGAAGTTATTTAATTAAATAAGAAAAGTGTCTCTAATTAATTAAAGATTAATTAATTAAATAGAAAAAGTAATTATGAGAGCATATCTAATTTTATTAAATTAATTATCTCAACAAAATCTCTCTTCAGTTTAAAAAGAGAAATTTTCAGTTCACTATTGATAAAAAATGAGTTAAATCAATTAACTCTTTTTTCTACTCAAACTGAATCAGTTAACTCCTTATTTTACTCAAATTAAATCTATTAACTTCCTGTAATTTGGAAATCTCCATTTATGACTAAACTTCACCTTTAATCTTGACCATTGATTGAAATCGATCTCAACTGTTGTTGAATTCCAAGAAAGTCTATTTAAGAGACCCTCATCTCTTCATTTTGAAAGGTTGAATGAGAATTTGCATCAAATTGTTGCTAGAATTCATACTCAAATTTGCTCATATTCACATACGCAAAGATCATGTTTGACCAAAAGGTGACCATATTTAACCACGGTTGACTTGAGTTGACTAGTTTCGAAAAGAATTTTGAAATATTTAAACAAAATTATTTAATTAAATGGAGTACCTACTTCTAATTAATTATACTAAGTTATATAATTAAATGAGAAGCCATTCATAATTAATTAAATGAAGTTATTTAATTAAATAAGAAAATTGTGTCTAATTAATTAAAGATTATTTAATAAAATAGGAAAAGTAATTATGAGAGCATATCTCATTTTATTAAATTAAATATCTCAAAAAAATCTCTCTTCAGTTCAAAAAGGGAAATTTTCAGTTCACTATTGATCAAAAGTAAGTTAAATCAGTTAACTCCTTTTTCTACTCAAATTGAATCAGTTAACTCCTTATTTTACTCAAATTAAATCTGTTAACTCACTTGAATTTGAAAATCTCCCTTTATGACTGAACTTCACCTTTAATCCTGACTGTTGATTGAAATTGATCTCAACCGTTGATGAATTCCAAGGAAGTCTATTTAAGAGACCCTCATCTCTTCATTTTGAAAGGTTGAATGAGAATTTGTATTGAATTGTTGCTGGAATTCATACTCACATTTGCTCATATTCACATACGCAAAGATCAAGTTTGACCAAAAGTTGACCAAATTTAACGACGGTTGACTTGAGTTGACTAGTTTCGAAAAGAATTTTGAAATAATTAAACAAAATTATTTAATTAAATGGAGTACTTACTTCGAATTAATTAAACAAAGTTATTTAATTAAATGAGAAGCCATTCCTAATTAATTAAATGAAGTTATTTCATTAAATAAGAAAAGTGTCTTTAATTAATTAAAGATTATTTAATTAAATAGAAAAAGTAATTATGAGAGCATATCTCATTTTATTAAATTAAATATCTCAACAAAAACTCTCTTCAGTTCAAAAAGAGAAATTTCCAATTCACTATTGATAAAAAATGAGTTAAATGAGTTAACTCCTTTTTTCTTCTCAAATTGAATCAGTTAACTCCTTATTTTACTCAAATTAAATCTGTTAACTCCTTTTAATTTGGAAATCTCCCTTTATGACTGAACTTCACCTTTAATCCTGACCGTTGATTGCAATCGATCTCAACCATTGATGAATTCCAAGAAAGTCTATTTGAGAGACCCTCATCTCTTCATTTTGAAAGGTTGAATGAGAATTTGGATTGAATTGTTGCTGAAATTCATACTCACATTTTCTCATATTCACATACGCAAAGATCAAGTTTGACCAAAGGTTAATCAGACTTAACCACAGTTGACTTGAGTTGACTAGTTTCGAAAAGAATTTTGAAATAATTAAACAAAATTATTTAATTAAATAGAGTACTTACTTCTAATTAATTAAACAAAGTTATTTAATTAAATGAAAGGTCATTCCTAATTAATTAAATGAAGTTATTTAATTAAATAAGAAAAGTGTCTCTAATTAATTAAAGATTATTTAATTAAGTAGAAAAAGTAATTATGAGAGGATATCTCGTTTTATTAAATTAAATATCTCAACAAAATCTCTCTTCAGTTGAAAAAGGAGAATTTCCAGTTCACTATTGATAAAAAATGAGTTAAATTAGTTAACTCCTTTTTCTACTCAAATTGAATCAGTTAACTCCTAATTTTACTCAAATTAAATCTGTTAACTCCCTTTAATTTGGAAATCTCTCTGTATGACTGAACTTCACCTTTAATCCTAACCGTTGATTGAAATCGATCTCAACCGTTGATGAATTCCAAGAAAGTCTATTTAAGAGACCCTCATCTCTTCATTTTGAAAGGTTGAATGAGAATTTTCATCGAATTGTTGCTAGAATTCATACTCACATTTGCTCATATTCAGATACGCAAAGATCAAGTTTGACCAAAAGTTGACCAGATTTAACCACGGTTGACTAGTTTCAGAAGAAATTTTGAAATAATTAAATGAAATTTTATAATTTAATGGAGTACTTACTTCTAATTAATTAAACAAAGTTATTTAATTAAATGAGAAGTCATTCCTAATTAATTAAATGAAGTTATTTAATTAAACAAGAAAAGTGTCTCTAATAAATTAAAAATTATTTAATTAAATATAAAAAGTAATTATGAGAGCATATCTAATTTTATTAAATTAAATATCTCAACAAAATCTCTCTTCAGTTCAAAAAGAGAAATTTCCAGTTCACTATTGATAAAAAATGAGTTAAATCAATTAACTCTTTTTTCTACTCAAATTGAATCAGTTAACTCCTTATTTTACTCAAATTAAATCTATTAACTACCTTTAATTTGAAAATCTTCCTTTATGACTGAACTTCACCTTTAATCTTGACCGTTGATTGAAATCGATCTCAACCGTTGCTGAATTCTAAGAATGTCTATCTAGGAGACCCTCATCTCTTCATTTTGAAAGGTTGAATGAGAATTTGCATCGAATTGTTGCTGGAATTCATACTCACATTTGCATATATTCACATACGCAAAGATCATGTTTGACCAAAAGATGACCAGATTTAACCACGATTGACTTGAGTTGACTAGTTTCGAGAAGAATTTTGGAATAATTAAACGAAATTATTTAATTAAAATAAGTACTTACTTCTAATTAATTAAACAAAGTTATTTAATTAAATGAGATGCCATTCCTAATTAATTAAATGAAGTTATTTAATTAAATAAGAAAACTATCTCTAATTAATTAAAGATTATTTAATTAAATAGAAAAAGTAATTATGAGAGCATATCTCATTTTATTAAATTAAATATCTCAACAAAATCTCTCTTCAGTTCAAAAAGGGAAATTTCCAGTTTACTATTGATAAAAAATGAGTTAAATCAATTAACTTCTTTTTTCTACTCAAATTGAATCAGTTAACTTTTTATGTTACTCAAATTAAATCTGTTAACTCCCTTTAATTTGGAAATCTCCCTTTATGACTGAACTTCACCTTTAATCCTGACCGTTGATTGAAATGGATCTCAACCGTTGATGAATTCTAGGAAAGTATATTTAAGAGACCCTCATCTCTTCATTTTCAAAGGTTAAATGAGAATTTGCATCGAATTGTTGCTGGAATTGATACGTACATTTGCTCATATTCACATACGCAAAGATAAAGTTTGACCAAAAGTTGACTAGATTTAACCACATTTGACTAGTTTCAAAAAGAATTTTGAAATAATTAAACGAAATTATTTAATTAAATGGAGTATTTACTTCTAATTAATTAAACAAAGTTATTTAATTAAATGAGAAGCCATTCCTAATTAATTAAATGAAGTTATTTAATTTGTGAGGCCTCACCTAATTCGTCATAGTACCAATGAGATAATTGCATTACGGTGATTTTAATCCTATGTTTGATACTCTTTTAAGACTGTAGGGTTATGTGATTTTAATATCTACATTTTGATTATCCACAATTACCTCTGCATATTATGACCTAATTGATGCATTTAATGATTCTATTTCATGTTGTAAGCTATTGACATTGCTTTAATAGAAATTGAATGGTAGAAATGCTTGTAATATAAGTAGGTAATGTTGAAGTGGAAATTAGAGTTAAAAGATAATTTTTGTTATGCATTGAGACCTAACTCGCATACCTAGGGATTCAATAGTTATGGATTCAGCATCTTGTCGTAGAATATGAAGTTATTCAGAATATTAAATTGGCCATGTTATGTTGATAAGTAATAGTTTTATAGTATTTTTAACATTTTACATGGAAATTGCTAGAAGAAGTAATGTAATTATAAGGAATGAAGTATGGAACTCAAATGTCAAATGTGATATGTAAGTTTTGATATTTTAATATTTTGAAGGTTATATTTGAAATGATTAAGAAAGGGAAACTTAATTTGACATGATGAAATATATTCAAGTCTAATGTTGAATGAAATAATGATTTATTTTACATATGCTTATATGATTTTATTGGGCTACTGACGCTCGAGTTTAGTGTGCAGCAATTGGACCATGGGTTAAAGGGGAATTAAGGCTCAAACTACTACAAACACGACATAACCAAGGTTGAATCAGTGGAAAAGATTCAAACCTAATTGTAATGTGTTTTATTTTGTATATGTGAATTGTATGTGTGCATAGTAGCCTAGTTCATGTATTATTGTAAAATAAGTCATTTTTTTTAATATAATATGATATTTTGTGTGTGTCACTTGACACTTGTGCTTGTTATGTGGTATGACATGTTATTCGTACCATGTTAGTACTATAGGCTAGGGAGCTATTAATGACCTCTAGGGTGTCTAGTGGACCTAGGAGACCCCATGAAAATGACATTCTTTATGGAGTCCGTAAATGAGAAGGATATATATATAGAGGTATGGGTAAATGAGAAACCACTTGGCCACTCTCTAATTTTAGAGATAGTTAGGTTTTGGAGGGAGAGGAGGGGAGCTCTACTGCAACTATCCTTACCCTAGCTTGGACCAATGTTGGTATCTCAAGCTTGCTTCCTTTCTTTTTTCTTTCTTTTAGCATGGTTAAGCCAATCTGCAAGTGTGGAGTTTATCAATGGAGTATGCATTGCTTTGCATTGTGGAGTAGCATTCATGTGAGTGTTTGAATGGTGTTCATTCCATGTAGATTAGTGTGACACCATTGTGCATCTTGTTGTATTGTGTGGAGTATTGTGAGTATGAGGTTTAGATTTCCTCTATTTCCTTGTTGCATTATGGGTGTTGATATTGTCTTGTGATAATGTGATGTGCTCTTGAAAATCTGTTGTTTTATTACTACTTGGTTTTGTTTTCTTGTTGTGCTTGAGTGTTCTTATGGGTGTGGGACTTACACTCACCCTTGTGGGAAGAGAAGAGAAGTCCAGGGTGAACGAGCAGCAGTTGGATTACATAGTTGAGGACCTTGGAGTATGGGCTCCATTGTATGCCATTATCATATTCATATTTTGCCTTGGGGGAGGATAAGAAGAAAAAAAAAAAAAGAAATGGTGAGGAAGGAAGTAATTGAAGTATGGGTTTGTAGGAAGCTAAAGCTATTGGTTGTGCATGGTGGAGGATGTTGTGTTGGTAGTGTGTGTGGTGGAAGATGTTTATGAAGCCCCGAAAGGGCATGATATTATGAAGCCCCGAAAGGGCCTTGTATTTTGTTTATTTAGCCCTGAAAGGGCATGAATTTTATGGCAAATATGATATGAAATGGTAAACCTCCTTCTGTTTCCACCTTCACCCTATGTTCAAGGTTCCAATGGTGAGCCTTTGTGAAATATCCTTGGGATGGGATTTGTTGCAGTTTTTTTATGTGGTGTATATGTTTCTTACAAGTGTGTATGTGGATTTTGTTTGAGCCTTGTTCCCCTAGCACGGGGGTGGTCTCTTTGAGGACTATGGTTGGGTGGAAAGCACCCATTGTCCTTGTTGTTTTGTTGTGATGCATTTGCAAGTTCTTAGAGAAAAATCTTTGAAACTTGGAGTCCTTGTTATCTTCCATGTGCATAGGAGGAGAAGACAATATTGCATTGAGATGAGATAGAGAGAAAAACTCCATTTTGTTATGTGAGCCTAAATGTATTGTAAGAGAAAGCTAGTATCTTGGTTTTATTGTCAATGGAAAGGTTGTGAGTGCTCATGTGTAGTAAAAGTATTTTCCATTGTGTATATTATGATATGTTGACTTCACCACCTTTTTGTGTATCATGAGGGTATCACTGAAGATAATTCATTTTAATAATATTGTTGTTTTATTGGATGGTAACACCAATAAGAGATCCAAATTACTTGATGCTCTTGAGTGGAATGCAAAAAAAAATTGATATCATAGAACAGATAATATTCATAGGAAGGATTATCCTGGTGGATTGCTATTATCATTTTAGTTCCATTGTTTACCAATTGTGAATGTACATTCAAATCTAGATCTGCATAAGAAGATAATGTTGAGAAAATGGTTTCTAAATTTCATAATTCATGAGAAAATAGTTTAATATGCTATAGAGACCAAGGTATTTAATTTCTCTAACATGACCAAGACTTATTTCATCCACCTATTCCCTAGGCGCTTTGTGCCTTCAAATATTATATTGGAATACCGTGCAAGTTTATGACATAATTCTGACAAGAGGGAATGGCTTCCATTTTGTCCTTGATGCCTTGATTTGCCTTGGAAGAAGTTATGGCATTTTATATGTCTTTCTTCACCCACCTAATTAAGACTAGGATAAACTCCACGCTGCCAACAATATGGGACCAAGTAGCAAGTTGATTTAACATGGGAATTTGGAATGCATATCTTCTAGCTCAAAATTAATAGGATTTGACTCATGGAAAAGGTGCCTATGCTTGTCTTGGCCAAAACTTTGGTAAGTGAGTCCACCATGGAGAGAAACCCAAGGAATTTTCTTGGTCTATGGGTAAGTGAAGAAGATTATGGGGTAGTAGCACGTGGGTAGTAGGGTGATTTGGAACTTTGCTAGAGAAAAAGTATTTCATCTTCTTAAAAGAAATGTGAGTGGGATCAAGTTAATGGACTATGACTAATAGGGTATTTTAGATAGATGGATAGTTAATATGTTCATATGCATTCATTTTGTTACCTTAGTATTAGTAAGGATAGATTATCTTTTCAAATCATTCTTTTATGATATATGTTTATATAAATGAATTGATCATTCTTTTCACTACAATTTCAATTGTAGTAGGTATTGACCCTAATATTAAAATGTGATGGCACTTGCATTAGAGATATAATATGAATAATAAATAGATAATTCAATCTTAATAACTATGTCGATGAAAGATGTAAGTTGGGATATGAAAAAAATTAAAATATACACTCAATGATTTTGGGAAAATTTTAAATACTCTAGAAAAGTGTTAATTATGTATATATTTTTATTTGAATCGATTGCCTAGAGTAGCATAGTGGGCATCAAAGTTGATGATAGTTCTAATGGATGGTTAATCGAGGGTCACATGCATTGAAGAAATGTTAACTCATATGACAAATTAGTAAAGATGACATTGAAATGTGAAGTATAGATTGAAGTAGTAGGTATGAGTATTCTCTTTCCAAACCCTGGGTCAGTAGATGTCAGATGGATGTCCAACTCAGTGATGATATAGTTGTAACACACATATGTCTTTTGGAGGTTATTTAGGCTTATGAAATTAATTAATTAAGAATAATAATAATAATAATTTTTAAAAAAAAAATTTGCGCTTAATGTACATTTAGGGTAAATTTAGGGCATGACATAATTAAATAAGAAAAGTGTCTCTAATTAATTAAAGATTATTTAATTAAATAGAAAAAGTAATTATGAGAGCATATCTCATTTTATTAAATTAAATATCTCAACAAAATCTCTCTTCAGTTCAAAAAGGGAAATTTCCAGTTCACTATTGATCAAAAATGAGTTAAATCAGTTAACTCCTTTTTTCACTCAAATTGAATTAGTTAACTCCTTATTTTACTCAAATTAAATCTATTAACTCCCTTTAATTTGAAAATCTCCCTTTATGATTGAACTTCACCATTAATCCTGACCGTTGATTGAAATTGATCTCAACCGCTGATGAATTCCAAAAAAGTCTATTTAAGAGACCCTCATCTCTTCACTTTGAAAGGTAGAATGAGAATTTGCATCGAATTGTTGCTGGAATTTATACTCATATTTGCTCATATTCACATACCCAAAGATCAAGTTTGACCAAAAGTTGACCAAATTTAACCATGGTTGACTTGAGTTGACTAGTTTCGAAAAAAAATTTGAAGTAATTAAAGGAAATTATTTAATTAAATGCAGTACTTACTTCTAATTAATTAAACAAAGTTATTTAATTGAATAAGAAGCCATTCCTAGTTAATTAAATGAAGTTATTTAATTAAATAAGAAAAGTGTCTCTAATTAATTAAAGATTATTTAATTAAATAGAAAAAGTAATTATGAGAGCATATCTCATTTTATTAAATTAAATATCTCAACAAAATCTCTCCTCAGTTCAAAAAGGGAAATTTCCAGTTCACTGTTGATAAAAAATGAGTTAAATCAGTTAACTCCTTTTTCTACCTAGATTTAAATCAGTTAACTCCTTATTTTACTCAAATTAAATCTGTTAACTCCCTTCAATTAGAAAATCTCCCTTTATGACTGAACTTCACCTTTAATTGTGACCGTTGATTGAAATTGATCTCAACCGTTGATGAATTCCAGGAAAGTCTATTTAAGAGACCCTCATCTCTTCATTTTGAAAGGTTGAATGAGAATTTGCTTCAAATTGTTGCTGGAATTTATACTCACATTTGCTCATATTCACATACGCAAAGATCAAGTTTGAAAAAAAGTTGACCAGATTTAACCACGGTTGACTTGAGTTGACTAGTTTCGAAAAGAATTTTGAAATAATTAAACAAAATTATTTAATTAAATGGAGTACTTACTTCTAATTAATTAAACAAAGTTATTTAATTAAATGAGAAGCCATTCCTAAATAATTAAATGAAGTTATTTAATTAAATAAGAAAAGTGTCTCTAATTAATTAAAGATTATTTAATTAAATAGAAAAGGTAATTATGAGAGCATATCTCATTTTATTCAATTAAATATCTCAACAAAATCTCTCTTCAGTTCAAAAAGAGAAATTTCCAGTTCACTGTTGATAAAAAATGAGTTAACTCAGTTAACTCCTTTTTCTACTCAAATTGAATCAGTTAACTCCTTATTTTACTCAAATTAAATATGTTAACTCCATTTAATTTGGAAATCTCCCTTTATGACTGAACTTCACCTTTAATCCTAACCGTTGATTGAAATCGATCTCAACCGTTGATGAATTCCAGAAAAGTCTATTTAAGAGACCCTCATCTCTTCATTTTGAAAGGTTGATTGAGAATTTGCATCAAATTGTTGCTAGAATTCATACTCACATTTGCTCATATTCACATACGCAAAGATCAAGTTTGACCAAAAGTTGACTAGATTTAACCACAGATGATTTGAGTTGACTAGTTTCGAAATTTTTTTTTGAAATAATTAAACGAAATTATTTAATTAAATGGAGTACTTACTTCAAATTAATTAAACAAAGATATTTAATTAAATGAGAAGTCATTCCTAACTAATTAAATGAAGTTATTTAACTAAATAAGAAAAGTGTCTCTAATTAATTAAAGATTATTTAATTAAATAGAAAAAGTAATTATGAGAGCATATCTCATTTAATTAAATTAAATATCTCAACAAAATCTCTCTTCAGCTCAAAAAGAGAAATTTCTAGTTCACTATTAATCAAAAATGAGTTAAATGAGTTAACTCCTTTTTCTACTCAAATTGAATCAGTTAACTCCTTATTTTACTCAAATTAAATCTTTTAACTCCCTTTAATTTGGAAATCTCCCTTTTATGACTGAACTTCACCTTTAATCCTGACCGTTGATTTAAATCGATCTCAACCATTGATGAATTCCAGGAACGTCTATTTAAGAGACCCTCATCTCTTCATTTTGAAAGGTTGAATGATAATTTGCATCGAATTGTTGCTGGAATTCATACTCACATTTGCTCATATTCACATACGCAAAGATCAAGTTTGACCAAAAGTTGACCAAATTTAACCACGGTTGACTTGAGTTGATTAGTTTAGAAAAGAATTTTGAAATAATTAGACAAAATTATTTAATTAAATGAGTACTTACTTCTAATTAATTAAACAAAGTGATTTAATTAAATGAGAAGCCATTCCTAATTAATTAAATGAAAATATTTAATTAAATAAGAAAAGTGTCTCTAATTAATTAAAGATTATTTAATTAAATAGAAAAAGTAATTATGAGAGCGTATCTCATTTTATTAAATTAAATATCTCAACAAAATCTCTCTTTACTTCAAAAAGGGAAATTTCCAGTTCACTATTGATCAAAAATGAAATAAATCAGTTAACTCCTTTTTCTACTCAAATTGAATTAGTTAACTCTTTATTTTACTCAAATTAAATCTGTTAACTCCCTTTAATTTGGAAATCTCCCTTTATGACTAAACTTCACCTTTAATCCTGACCGTTGATTGAAATCGATCTCAACCGTTGATGAATTCTAGGAAAGTCTATTTAAGAGACCGTCATCTCTTCATTTTGAAAGGTTGAATGAGAATTTGCATCGAGTTGTTGCTGGAATTCATACTCACATTTGCTCATATTCATATATGCAAAGATCAAGTTTGACCAAAAGTTGACCAGATTTAACCACGATTGACTTGAGTTGAATAATTTTGAATTTTTTTTGAAATAATTAAATGAAACTATTTAAATAAATAGAGTACATACTTCTAATTAATTAAACAAAGTTATTTAATTAAATGAGAAGCCATTCTTAATTAATTAAATTAAATTATTTAATTAAATAAGAAAAGTGTCTCTAATTAATTAAAGATTATTTAATTAAATAGAAAAAGTAATTATTAGAGCATATCTCTTTTTATTAACTTAAATATCTCTACAAAATCTCTCTTCAGTTCAAAATAAAAAATTTTCAGTTCACTATTGATCAAAAATGAGTTAAATCAGTTAATTCCTTTTTCTGCTCAAATTGAATCAGTTAACTCTTTATTTTACTAAAATTAAATCTGTTAACTCCCTTTAATTTGGAAATCTCCGTTTATTACTGAACTTCACCTTTAATCCTGACCATTGATTGAAATCGATCTCAACCGTTGATGAAATTCAGAAAAGTCTATTTAAGAGACCCTCATCTCTTCATTTTGAAAGGTTGAATGACAATTTGCATTGAATTGTTGCTAGAATTCATACTCACATTTGCTCATATTCGCATATGTAAAGATCAAGTTTGACCAAAAGTTTACCAGATTTAACCACGGTTGACTTGAGTTGACTAGTTTCGAAAAGAATTTTGAAATAATTCAACGAAATTATTTAATGAAATTGAGTACGTACTTCTAATTAATTAAACAAAGTTATTTAATTAAATGAGAAGCCATTCCTAATTAATTAAATGAAGTTATTTAATTAAATAAGAAAAGTGTCTCTAATTAATTAAAGATTATTTAATTAAATAGAAAAAGTAATTATGAGAGCATATCTCATTTTATTAAATTAAATATCTCAACAAAATCTGTCTTCAGTTCAAAAAGGGAAATTTCCAATTCACTATTGATCAAAAATGACTTAAATCAGTTAACTCTTTTTTCTACTCAAATTGAATCAGTTTTTGATAAGGTAAATAAGTTTTAAGGGGTCCTGAAACCCATAAGTTTAACAACAAGAAAGGCTGAAAATAAGCGAAAAAACGCCCAGCCAAAATATAAGCCTTACGGCTGAAAATAAGCCCAAAGGCCCAGCCCGAAACAACTGCCCACTAAAAAGGCCAGAGAACCAACCAGAAAAACAGAGACCAGACAAAAAGCCAAAGCTAGGAGAAACAAAAACTAAAGGACAGAGACCCAACCTAGCAGACTACTTCTCCATCTCGAGCATGGTCTGGGCAGCTTCGGCGCACTCTTGTTGCTCTTCTGCCTTATGATCCTGGGTGTTCGTCAAATCCTGCTCCATAGTGTTGTCCTTGGCTTTATCCACATCCAGCCTATCTTTGTCTCTGTTCTGTTTATCATCTTCCTCCATCTGGTTCCTGTCTTTGAGATTTTCCAAGAGAGAGAGGATGTTGTCGTTGATCGAAGCGAGGAGGGAGATCATTTGACTTGCCAAGTTGTGATTGTAGTTCTCAATATTTTTTACTCTCCTCTCCATTAGAGTCTCCCAGCTGTTCCGGTCGCCTTGGCTTTCTGCACCTGTCTTGCTCTTGATTTTTTCCATTTGGGAAACCCTATCTCTGACATCCTCAAGCTCATGGAAAAGCCATTTAATTGATCTGAAGTTGTCGATCATGCTATTGCGGGCATTGTTCAACAGATTCATGCTCGTTTTTCTTGCATTATCAGAAATAGCCACCATAGCCGGGTCAATTAGCTCATTGAGTCTAGGCTTCTCAAGGTCGTCCACCAGGAGTTGGAGGTTCATCGCCTCTCTGTAGATTCCCATAGTGGCCGTTCTCACATTGAAGTTCTTCCAAGCCTTCCTTCTGTTATTAACTTGCACTTCCCCCTCAATCTGTCCAGAGTTGTCATTTTCCTCCAAAGGAGGCTGAGGATGTATAGGGGAGAGGGGAATGGGCAAAGAATCCTTTCCCTGACTACTGGAGCGCTCCATGCTCTCTCCCTCCCTCTTCTGTCTTTTTCTCAGTTTCTCCTCATCCAGCTCCTCCTTCGAAACCTTGTCAGAATCATCAGTATCCATTTCCTCCTCCACCTCAGCAAAGCCAGTTTTATCTGGGGTATGACCTCTAGGGCTCTTTCTGCTGGGTAATTTGATAGAGGGGTAATCCTTCTTATAGCTTTTAGTCTTCTTACCTGAATGCTCAAAAACCTCATCAAAGCTGATGCTCTCGACATCCTCAAAATCTGAGGAAAAATTGGAGCTGCTCTTGTCAACATCCGCCCCCTGGATAGGGTTTTTGCTAATGGTTTGAGCGTGGAAATGCTCATGAATCAGAAGCAGAAGACCCTCATGCAGTGCCAGGTTGATGGTAGCTTTCTTTTTAAAACTAGAAATGGCCTTGTTCATCGAGTTAAAAAGATAATACGGGAAGGAGATCTTACTACCATGGCGAAAATGATTCAGAATCAAAAAATGGTGAGTCCTAACCCTATCAAACCTGGGGTCTAGGGTTATATATTCAATGACAGCATAGAGAACATACCTCCAGAGCTTCTTTATAGTATCCGTTACAAAAAAAATCTATTTCTTGCCCAGCTTGTTCAGCTCTTCAGTGTTTTTCACAAAATCCTTGATTGCATTAGAAGACATCTTCTTGTCTCTGAAGAATTTATGCCCCTCCATCGGAATCCCTGTGACTTCAGCAACCACATCCTTAGTAATTTGAAAGTAGACCCCGTTCACCTTAACCTTACCATTATTCCACAAATTCACCATGCTGTTAGTGATCTCAGGATCCGAGCCATGAAGTTTCTCGAAGAAATTAGTAACCCCACCCTTTTCCAGCTCTCTCCAAACTTTGGCCTTGTTCTTCCACTTCTGAACTTCCCCCACCGGCTCCTTTCTGCTCCTCTCACCCGTCATGTTTACCTGATCAACTTCCACAATTCTCATGAACTCTGAACTATGCAAGTTATTTGCATTCGAAAAAATGGTGATGTTTCTTTTATGATACCCATGAATATACCCCTTTCTGAAAATAATGGTATCGTCCTTTCGAACGTGTCGAAATGTCAGAGGAAACCCCTTTTGCTAGTGAAAATCACGATGCCAATAATGGCACTTACCATTTATTAAGCAATCTTTATTATCCATAATTGCATTGGATTTGAGCCGTCCTTCCCAAGATTTTATCTTGGTCGATAAGCAACTTTGCCTCTGCCGAAAAATCTTTTTCGGCATGCCAGGTCAGATTATTGGTGGCGTTAACCCCTTTATTAGCAAACCAATCAGCGACTGGGTTTGCCTCTCTGTAAACATGAGTGACGTGGACCTTATCGAACTTTGTGAGAGTGGCGCAAGTCTTAGCAATTATGTTCGCAATCATCCACAAGGGAGGGGAAATACCATTAATGGTATTAATAATGTTTTTGGTGTCCCCCTCAAGCCAGAGTTTAGTAATCTCGGCTTCAAAAGCCAACTTGACCACCTTACTCGCAGCTCTTGCTTCAGCCAGATGAATAGTCTGGATTCCCAGCGGGAAAGCAAAGGCAGCTATTCCCTCCCCATAGCTATTTCTTATGATTCCACCACAACCTGAAGGGCTTGGGTTACCCTTAGAAGCCCCATCAAAGTTGGCTTTTGACCAACCATCTGGGGGGAGAAGCCAGCTAGCATCCTGCCTTTTGAGGTTCCTGTCTTTTTCTTTAGCTATCTTTCTATCCCCTTCTTCTTCTTCTTCCTCCTTCAGCACTTGGAGATTTTCCTTTATATTCTTCGAGACCTTCCGGCCAAGGATTATAGCCGGCTCCTCTCTATCTCTAAATATTCTATTATTCCTTTCCTTCCAAATTCCCTAGCAAAAATGGGGTAAAATCCAGTCCGAGTGATCCTGCCGACCAGCAATCTTACAAAGACCTTTCCACTGATGGAAAAAATCCATGAGGTTATCCAGTTTGCACCAGAGGGTTTCATTATCATGTGTGATGACTTTCCACACCTCCCTGGCATAGTCACATAAGATGAAAATGTGATTTTCGGTCTCAGCCTGATTCTTACACAAGGGACATCTACTGGGCATAACATGTCCTCGCTTCATGAGATTGTCATGAGTAAGGATTTTGTTCTGAAGAGCAAGCCAGTAAAAAATGTTGATCTTTGGAGTGAGACCCAGAATCCAAGCCTCCGCCCAAGGGGCCTTCTCTTTTAAGCTCCAAAGGGAATTATAGCCTAAGGCAACAGAGTATCTTCCATTGGGATTATCCCTCCAGACCAGCTCATCCCCCAAATTGATAGGAATCATGGAATTGAGCATAAGCATTATAGGAGTCAAGTCCTCAGAGATGAGGGATAGGTCCCTCCATTCCTGGCCATTCCAATAATCACAAACTTTGGACCCAATTTGATCAGTAAAAGCTTGCATCCATCTCTCAAAAATAGGGTTATTGATAAGTGGATCTTGGAAAAGCCATCTATCCGACCAGAACTGGATGTCCTTCCCATTTCCCAATTTCCATGATATCCTGGCCTTAGCCAGGTCCCTGGCTTTCATGATCCCATTCCAAATGTTCAATCCTTTTGGGATATCTTCATTAAAAAGGGTGAAAAGAAGAGTGGGTCTTCTAAGGTACTTATTTACCAGGGTGTCCCTCCATTCACCGGTGCTACTGAAGATCCGCCATATTTGTTTAGCTAGGAGAGCCTTATTGAGGTGGGTGATCTTTCTAATGCCCAGACCTCCGTACCTCTTAGGGAGGCAAACCTTCTCCCAAGCAACAAGAGGGTATCTTTTCTTCCCTTCATTACCATTCCAAAGGAAGTCTCTCTGGATTTTCTCCATTCTTTCAGCTATTTTCCCCGAAATTCCAAAGAGGCTCAGGGCGTAGATTGGCAGATTTTGAAGAGAAGATTTGACTAAGAGGCATTTCCCCGCTTGACTTAGAGAGACCCCTTTCCAACCAGCCATTTTCTTGTTGAATCTGTCCAAAATACCATTCCAAAAAGACTCCGGGGGTGAGGATCCCAAAGGGAGACCAAGATAGGTAGAGGGGAAAGAGCCTACCCCACAACCCAGAATCCTGGCGATTTTTCTTTGTCTAAACTCAGAGGTGTTGATGAAAAAGAGCAAGCTTTTGTTCCAATTAATCAGCTGACCCGTCCCACTGGAGTAAGTATCAAGAATCTTCTTCAGGGCTCTGGCCTCTTTGACAGAAGCTTCCCCCCCCAAGATAGTATCGTCAACAAATTGTTGATGAGTGAAGGGAATGCAATTAGAGGAGGGAAGGATCCCTTTGATACAAGCCTCACGCTTTCTACAGTCTATAATCCTTCCTAAGGATTCAGCTAAAATGATGAACAAAATGGGCGAAAGGGGGTCTCCTTGTCTGAGGCCTCTGGAAGGTTTGAAAAAATTAGAAGGGACTCCATTAACCAGAACAGCCAAGGAGGAGGTGGACACCAATTGAGAGATAATTTTGCAAACTTTACTATCAAAGCCAAAAGTCGAGAGGACCTTCCCAAGGAGAGACCAGTCCACCCTGTCATAAGCTTTAGAAAGATCCAGTTTGAGGAACATACCTTCCCGTTTGGATGCCTCAAGAGAGTGGATGACTTCATGCACCATCTGGACAGAGTCCAAAATTTGTCTCCCTGGAACAAAACCCGATTGATGCTGCGAGATTATCATGGGCAAGATCTTGAGCATTCTTAAAGTGAGAACTTTAGAGATGATCTTGTAGAGTGATTTGCACAGACTAATAGGTCTAAAGTTGTCCAACGAGTCTGCCCTAGGGGATTTAGGAATGAGAACCACAAAAGTCGAGTTTAGCTCCTTGAGAATAGATTTGGCTCCAAAGAATTCCTGGACAGCCTGAACAACCTCTCCCATGATCACCGGCCAGAACCTTTGGAAGAAAAAAGTGGGAAAACCGTCCGGGCCTGGAGCCTTGTCAGCAGGCAGAGAAAAGAGAGCCTCTCTAACTTCCGAAGCATTAGGAATAGCACAGAGCTGTTTATTATGGATAGGTAGAATGAGCTGAGGGATACAGTGTAACAAATCCTCCTGGTCCAAATTGGAAAGCATTGGGTCCTCAGAGAGAAGGCTAGAGAAAAAGGAAACAGCTTCTTCTAAGATGGCAGATTCTTCAGTTAACAGCTCCTGCCCCTTTCTAATACCATAGATCCTGTTACTAGCATGGTGCTTGAGGGTGGTTAGGTGAAAAAACTTAGTGTTCCAATATCCTTCCTTTAGCCAAGTGATCCTCGATCTTTGCCTCCAAAATTTTTCTTCCTTATTAATAATGTTATGAATTTCAGACAGGGTCTTGAGCTCCGAAACCCTGTTGGTCTCAGTGTAACCTTCCTTCTGAATGCAATCTTGGATAATAGTTAGATTATCAAATAACTCTTTCTTTTCATGGAAGATATGACCAAAATCAGACTTGTTCCAAATTTTAATCATCCTCTTCACATTGCTAAGTTTTCTGGTGACTCTGAACATGGCTGAACCCTCCACCTCTATCCCCCACCATTTCTTGATATTATCCAGGAGGTCAGGGTGAGAGGTCCACATTTTGTCAAACCTGAAAGGATGGTATCTCCTATGTACCAGAGGGGAAACTAAAAGAGAAATGGAAGAGTGGTCCGAACCAATTCTGGGAAGCAAAGATAGTCTGCAGCTGAAGGATTGAAGCCAGTCCGAAGATATAAGAGCTCTATCCAGCCTAACCTGAATGCAATCATGGCCTTTTCTCTTGTTTGACTAGGTAAAGGATCCACCCTTAAGCTCTACGTCCATAAGGGCCAGATTATTTATGAAGTTAGAAAGATCCTGTTTACTTTCCCAATCCGGGGGCATACCTCCCTTTTTCTCTTTATCTTCTAGCGGTGTGTTAAAGTCTCCCATGATTATACCTTTCTTAATGTCACAATCTTGCACCATATTACCAACTTTGGTCCAGAAGTTTTTTCTATCTCTCTTATTATTGGGGGCGTAAATATTCACTAAAAACCAGGAATCATTGGTGTGCAAATGTTGAACTCTGTAGAAAAGAATGTTATCTTCATCATACTCAGCTACTATATTGAAATACTTATCATTGAAAAGTAACAGCAGTCCTCCAGACGCTCCTTCAAAGTTAGAGGCTATGCCCTTCATGCTATTGTTGAACTTAATATTTTCCATCCTTTCCTACTTCATTTTAGTTTCCTAGATTAGAAACACATCAGGCCTTTGGTCCCTTATCATATTTCTAATAACTTCTTGCTTGTGGATTCCATTGAGTCCACGAATATTCCAAGATAAGATCTTCATGATTTAACTACTGAACATGCTTCCTGGATGGTGCGCTGCGTACCATCCTTAATGTTTCTTCTGGCTTCCTCTTTCCTAATTTCATTCTTGTTTTTCCTTCCCACTAGGTTAGATTTGTGGCCGAGATCAGCCTTGGCCATGCTTCTAGTAGAAGGGGGAGATACCGAAGAAGGGTCCCTACTATTCTTCTTCTTTCTACTCCTGACTTCTGTCCAGGGATTCTCTTCTCCCTCTAGTCCTTTGTCCAGCCAAGCATCAATTCTCGCCAAATCTTCCATTGTCGATGTAGACAGCCTCTCTATGATTCTGTTTACTGTTGAAGGGGGGGGGACAACACACCGGGTTAGGGTCCTGGGACATGGGTTCCCCCTCCTTTAGTTCTTCCATGGAGTTCGGGACAAAGGATAGTTTCAAGTCATCCTCTTGAGAATCCAGAGGGGGAAGAGTCATATTTTCACCTGTCTCCTCAGGTTTCTTCTTAGATTCCTTCGCATTGGGGAGAAGTGTTGAATCGTCTTTCACTCCTTTCTCTTCTCCCCCTCCTACATTTCCAGTCGCCCGAGGAGGCCCTGATTCCTCTTGGGGCGCATTAGGAGCAGTATTTGTTTTTCCTTCTACCTCTCCATTTGCCTTGACTTGCGATGCTTTTTTCCTCCATTCTTTTTTGGGATCTAGAGAATCTTTTATCCCCCCTTGTGGACGAGCCTTTCCCACCGTTCTCTTCCCTTTGAAAAGTGGGCATGATCCAACCTTGTGGCCAGCCTTCTTACAATGGAAACAAGCAAAAGGCACACTTTTATAGTCAATCTTTTGAGATTTGTTTCCCAGACGAGATTGTAGTTCTAAAACTTGAGGCATGTCCTGGCCTTCGATGACTCCTACACAGATTCTTGCGTAGTTCAATCTTTTCTTAGCTGCTGTGACAGGGTCAATGGAGAGGAGCTCTCCAAAGGTCCTGGCTATGCCATCAAAGACATCCTCATGCCAATATTCCAAAGGAAGTTCCGAAAGTCTTAACCAAACTGGAACCTGAGATTGGAAATCATTGTTCAAATCTAAGTTGGATGTCCATTTTTGCAATATTAGGTTGGGTCTGCCCAAAGACCAGTTCCCAGCACATAGTATACGAGAAAAATCTTCCGAGCAAGAGAACTTGAAAGACATGAAGCCTTTGGCCATAGCAGTCACTTCTACATGCCCTTTAAGGTCCCATTTTCTCCTGGTAAATGTCCTCACTACATCAATATTAGGTCTTGGCCCTACAAATTTTCCTACCAGAGTGTTCGCCATGCTTAGGATATTGTGGTCAATAATTACCCTAGGGATTTCCAGAGCAAAAATACCTTTCTCCTTATCAGATTTGTCAATGACTTTTGGGAAAGACGATTTACCTAATGGTTTTATCTCGAATAGATTCGACCAGCGTCCCCATGCCCTAGACGGCCCACTGCCCACATGGGGGGAGGGGGAATCTTCTCACCTGGATGGGGCATCATAACCCATGGGTCCCCATCCTTTGAGGCATCCTCATCTTTCCCCTCCGTTTCCTGCCCTGCGCTTGCTGCATGCCTTGCTGCATGCCCTCCTGCAGACGTGCTCTCCTGTCTCCTGCGTTTCTCCAGATTTGAAACAACGTGATTCAAATTACAGTTCCCACCCGCTCCATCCCTCTCTCTCACCGTGCCCATCCCTCGCTTGTTCTTCCTTCTTTTACTCAAATTGAATCAGTTAACTCCTTATTTTACTCAAATTAAATCTGTTAACTCCTTTTAATTTGGAAATCTCCCTTTATGATTGAACTTCACCTTTAATCCTGACCATTGATTGAAATCGATCTCAACCGT
This sequence comes from Cupressus sempervirens, assembly GCA_028749045.1. Lineage (NCBI taxonomy): Eukaryota > Viridiplantae > Streptophyta > Pinopsida > Cupressales > Cupressaceae > Cupressus > Cupressus sempervirens. The sequence continues at coordinate 373,148,055 of CM053788.1, forward strand.
TGATGAATTTCAAGAAAGTCTATTTAACAGACCCTCATCTCTTCATTTTGAAAGTCTGAATGAGAATTTGCATCGAATTGTTGCTAGAATTCATACTCACATTTGATCATATTCACATACGTAAAGATCAAGTTTGACCAAAAGTTGACCAAATTTATCCATGGTTGACTTGAGTTGACTAGTTTTGAAAAATATTTTGAAATAATTAAATAAAATTATTTAATTAAATGGAGTACTTCTAATTAATTAAACAAAGTTATTTAATTAAATGAGAAGCCATTCCTAATTAATTAAATGAAGTTATTTAAATAAATAAGAAAAGTGTCTCTAATTAATTAAAGATTATTTAATTAAATAGAAAAGGTAATTATGGGAGCATATCTCATTTTATTAAATTAAATATCTCATCAAAATCTCTCTTCAATTCAAAAAGGGAAATTTACAGTTCACTATTGATCAAAAATGAGTTAAATCAGTTAACTCCTTTTTCTACTCAAATTGAATCAGTTAACTCTTTAGTTTACTAAAATTAAATCTGTTAACTCCCTTTAATTTGAAAATTTCCCTTTATCACTGAACTTCACCTTTAATCCTAACCGTTGATTTAAATCGATCTCAACCATTGATGAATTCAAGGAAAGTCTATTTAAGAGACCCTCCTCTCTTCATTTTGAAAGGTTGAATGAGAATTTGCATCGAATTGTTGCTGAAATTCATACTCACATTTGCTCATATTCACATAGGCAAAGATCAAGTTTGACCAAAAGTTGACCAGATTTAACCACAGTTTACTTGAGTTGACTAGTTTTGAAAAGAATTTTGAAATAATTACACAAAATTATTTAATTAAATGGAGTACTTACTTCTAATTAATTAAACAAAGTTATTTAGTTAAACGAGAAGCCATTCCTAATTAATTAAATGAAGTTATTTAATTAAATAAGAAAAGTGTCTCTAATTAATTAAAGATTATTTAATTAAATAGAAAAAGTAATTATGAGAGCTTATCTCATTTTATTAAATTAAATATCTCAACAAAATCTCTCTTCAGTTCAAAAAGGGAAATTTCCAGTTCATTATTGATAAAAAATGAGTTAAATTAGTTAACTCCTTTTTCTACTCAAATTGAAACAGTTAACTCCTTATTTTACTAAAATTGAATCAGTTAACTCCTTATTTTACTCAAATTAAATCTGTTAACTCCCTTTAATTGGAAAATCTACCTTTATGACTTAACTTCACCTTTAATCCTGACCGTTGATTGAAATCGCTCTCAACCGTTGATGAATTCTACGAAAGTCTATTTAAGAGACCCTCATCTATTCATTTTGAAAGGTTGAATGAGAATTTGCATCCAATTGTTCCCAGAATTCATACTCACATTTGCACATATTCACATACGCAAATATCAAATTTGACCAAAAGTTGACCAAATTTAGCCACGTCTAAATTGAGTTGACTAGTTTCAAAATTAATTTTGAAATAATTAGATGAAATTATTTAATTAAATGGAGTACTTCTAATTAATTAAATAAAGTTATTTAAGTAAATGAGAAGCCATTCTTTATCAATTAAATGAAGTTATTTAATTGAATAAGAAAAGTTTCTCTAATTAATTAAAGATTATTTCATAAAATAGAAAAAGTAATTATGAGAGCATATCTCATTTTATTAAATTAAATATCTCAACAAAATCTCTCTTCAGTTCAAAAAGGGAAATTTCTGGTTCATTATTGATAAAAAATGAGTTAAATGATTTAACTCCTTTTTCTACTCAAACTGAATCATTTAACTCCTTGTTTTAGTCAAATTAAATCTGTTAACTCCGTTTAATTTGAAAATCTTCCTTTATGACTGAACTCCACCTTTAATCCTGACCGTTGATTGAAGTCGATCTCAACCGTTGAGGAATTTCAAGAAAGTCTATTTAAGAGACCCTCATATCTTCATTTTCAAAGGTTGAATGAGAATTTGCATCGAATTGTTGCTGGAATTCATACTCACATTTGCTCATATTCACATACGCAAAGATCAAGTTTGACCAAAAATTGACTAGATTTAACCACGATTGACTTGAGTTGACTAGGTTCGAAAAGAATTTTGAAATAATTAGACGAAATTATTTAATTAAATGGAGTAATTAATTCTAATTAATTAAACAAAGTTATTTAATTAAATGAGAAGCCATTCCTAATTAATTAAATGAAGTTATTTAATTAAATAAGAAAAGTGTCTCTAATTAATTAAAGATTATTTAATTAAATAGAAAAAGTAATTATGAGAACGTATCTCATTTTATTAAATTAAATATCTCAACAAAATCTCTCTTCAGTTCAAAAAGGGAAATGTTCAATTCACTATTGAGAAAAAATGAGGTAAATCAGTTAACTCCATTTTCTACTCAAACTGAATCAGTTAACTCCTTATTTTACTCAAATTAAATCTGTTAACTCCCTTTAATTTGGAAATCTCCCTTTATGACTGAACTTCACCTTTAATCCTGACCGTTGATTGAAATGGATCTCAACCGTTGATGAATTCCAGGAAAGTCTATTTAAGAGACCCTCATCTCTTCATTTTGAAAGGTGGAATCACAATTTTCATCGAATTGTTGCTGAAATTCATACTCACATTTGCTTATACTAACATATGCAAAAATCAAGTTTGACCAAAAGTTGGCCAGATTTAACCACGATTGACTTGAGTTGACTAGTTTCAATTTTTTTTTGAACTAATTAGACGAAATTATTTAATTAAATGGAGTACTTACTTCTAATTAATTAAACAAAGTTATTTAATTAAATGAGAAGCCATTCCTATTTAATTAAATGAAGTTATTTAATTAAATAAGAAAAGTGTCTCTAAATAATTAAAGATTATTTACTTAAATAGAAAAAGTAATTATGAGAGCATATCTCATTTTATTAAATTAAATATCTCAACAAAATCTCTCTTCAGTTCAAAAAGGGAAATTTCAGGTTCACTATTGATCAAAAATGAGTTAAAAGAGTCAACTCCTTTTTCTACTCAAATTGAATCAGTTAACTCCTTATTTTACTCAAATTAAATCTGTTAACCCCCTTTAATTTTGAAATCTCCCTTTGTGACTGAACTTCACGTTTAATCCTGACCGTTGATTGAAATTGATCTCAACCATTGATGAATTCTAGGAAAGTCTATTTAAGAGACCCTCATCTCTTCATTTTGAAAGGTTGAATGAGAATTTGCATCGAATTGTTGCTAGAATTCATACTCACATTTGCTCATATTCACGTACGCAAAGATCAAGTTTGACCAAAAGTTGACCAAATTTAACCATGGTTGAATTAAGTTGACTAGTTTCAAATTTTTTAAAAAAATAATTAGACAAAATTATTTAATTAAATGGAGTACTTACTTCTAATTAATTAAACAAAGTTATTTAGTTAAATGAGAAGCCATTCTTAATTAATTAAATGAAGTTATTTAATTAAATAAGAAAATTGTCTCTAATTAATTAAAGATTATTTAATTAAATAGAAAAAGTAATTATGAGAGCATATCTCATTTTATTAAATTAAATATCTCAACAAAATCTCTCTTCAGTTCAAAAAAGGAAATTTTCAGTTCACTATTGATCAAAAATAAGTTAAATCAGTTAACTCCTTTTTCCACTCAAATTGAATCAGTTAATTCCTTATTTTACTCCAATTAAATCTGTTAACCCCCTTTAATTTGGAAATCTCCCTTTATGACTGAACTTCACCTTTATTCCTGACCGTTGATTGAAATCACTCTCAACCGTTGATGAATTTTAGGAAAGTCTATTTAAGAGACCCTCATCTCTTCATTTTGAAAGGTTGAATAAGAATTTGCATCAAATTATTGCTGGAATTCATACTCACATTTGCTCATATTCACATACGCAAAGATCAAGTTTGACCAAAAGTTGACCAAATTTAACCACGGTTGACTTGAGTTGACTAGTTTCAAAAAGAATTTTGAAATAATTAGACAAAATTATTTAATTAAATGGAGTACTTACTTCTAATTAAGTAAACAAAGTTATTTAATTAAATGAGAAGCCATACCTAATTAATTAAATGAAGTTATTTAATTAAATAAGAAAAGTGTCTCTAATTAAATAAAGATTATTTAATTAAATATAAAATGTAATTATGAGATCATATCTCATTTTATTAAATTAAATATGTCAACAAAATCTCTCTTCAATTGAAAAAAGGAAATTTCCAGTTCAATGTTGATAAAAAATGAGTTAAATCAGTTAACTCCTTTTTCTACTCAAATTGAATCAGTTAACTCCTTATTTTACTCAAATTAAATCTGTTAACTCCCTTTAATTTGGAAATCTCCCTTTATGACTGAACTTCACCTTTAATCCTGGCCGTTGATTGAAATCGATCTCAACCATTGATGAATTCTAGGAAAGTGTATTTAAGTGACCATCAACTCTTCATTTTGAAAGGTTGAATGAGAATTTGCATCGAATTGTTGCTGGAATTCATACACACATTTGCTCATATTCACATAGTCAAAGATCAAGTTTGACCAAAAGTTGACCAGATTTAACCACGGTTGACTTGAGTTGACTAGTTTCGAAAAGAATTTTTAAATAATTAGATAAAATTATTTAATTAAATGGAGTACTTACTTTTAATTAATTAAACAAAGTTATTTAATTAAATAAGAAGCCATTCCTAATTAATTAAATGAAGTTATTTAATTAAATAAAAAAATTGTCTCTAATTAATTAAAGATTATTTAATTAAATAGAAAAAGTAATTATGAGATCATATCTAATTTTATTAAATTAAATATCTCAACAAAATCTCTCTTTAGTTCAAAAAGGGAAATTTCCAGTTCACTATTGATCAAAAATTAGTTAAATCAGTTAACTCCTTTTTCTACTCAAATTCAATCAGTTAACTCCTTATTTTACTCAAATTAAATCTGTTAACTCCCTTTAATTTGGAAATCTCCCTTCATGACTGAACTTCACCTTTAATCCTGATCGTTTATTGAAATCAATCTCAACCGTTGATGAATTCCAGGGAAGTCTATTTAAGACACCCTCATCTCTTCATTTTGAAAGGTTGAATCTGAATTTGCATCGAATTGTTACTAGAATTCATACTCACATTTGCTCATATTCACATATGCAAAGATCAAGTTTCACCAAAAGTTGATCAGATTTAACCACGGTTGACTTGAGTTGACTAGTTTCAAAAAAAATGTTGAAATAATTAAACCAAATTATTTAATTAAATGGAGTACTTACTTGTAATTAATTAAACAAAGTTATTTAATTAAATGAGAAGCCATTCCTAATTAATTAAATGAAGTTACTTAATTAAATAAGAAAATTGTCTCTTATTAATTAAAAGTTATTTAAGTAAATAGAAAAAGTAATTATAAGAGCATATCTCATTTTATTAAATTAAATATCTCAACAAAATCTCTCTTCAGTTCAAAAAGGTAAATTTCCAGTTCACTATTGATAAAAAATGAGTTAAATTAGTTAACTCCTTTTTTTACTTATATTGAATAAGTTAAGTCCTTATTTTACTCAAATTAAATCTATTAACTCCCTTTAATTTGGAAATCTCCCTTTAGGACTGAACTTCACCTTTAATCTTGACCATTGATTGAAATCGATCTCAATCGTTGATGAATTCCAGGAAAGTCTATTTAAGAGGCCCTGATCTCTTCATTTTGAAAGGTTGAATGAGAATTTGCATCGAATTGTTACTGGAATTCTTACTCAGATTTTCTCATATTCACATACACAAAGATCAAGTTTGACCAAAAGTTCACCAGATTTAACCATGGTTGACTTGAGGTGACTAGTTTCAATTTTTTTTGAAATAATTAGACAAAATTATTTAATTAAATGGAGTAATTACTTCTAATTAATTAAACAAAGTTATTTAATTAAATGAGAAGCCATTCCTAATTAATTAAATGAAGATATTTAATTAAATAAGAAAAGTGTCTCTAATTACTTAAACATTATTTAGTTAAATAGAAAAACTAATTATGAGAGCATATCTCATTTTATTAAATTAAATATCTCAACAAAATCTCTCTTCAGTTCAAAAAGGGAAATTTCTAGTTCATTATCGATCAAAAATGAGTTAAATCACTTAACTCCTTTTTCAACTCAAATTGAATCAGTTAACTCCTTATTTTACTCAAATTAAATCTATTAACCCCCTTTAATTTGGAAATCTCCCTTTATGACTGTACTTCACCTTTAATCCTGACCGTTGATTTAAATCGCTCTCAACCGTTGATGAATTCCAGGAAAGTCAATTTAAAAGACCCTCATCTCTTCATTTTGAAAGGTTGAATAAGAATTTGCATCGAATTGTTGCTGGAATTCATACTCACATTTGCTCATATTCACATACGCAAAGATCAAGTTTAACCAAAAGTTAACCAGATTTAACCACGACTAACTTGAGTTGACTAGTTTCGAAAAGAATTTTGAAATAATTAGACGAAATTATTTAATTAAATGGAGTACTTACTTCTAATTAATTAAAGAAAGTTATTTAATTAAATGAGAAGCCATTCCTATTTAATTAAATGAAGTTATTTAATTAAATAAGAAAATTGTCTCTAATTAATTAAAGATTATTTAATTAAATAGAAAAAGTAATTATCAGAGCATATCTCATTTTATTAAATTAAATATCTGAACAAAATCTCTTTTCAGTTCAAAAAAGGAAATTTCCAGTTCACTATTGATCAAAAATGAGTTAAATTAGTTAACTCTTTTTTCTACTCAAATTGAATCAGTTAACTCCTTATTCTACTCAAATTAAATCGGTTAACTCCCTTTAATTTGAAAATCTTGCTTTCGGACTGAACTTGACCTTTAATCCTGACCGTTGTTTGAAATCGATCTCAACCGTTGATGAATTCCAAGAAAGTCTATTTAAGAGACCCTCATCTCTTCATTTTGAAATGTTGAATGAGAATTTGCATCGAATTTTTGCTGAAATTCATGCTCACATTTTCTCATATTCACATACGCAAAGATCAAGTTTGACCAAAAGTTGACCAGATTTAACCACGGTTGAATTGAGTTGACTAGTTTCAAATTTTTTTTTGAAATAATTAGACAAAATTATTTAATTAAATGGAGTACTTACTTCTAATTAATTAAACAAAGTTATTTAATTAAATGACAAGCCATTCCTAATTAATTAAATGAAGGTATTTAATTAAATAAGAAAATTGTCTCTAATTAATTAAAGATTATTTAATTAAATAGAAAAAGTAATTATGAGAGCATATCTCATTTTATTAAATTAAATATCTCAATAAAATCTCTCTTCAGTTCAAAAAGGGAAATTTTCAGTTCACTATTGATCAAAAATGAGTTAAATCAGTTAACTCCTTTTTCTACTCGAATTGAATCAGTTAACTCCTTATTTTACTCAAAATAAATCTATTAACTCCCTTTAATTTGGAAATCTCCCTTTATGACTGAACTTCACCTTTAATCCTGATCGTTGATTGAAATCGATCTCAATCGTTAATGAATTCCAGAAAAATCTATTTAAGAGACCCTCATCTCTTCATTTTGAAACATTGAATGAGAATTTGCATCGAAAATTTGCTGGAATTCATACTCACATTTGCTCATATTCACATACGCGAAGATCAAGTTTGTCCAAAAGTTGACCAGATTTAACCACGGTTGATTTGAGTTGACTAGTTTCGAAAACAATTTTCAAATAATTAGATGAAATTATTTAATTAAATGGAGTACTTCCTTCTAATTAATTAAACAAAGTTATTTAATTAAATGAAAAGCCATTCCTAATTAATTAAATGAAGTTATTTAATTAAATAAGAAAAGTGTCTCTAATTAATTAAAAGTTATTTAATTAAATAGAAAAAGTAATTATGAGAGCATATCTCATTTTATTAAATCAAATATCTCAACAAAATCTCCCTTCAGTTGAAAAAGGGAAATTTCCAGTTCGCTATTGATCAAAAATGAGTTAAATAAGTTAACTCCTTTTTCTACTCAAATTGAATCAGTTAACTCCTTATTTTACTCAAATTAGATCTATTAACCCTCTTTAATTTTGAAATCTCCCTTTATGACTGAACTTCAACTTTAATGCTGATCGTTGATTGAAATCGCTCTGAACCGTTGATGAATTTTAGGAAAGTCTATTTAAGAGACTCTCATCTCTTCATTTTGAAAGGTTGAATGAGAATTTGCATCGAATTGTTGCTGGAATTCATACTCACATTTGCTCATATTCACATATGCAAAGATCAAGTTTGACCAAAAGTTGACCAAATATAACCACGGTTGACTTGAGTTGACTCGTTTCGAAAAGAATTTTGAAATAATTAGATGAAATTATTTAATTAAATGGAGTACTTAGTTCTAATTAATTAAACAAAGTTATTTAATTAAATGAGAGGCCATTCCTAATTAATTAAATGAAGTTATTTAATTAAATAAGAAAAGTGTCTCTAATTAATTAACGATTATTTAATTAAATAGAAAAAGTAATTATGAGAGCATATCTCATTTTACTAAATTAAATATGTCAACAAAATCTCTCTTCAGTTCCAAAAGGGAAATTTCCAGTTCTTTATTGATAAAAACGGAGTTAAATCAGTTAACTCCTTTTACTACTGAAATTGAATAAGTTAACTCCTTATTTTACTCAAATTAAATCTGTTAACTCCCTTTAATTTGGAAATCTCCCTTTATGACTGAACTTCACCTTTAATCCTGACTGTTGATTGAAATCGATCTCAACCGTTGATGAATTCTAGGAAAGTCTATTTAAGAGACCCTCATCTCTTCATTTTGAAAGGTTGAATGAGAATTTGCATCGAATTGTTGCTGGAATTCATACTCACATTTTCTCATATTCACATACGCAAAGCTCAAGTTTGACCAAAAGTTTATCAAATTTAACCACGGTTGACTTGAGTTGACTAGTTTCAAATTTTTTTTTGAAATAATTAGATGAAATTATTTAATTAAATGGAGTACTTACTACAAATTAATTAAACAATGTTATTTAATTAAATGAGAAGTCATCAGAGGATCTTGGCAAGGCTGAATCCCTTGCTTCTAGAGCTCTAGAAGAATGGGAACTTCGAGAGGAAATTTTTTGGAAGCAAAAGGCTAGAGTTGATTGGCTCTAGGAAGGTGATCGAAACACTGCCTTTTCCCATGAAACAGTGTAATCTCGCTGGAATCAGAGCACTATCTCTTCTTTGGTTAATTCTCAAGGTATCCAACTAAATTCCTTGCCAGCTTTGTTCCAGGAGGCTATTTCGTACTTCTCTACCCTCTTCTCTGAGGACTCTCCTCTTGCTGATAATGAAGAAAATATTATTTTGTCATGTATTCCTTCCCTTATCACTCAGGAAATGAATGATTATCTCATGCGTCCTATCTCTTTGGAAGAGCTGGAGGAGGTGGTCTTTGGCATGCCTAAGGGGAAGGCTCCTGGTCCTGATGGCTTTCCAGTTGAATTCTTTCAGGAATTTTGGGACATCATTAATCATGATTTGTTGGAGGTGGTTAAAGAATCCTATGCTAGCACGCAGATGCTTCGAGCTTTGAACTCTACATTCTTGACTCTTATTCCTAAGAGAGAGGGTGCTAATCAATCAGAGTTTTTTAGAGCAATTGCCTTATGTAATGTGGTTTACAAAGTTATTACTAAGTTGATTGCTGAGAGACTGAAAAGGTGGCTTCCCATTATTATCTCAGAAGAACAAGGTGGTTTTGTTGCTGGCAGGCAAATTTTGGATGGGGTTGTTATTGCTACTAAGGCTATTAACTCTATGGCTACTTCAAGGGAGAGAGCCATGTTTGTTAAGCTGGATATGGCTAAGGCCTATGATAGAGTTAAATGGAGCTTCCTAAGGAGTATTCTTCTTTCTTTTGGATTTAGCTCTGACTGGGTGAGTTGGATTATGAGTTGAGTTATTTATGCCTCTTTTTCTATTCTTATTAATGGTCAACCTTCTCAACTATTTGGTGCTTCTAGAGGCCTCTGCCAGGGTGACCCTCTGAAGGCTTGGGCAGATTCATTAAGCATCAGGTGTCCCAGAATTCTATTCAAGGCCAGCGGTGGGGTAATGGCTTACCTTCTCTTTCCCATCTTCAATTTGTTGATGATTTTGACCTTGCCGGTCTTGCTAGGATCAAGGAAGCTGAAGCCTTTCGACATGCTTTGGACGTTTATTTGGTAGCTTCAGGCCAAAAAGTTAATGAGCACAAATCTTTCATTTACTTTTTTAACACTCCTGATTCTATTCAACGCAGGATTGTTGGTATCCTACGGTTTCAGATAGGTTCACTTCCTTTGACTTATCTTGGCATTCCTATTGCTGTTTACAGGCAACCACGTCTCTTTTGGCACAATTTGATTACCAAGCTTCAGGATAAAGTAAATCATTGGACTCATAGATGGCTTGCTATTGTTGCCCAGGTTACTCTTCTTCAAGCTGTTATCCAAGCTCTTCCTACTTATAGAAGCATGGTTCACGCTGCACCTATTTACTTTCTCAAGGAGTTTGATGCTCTTTCTCGACAATTCCTTTGGAGTGGTAATTTGCGTAGTACTAAATGGAGCTTGGTTAATTGGGCAACTGTTTGTAGGCCTAAAAAGGAGGGTGGTCTTGGTCTTCGATCTGCTCTATTGAGTAGTCAAGCTTTGGCTACTAAACTTTATTGGTGATGGTGCTCTCGACAACATCAACTTTGGGCTCGTATTATCACTCATAAATATTTTCATGGTGCTGATCCTTGCTCTATTTTTGCACTTCCTCTTGAAGGTCATGGCTCAATGGTTTGGCATACTTTGAAGATAGGTGCGATGTTGGTGAAGAGGGGTCTATTCTGGATATGTAAAGGAGGTTCTCAGGCTTTGTTTTGGTCTGATACTTGGGATGGATTCATTTCCATTTTATCCATATACCCTCATCTTCAGCCTCTTTGTGACTCTTTTCTTGCCGCTGGATGGGATAAAGTGGCTCATTACAAGACTCCTTATCAATTGGGACCTGTTGTTGGTTACAGATGGAAGCATTCTTCTGATTGGCCTCCTGGAGGTATAGACATGGATCGTCAGGAGCTTTCTCAAATTCTGGCCTCTAGAGAGTGTTCTTCTTTGCTTGGTCCAGATGTTTTGGCTTGGGGCAGTACCTTGTCTGGTAAATATCATGTCTCTGTTGGGTATCAGGAGATAACTAGACAATTATTTGGGGATGTTGAGGTCCCTTGGTGGAAGCAAGTTTGGAATAAAGTTTCTTGGTCCAAGTGCAATTTTTTCATGTGGCTAGTGGCTCACAACCGTTGTCTTACCTGGGATAATCTTTGTAAACATGGATTTCAGGGCCCCTCTTATTGTGTTTTGTGTGGTAATGGAGAGGAGTCTGTCTCCCATCTGTTCTTCCATTGCTCCTATTCTACTCAGATATGGCACCTTTGGTGGAGCGCTTGGGGTTGCTCTTGTCGGCATGCTTCCTCTTTGCTTGAGTTCTGGGCCCGCTTGGGTAGTGCTCCCTCCAAGTCTTCTTCTCTCCATGCTGCTTGGATTGCTGGCACATCTTTCATGCTTTGGCATATCTGGTTGGAGAGGAATCGTCACTTATTCCAAGATATCCAGCTTGGTGTTTTGCATCTTCAGTGGAAAATATCACATTCTCTTCAGGAAACTATTCTTGTGAAGTGTGAGCTTGATGGGGGTATGGATCCGGTTGATCTTGCTATCTGTAATCGCCTCAATTTTCATCTGCAGGATGGGGTTGCAGCTCATATGTTTCCTTCTATGTCCAGGCAGCTTCACCATCAGAGGAAGGGTCAGGTTAGCTCGTTGTAGTTCTGGGGATGTTAAATTTTTCTTCTCAGTTCATAAGGGTGATTATACTAACAATCTCATGGAAGCTCAGGCTATTTTATATGCTATGGAACAATGTTGCTTGCGGAGATGGAGTAAGATTATTTGTGAGTCTGATTCCCAGGTGGTGGTGAACATGCTTTCTTCGCAAGAGCTTGAGGATGTTAGTTGGAAGCTGGCCACTGTTGTTAAGCAGATTCTTTTCTTCTCTTCCTCTTTTCAGTTCATTAGGTTCACATATATTCCCCGTAAATGGAATAGAACTGCTGATTGTTTAGCCAAATGGGCTTCTAGTCATGATCTGGGTTGGAATATTAGGGATAGGAGGCAACTGTCCTTTGAGATGGTGAAAGAATTTGATGATCTTCTTGCTCAGGATCGAGCTCCTTGTTGAGCTCTCCTTGTTGTATTCCTTTCTATCTTAATAAATTTTACCCCTCTTTTTACCTCAAATGAGAAGCCATTCTTAATTAATTAAATGAAGTTATTTAATTAAATAAGAAAAGTGTAGATCTAATTAATTAAAGATTATTTAATAAAATAGAAAAAGTAATTATGAGAACATATCTCATTTTATTAAATTAAATATCTCAACAAAATCTCTCTTCAGTTCAAAAAGGGAAATTTCCAGTTCACTATTGATCAAAAATAAGTTAAATCAGTTAACTCCTTTTTCTACTCAAATTGAATTAGTTAACTCCTTATTTTACTCAAATTAAATATGTTAACTCCCTTTAATTTGAAAATCTCCCTTTATGACTGAACTTCACCTTTAATCTTGACCGTTGATTAAAATCGATCTCAACCGTTGATGAATTCCAAGAAAGTCTATTTAAGAGACCCTCATCTCTTCATTTTGAAAGTTTGAATGAGAATTTGCATCGAATTGTTGTTGGAATTCATACTCACATTTGCTCATATTCACATACGCAAAGATCAAGTTTGACCAAAAGTTGATCAGATTTAACCACGGTTGACTTGAGTTGACTAGTTTCAAAAAAAAATTTGAAATAATTAGACGAAATTATTTAATTATATGGAGTACTTACTTCTAATTAATTAAAAAAAGTTATTTAATTAAATAAGAAAAGTGTCTCTAATTAATTAAAGATTATTTAATTAAATAGAAAAAGCAATTATGAGAGCATATCTCATTTTATTAGATTAAATATCTCAACAAAATCTCTCTTCAGTTCAAAAAGGGACATTTCCAGTTCACTATTGATCAAAAATGAGTTAAATCACTTAACTCCTTTTTCTACTCAAATTGAATCAGTTAACTCCTTATTTTAGTCAAATTAAATCTGTTAACTCCCTTTAATTTGGAAATCTCTCTTTATGACTGAACTTCACCTTTAATCCTAACCGTTGACTCAAATCGATCTCAACCATTGATGAATTCCAGGAAAGTCTATTTAAGAGATTCTCATCACTTCATTTTGAAAGGTTGAAATAGAATTTGCATCGAACTATTGCTCGATTTCATACTCACATTTGCTCATATTCACATACGCAAAGATCAAGTTTGACCAAAAGTTGACCAGATTTAACCACGGTTGACTTGAGTTGACTAGTTTCAAAATTTTTTTTGAAATAATTAGACAAAATTATTCAATTAAATCGAGTACTTACTGCTAATTAATTAAACCAAGTTATTTAATTAAATGAGAAGTCATTCCTAATTAATTAAATGAAGTTAGTTAATTAAATTAGAAAAGTGTCTCTAATTAATTAAAGATTATTTAAATATATAGAAAAAGTAATTATCAGAGCATATCTCATTTTATTAAATTAAATATCTCAACAAAATTTCTCTTCAGTTCCAAAAGGGAAATTTCCAGTTCACTATTGATAAAAAATGAGTTAAATTAGTTAACTTCTTTTTCTACTCAAATTGAATCAGTTAATTCCTTATTTTACTCAAATTAAATCTATTAACACCCTTTAATTTGGAAATCTCCCTTAATGACTGAACTTCACCTTTAATCCTGACCGTTGATTGAAATCGATCTCAACCGTTCATAAATTCCAGGAAAGTCTATTACAGAGACCCTCATCTCTTCATTTTGAAAGGTTGAATGAGAATTTGCATCGAATTGTTGCTGGAATTCATACTCACATTTGCTCATATTCACATACGCAAAGATCAAGTTTGACCAAAAGTTGATCAGATTTAACCACGTTTGACTTGAGTTGACTAGTTTCTAAAAGAATTTTGAAATAATTAGATGAAATTATTTAACTAAATGGAGTACTTACTTCTAATTAATTAAACAAAGTTATTTAATTAAATAAGAAGCCATTTCTAATTAATTAAATGAAGTTATTTAATTAAATAAGAAAAGTCTCTCTAAATAATTAAAGATTATTTAATTAAATAGAAAAAGTAATTATGAGAGCATATCTCATTTTATTAAATTAAATATCTCAATAAAATTTCTCTTTAGTTCAAAAAAAGAAATTTCCAGTTCTCTATTGATCAATAATGAGTTAAATTAGTTATCTCATTTTTCTACTCAAATTGAATCAGTTAACTCCTTATTTTACTGAAATTAAATCTGTTAACTCCCTTTAATTCGGAAATCTCCCTTTATGACTGAACTTCACCTTTAATCCTGACCTTTGATTGAAATTGATCTGAACCGTTGATGAATTCCAAGAAAGTCTATTTAAGAGACCCTCATCTCTTCATTTTGAAAGGTTGAATGAGAATTTGCATTGAATTCTTGCTGGAATTCATACTCACATTTGCTCATATTCACATACGCAAAGATCAAGTTTGACCAAAAGTTAACCAAATTTAACCACGGTTGACTTGAGTTGACTAGTTTCGAAAAGAATTTTGAAATATTTAGACAAAATTATTTAATTAAATGGAGTACTTACTTCTAATTAATTAAACAAAGTTATTTAATTAAATGAGAAGCCATTCCTAATTAATTAAATGAAGTTATTTAATTAAATAAGAAAAGTGTCTCTAATTAATTAAAGATTATTTAAGAAAATAGAAAAAGTAATGATGAGAGAATATCTCATTTTATTAAATTAAATATCTCAACAAAATCTCTGTTCAGTTCAAAAAGGGAAATTTCCAGTTCACTATTGATAAAAAATGAGTTAAATCAGTTGACTCCTTTTTCTACTCAAATTGAATCAGTTAACTCCTTATTTTAGTCAAATTAAATCTGCTAAATCCCTTTAATTTGGAAATCTCCCTTTATGACTGAACTTCACCTTTAATCCTGACCGTTGATTGAAATCGATCTCAACCATTGATGAATTTAAGGAAAGTCTATTTAAGAGAGCCTCATCTCTTCATTTTGAAAGGTTGAATGAGAATTTACATCGAATTGTTGCTTGAATTCATACTCACATTTGCTCATATTCACATACGCAAAGATCAAGTTTGACCAAAAGTTGACCAGATTTAACCATGGTTGACTTGAGTTAACTAGTTTTAAAAAAAAATTGAAATCATTAAATGACATTATTTAATTAAATGGAGTACTTACTTCTAATTAATTAAACAAAGTTATTTAATTAAATGAGAAGCCATTCATAATTAATTAAATGAAGTTATTTAATTAAATAAGAAAAGTGTCTCTAATTAATTAAGGATTATTTAATTAAATAGAAAAAGTAATTATAAGAGCATATCTCATTTTATTAAATTAAATATCTCAACAAAATCTCTCTTCAGTTCGAAAAGTGAAATTTTCAGTTCACTATTGATCAAAAATGAGTTAAATCAATTAACTCCTTTTTCTACTCAAATTGAATCAGTTAACTCCTTATTTTACTCAAGTTAAATCTGTTAACTCCCTTTAATTTGAAAATCTCTCTTTATGACTGAACTTCACTTTTAATCTTGACCGGTGATGAAATCGATCTCAACCGTTGATGAATTCCAGGAAAGTCTATTTAAGAGACCCTCATCTCTTCATTTTGAAAGGTTGAATGAGAATTTGCATCGAATTATTGTTGGAATTCATACTCACATTTGCTCATATTCACATATGCAAAGATCAAGTTTGACCAAAAGTTGACCAGATTTAACCACGGTTGACTAGTATCGAAAAGAATTTTGAAATAATTAGATGAAATTATTTAATTAACTCGAGTACTTACTTCTAATTAATTAAATAAAGTTATTTAATTAAATGAGAAGCCATTCCTAATTAATTAAATGGAGTTATTTAATTAAATAAGAAAAGTGTCTCTAATTAATTAAAGATTATCTAATTAAATGGAAAAAGTAATTGTGAGAGCATATCTCATTTTATTAAATTAAATATCTCAATAAAATCTCTCTTTAGTTCAAAAAGAGAAATTTTCGATTCACTATTGATCAAAAATGAGTTAAATCGGTTAACTCCTTTTTCTCCTCAAATTGAATCAGTTAACTCCTTATTTTACTCAAATTAAATCTTTTAACTCCCTTTAATTTGGAAATCTTCCTTTATCACTGAACTTCACTTTTAATCCTGACTGGTGATTGAAATCGATTTCAACCGTTGATGAATTCCAGGAAAGTCTATTTAAGAAACCCTCATCTCTTCATTTTGAAAGGTTGAATGAGAATTTGCACCGAATTATTGTTGGAATTCATACTCACATTTGCTCATATTCACATACGCAAAGACCAAATTTGACCAAAAGTTGACCAGATTTAACCACGCTTGACTAGTTTCAAATTTTTTTTTGAAATAATTAGATGAAATTATTTAATTGAATGGAGTACTTACTTCTAATTAATTAAACAAAGTTATTTAATTAAATGAGAAGCCATTCCTAATTAATTGAATGAAGTTATTTAATTAAATAAGAAAATTGTCTCTAATTAATTAAATATTATTTAATTAAATAGAGAAAGTAATTACGAGAGCATATCTCATTTTATTAAATTAAATATCTCAACAAAATCTCTCTTTAGTTCAAAAAGGGAAATTTCCAGTTCACTATTAATAAAAAATGAGTTAAATCAGTTAACTCCTTTTTCTACTCAAATTGAATCTGTTAACTCCTTATTTTACTCAAATTAAATCTGTTAACTCCCTTTAATTGGGAAATCTTTCTTTACGACTGAACTTCACCTTTAATCCTAACCGTTGATTGAAATCGATCTCAACCATTGATAAATTCTAGGAAAGTCTATTTCAGAGACCCTCATCTCTTCATTTTGGAAGGTTGAATGAGAATTTGCATCGAATTGTTGCTGGAATTCATACTCACATTTGCTCATATTCACATACGCAAAAATCAAGTTTGACCAAAAGTTGACCAAGTTTAACCACTGTTGACTTGAGTTGACTAGTTTTGAAAAGAATTTTGAAATAATTAGATGAAATTATTTAGTTAAATGGAGTACTTACTTCTAATTAATTAAACAAAGTTATTTAATTAAATGAGATGCCATTCCTAATTAATTAAATGAAGTTATTTAATTAAATAAGAAAAGTGTCTCTAATTAATTAAAGGTTATTTAACTAAATAGAAAAAGTAATTATCAGAGCATATCTCATTTTATTAAATTAAATATCTCAACAAAATCTCTCTTTAGTTCAAAAAGGGAAATTTTCAGTTCACTATTGATCAAAAATGAGTTAAATCAGTTAACTCCTTTTTCTTCTCAAATTGAATCAATTAACTCCTTATTTTACTCAAATTAAATCTGTTAACTCCCTTTAATTTGGAAATCTCCTTTTATGACTGAACTTCACCTTTAATCCTGACCGTTGATTGAAATCGATATCAACAGTTGATGAATTATAGGAAAGTCTATTTAAGAGACCCTCATCTCTTCATTTTGAAAGGTTGAATGAGAATTTGCATCGAATTGTTGCTGGAATTCATACTCACATTTGCTGATATTCACGTACGCAAAGATCAAGTTTGACCAAAAGTTGACCAGATTTAACCACGGTTGACTTGAGTTGAATAGTTTTGAAAATAATTATAAAATAATTAGACGAAATTATTTAATTAAATAGAGATATTATTTCTAATTAATTAAACAAAGTGATTTAATTAAATGAGAAGCCATTCCTAATTAATTAAATGAACTTATTTAATTAAATAAGAAAAGTGTCTCTAATTAATTAAAGATTATTTAATTAAATAGAAAAAGTAATTATGAGAGCATATCTCATTTTATTAAATTATATATCTCAAGAAAATCTCTCTTCAATTCAAAAAGGGAAATTTTCAGTTCACTATTGATAAAAAAAGAGTTAAATTTGTTAACTCCTTTTTCTACTCAAATTGAATCAGCTAACTCCTTATTTTACTCAAATTAAATCTGTTAACTCCCTTTAATTTGGAAATCTCCCATTATGACTGAACTTCACCTTTAATCCTGACCGTTGATTGAAATCGATCTCAATCGTTGATGAATTGCAGGAAAGTTTATTTAAGATACCCTTATCTCTTCATTTTGAAAGGTTGAATGAGAATTTGCATCGAATTGTTGCTGGAATTCATACTCACATTTGCTCATATTCACATACGCAAAGATCAAGTTTGACCAAAAGTTGACCAAATTTAACCATAGTTGACTTGAGTTGACTAGTTTCGAAAAGAATTTTGAAATAAATAGACGAAATTGTTTAACTAAATGGAGTACTTACTTCTAATTAATTAAACAAAGTTATTTAATTAAATTAGAAGCCATTCCTAATTAATTAAATGAAGTTATTTAATTAAATAAGAAAAGTGTCTCTAATTAATTAAAGATTATTTAATTAAATAGAAAAAGTAATTATGAGAGCATATCTCATTTTATTAAATTAAATGTGTCAACAAAATCTCTCTTCAGTTCAAAAAGAGAATTTTCTAGTTCACTATTGATAAAAAATGAGTTAAATCAGTTAACTCTTTTTTCTACTCAAATTGAATCAGTTAACTCCTTATTTTACTCAAATTAAATTTGTTAACTCCCTTTAATTTGGAAATCTACCTTTATGACTGAACTTCACCTTTAATCCTGACCGCTAATTGAAATTGATCTGAACCGTTGATGAATTCTAGGAAAGTCTATTTAAGAGACCCTCATCTCTTCATTTTGAAAGGTTGAATGAGAATTTGCATCGAATTGTTGCTGAAATTCATACTCACATTTGCTCATATTCACATACGTAAAGATCAAGTTTGACCAAAAGTTCACCAGATTTAACCACAGTTGACTTGAGTTGACTAGTTTTGAAAAGAATTTTTAAATAATTAAACAAAATTATTTAATTAAATGGAGTACTTACTTCTAATTAATTAAACAAAGTTATTTAATTAAATGAGAAGCCATTCCTAATTAATTAAATGAAGTTATTTAATTAAATAAGAAATGTGTCTTTAACTAATTAAAGATTATTTAATTAAATAGAAAAAGTAATTATGAGAGCATATCTCATTTTATTAAATTAAATATCTGAAGAAAATCTCTCTTCAGTTCAAAAAGAGAAATTTCTAGTTCACTATTGATCAAAAATGAGTTAAATCAGTTAACTCCTTTTTGTACTCAAATTGAATCAGTTAACTCCTTATTTTACTCAAATTAAATCTGTTAACTTCCTTTAATTTGGAAATCTCCCTTTATGACTGAACTTCACATTTAATCCTGACCGCTGATTGGAATCGATCTCAACCATTGATGAATTCTAAGAAAGTGTATTTAAGAGACCCTCATCTCTTCATTTTGAAAGGTTGAATGAGAATTTGCATCGAATTGTTGCTGGAATTCATACTCACATTTGCTCATATTCACATATGCAAAGATCAAGTTTGAGCAAGAGTTGACTAAATTTAACCACGGCTGACTTGAGTTGACTAGTTTCGAAAAGAATTTTGAAATAATTAAACGAAATTATTTAATTAAATGGAGTACTTACTTCTAATTAATTAAACTGTAGTGCCTACCCTCGTTCACATCTTTTCTGGACATTGATGCTATTATTGTTAGACTGTGATAGACTAGTTTTATGTTGATGGATTAGTGGTATTGTTTTGACACTATTAGACATTATGTTATGGATTTAGTGGTTATATGATGAGATCATTTAGATTTTACATTTCATGCATACATGATGATCATTATACTATTTTCAGTTATTATTGATGATTAGATGGATGGTTTATTATCTTATGTGTTTTATTATGGATACTTTCCCCATACTTGCATGTGTTTGGTGTGCATGTTTTCTTATTGTATGGCATTTCTGATGTGGTTAAGGAAGGGAGTTGTAGTCACCTACTTAGTTGGGATACACATGATGCACCACTTCCTACCATTATTTGTTTAGCTTGGCATTATATATATTGTATGTACATGCATGATTTTTCTTCAGGTTGTAGGTACTGGGTATCGACTTCCCTGAATTTCCAGGATGAGCGTACCCTATTATACTATCTCAATGATAAGAGAAGGGAGATAAATTCTCAAGTCCAAATCCCAAACCCTTAAACCATTTGTCCTAGTGAGTTAGGATAAGTATCAGAGTTGAGTACCCACCGAATGTGTCAGATGACATATTTCGTGATTTTTAACTTTATAGACTGATTTTGAGTGATTTGCTCTATGATAGATTTTCATATTTTATCTTGGAGGTATATGGTGAATTTTCTATTAATTAAGTCTTAATAAATGGATTTAATTAATAAATTAATTATTTGAGAAAATTAATATAAATTATAATGTTATTTGATATTTTGATTGTAATTAATTAAATGAGAATTATTTCGGAAAATGAATTAAATAAAAGAAAATTAGAAATTAAAATTAATAATAATAATAAAATAATAATAAAAGTTATAAATAAATAATAATAATAAAAGTAATAAAAATTAAAAATGAAAGTTATAAATATTTAGATAGAAATTATATAAAAAGTGGATTGGAGATTATAAGCTTGCATGGGAGTTAACGCACTTTTCTATTTATCATGTGTCAACAAGACGTGGGTTAGTGCATTAATTAAGCACATGCTGTCTACAACCCTATTGCTCATCCTGAAGGTTGGAAAGGACCCATGCTTAGTTGGTGACACCTTCTAGCTATTTCTAGAAACATTCTAGAGGTTACCTGAGAGCTCTTTATATTCAAGCATCCCTAGAAGCTTAGACATAGCGTTTCGAGTGCAATTGGAGCATTGGAGGATTCGAGAATTCTGAAGAAGGGAGCTTGCTCTGTGGGTTTTCTGAGGAAGAGTGAATTAGCATCAGAATCCGAGTAGATTCTTGTGATTTTACTTATGCTATTTCTGCATCTTGCACTCCCTGTCTTCTTTGTGTCTTCCATATGTCTTCTGAGGAATTTCATATTTTTATTGTATGCATTCTCAATATGGGCAATTGAATTTATGTGGAAATCTTTATATGCATAGATCTGAAAGAAAACAGGGCTAGGGTTTAAATTCATAGCCAAACCTATTAAATTATTTATTGGATAAATTTGAAGATCAAAGATTTAAAGGAAAATTCTGAAAATTAGAATTTCTAAGTAAACTGTGTATATTCTTGAATCTGCATACACATATATGTATGTATCATTATATATATATATATATATATATATTATATATATATATATATATATATATATATATATATATATATATATATATATATATATATATATATATATATATATATATATATATATATATGTGCTGTGATGGTGATAAACTCTACGTGTATACACACACACACACACACACACACATATATAGTAATCGAATGTCAAATCGCGATAGAGTTTCATGTTAATAGTATTTCATATCGCATGGGAACATTTTTATAAAAACATTCTTGAAAATTGAGTTAAAAATCTATATATATATGATGTTGGGCGAGTATTATATACCCCACCCACCATAGGCTTGCCAGATCGCAGGGTACCTGCGATCCGCAGTGTATTGGGCCGCGCAATTTTAAAATCGCATGGCAATTTGAGTTTAGTTTTAAATTATATAAAATTTTATTCGCAACGTTATTTCATATGAGATTTGGATATGAATCTCGATTTTGTTGCAATATCATTAATTATTAAATGTTATTATATATATTTATATATATATACATAAATATATATATATATATATGTATATAAGTATATATGTATATATAATTAATTATAAATGAATATTATAAAGTTCTAAATTAATGGATCACTCTTTTAATGATTTAAAATATTGATATTGAGCTTGTCAATTATGAAGATATATTAATAATTAATTTAATTAAACTCAGTTTAATTAGGATTAGTTATTAGAATATATAATTGAAGTTTTGATTCATTGAGTGTGTCAATTTTCAAACAATGTTATATCAACATAATATTATTAGATCAATTAGAAAATTGAGTCTAGTAGTTTTGGGGAGAAACTTTTATCTATCAAACAAATACATGAGTTAGGAAAAACGTGAATTTTCTCCACTTAATATAATTTGGAAAAATGTAAACTGAGACTTTTAAATTCAAATTTGTAAACTTAGCAAAACCAAAACATGTGTTTACATTGTGTATTCTTTATACTATTGTTTTGGGTTTTGGGTTGACTAGTGTTGACCAATATAGAATGTCTACCAGAGGCTTGGGGGTTATGTGATTGTGGTGACATGATGATATTTTAATCTTGATCTTTATAATCCCAACGGTTGTGATGGAATGGTCTATGTATTGGATGTGATTATTGATTGTTATAGTTGAGATTCTTGTGTATGAGACTCTTGACCTAACCATTATTTTTGTCATCGATCAGTTATCCTTGATTATTTTCTAGTCGCCATGATGGGACTGAGATGTGGATTTATTCTTGATGATGTCATGTTGTGACACGTTTGACTCAACCATTTTTGGAGTCTTCGATTAGTATGATTGAGATATATATTTTGGTTATTGAGAACCATTGGATATTTGATTATCAGTGATACTTCAGTTGCCAATAGAGAGCTGTTGTGTTCATGATTTTCTATGGATGTTAGCTCATGGAGATTTGATGCTTTTATGCATATTTGATGATTCTATGGATTATCTTTTGTGATTTTGAGATTTATAAGTCCATGAGCATTACTGTAGGATATCTGCCTACAGTGACGGGAAGTGGCTTGCAATGGGGGCTGGGGCCCTAAGAGGCTGCCAGGGTAACTCATTGTAAGTTGGATTAATAAGTGATAACATTCACACCTAATACTAACTAAATGAACCTAAAAAGATAAGTGTTTTGTTCTCGCCCATGCCTTGAGCGCTTGTACAAGCTAGGATGGGAGTAGTGAGACGCATGGTATGCCTCGTCAGTATGAGAGGATACTAGTGGCCGCATAAAATTAGTATGGACAGGTGGAGTTTAGCTAACTGCCAGGGTAACTTGTACGTGATAATTGCGATGACACTTTACCGCTTGCGTAGTAGGTTCTTACATGTCATTGTGTGCCTCTGGAGATTAGATGTCAGATTTTTTTGTTAGGAACCTTTGAGTTAGTATACTTTTAGGATTCCTGGACTTATGGAGATTTGTGCTATGTGATTTTGATAGCCTGCTTGGGACTTGAGATTATCTCCTTAGCAAAGTGGGAGTGGACCACTTAGGTACCACGTGCCCGGGTGGTAGTTTATTTTCCACTCTTATCATTTTGAGATTCATTGAGACATCGTGGTTGATGCGTCCTTCATGATGGTGGATGTGTATCCTTTTTCATTGATGATTAGCATATGTTACATGATGTTATCTTATGCTTTTATTTGCATGTTAGATTACTTTCTACATATGATGTTGTATATATTAGGAGTGACATTCCTAGTATGTTAATACCGATGGTCTCTTCGATGATTTGGAATGTTACACACGGAGGGATGGCTAGGATCCATGATGGTCTAATGATGCTATTAATGGTTGGGAGGAACCGTGCACTTAGTTTATTATGTTTGATCTTTATGATGGATGTATATGTCTTCTATGATGTTGTATCATGTGATTATCTCTACTTTGATGTATCATGGATTAGAATAGGATGATGTACCTTATTCTATATATGTATATTTTTTGTGCCTATCATACCCTGTGACATGTACAGCGGATGATTGTGCATTCTAGAATGTAATTCAGAAAGGACATTTGTATATTGGATGTATCATTATTATTTCATGTGGATGATGTACTAGATGGATTCATGTATGTAATTCAATGTTAAGGGATCTTAAAGAATGTAATCTATTATTTATGTTATGTTTACTTTCAGATGGAAAATGGTATTGCTTCCGTTATTGTGCATAAGTTATATGTGATGTTTACTTCTATGGAAAAAAAAAAAAATTCTACTAATCTTAGTGAAATCCTAGGTTAATTCTTTGGATCCCTTGGTGGGGCATTACATTTGGTATCAGAGCTCGAGTTTCTACATTGGGAGCTCTGGGTATTTTGGAACAACTAGAACTTTGAACTATCAAGTGTATCTGTTCAATTTGAAAACTAGGTGAATTGAAACAAAACTTAAATTGTTACTTGTATATTTTTCATACTTCAACACTTAGTTTTCAAAACTGGAAATTTTACTTAAACCTAGACATAGAACTGAACTTAGTACCTTGTACTGTTGTATGATGGTATTTGGGACTAGGTCTTTTGTTAGAGGCCATGGTAGAGGCCATGGATGTGGCAGAACTATCAGTGTCCATGGGTCTGCCCATGAGGGATCAGCTCATGTAGAGAGCAGGGAAGAGCACTCTAGTAGGCAGCAGGAAGAGAGCTGTAGAGAGGACCAAGCTGAGTTTGAAGAGGTTGGTTTGAGATAGATGATGTAGACTATTCTAGAACGTCTACCTCCTATTCAAGAATAGCCTAAAGTGCATCAAACAGAACAAGAGCATAGACCCAGGTCTAGGAGTCCTCAAAAGGATCGTCAGAGGTCCATTGTGTCTACTCAGATGAAGGATCTTTCAAGATCCAAGGTTAAACCTTTCAATGGGCAAGGTTCTGGTTATGTGGCCGAGCAATGGCTTATTTCCCTCGATAGGATTTTTGCCATGCAGGAGTTCGACAACAATGTTAGGCAAGGTTTATGATCACTACTCTAGAAAATTTTGGGGCCACTTGGTGGATGATAGAGGAGAAGAAGTTGGGAATCGATATGAGTAGTGTTGCATGGGAGTTATTCCTAGAGAGTTTTTGTGAACGATTCCTAGCAGAGGAATGGAAATAGCAAAGGGCTGATGAATTTCATAATCTCAGGCAGTACACTTTGTCAGTGACCGAGTATGAGCGTAAGTTTTATGAGCTCATGTCTTTTTCAGGGTTCAATGAAAATTCAGGTCAATTGAGACAACATTTTATTAGGGGTTTGAATAATCGTATTATTGGGGGAGTTAAGGTATTTAAGCCAAAAAACCTCAAGGATACGGTGCATTGAGCTATCCTTGTTGAGAAAAGTGTCGACCTTGGTCAAGGTGGTTTTGTAGGAGCACCAGTAGCATCAAGATCTAAAAGAAACTACAATTCAGGTGGTAACAAGAAGTTTTCTTTCTCTAAGGGGAAACAGTATCAGCAGCAGTCTCAGCAGACACAGCAACAAAAAGGCTCAAATTCTCAAGTTCAAGGTGGTGGCAAAGGTTCTAACACCAAGAACAATCGTAATGCTCAACGCAATAAATAGAATCAGACCAATCAACTAGCTCAGAGTAGCCAATCTTTTGTAAGCAGGAACAGTCATCAGCAATCAAATGTACCACCTATGGGAAGAGGTTCTGGCAGAAATATGGAATTTTTTTCATGTAGTTAGAATGAACATTATGCAGCTTAGTGTCCTCAGCAAGCACCTCAATTTTCAAGACCTAGACCTACCATTTCAGAGCCTATAGTTGGTGATGCAAGTAGAGCTCATAGAGTTTTTGCAGCAGTTGATCAGCGTTAGGCAGATCATCAAGGAACAGTGGTTGAGACCACAGGTGCTATTAGAGGTATATCTCTTTCAGTATTGTTTGATTCAGGAGCTACAGATTCATTTATTTTACAATCTATAGTTTCTAAGTGTAAGCTATATGCGGTGAAGGAAGATCATGGTTGGCAAGTGGAACTAGCCTCAGGCATTAAGGTCTCCACAGATTCTGTAGTTCATAAGTGTGGGCTTAGCTTAGGAAGCTTTGATACGGTAGTGGATCTTCGAGTCATACCCCTTGGTTCCTATGATGTGGTTTTAGGCATGGACTGGATTGGATCTCATAGAGCTAGTATAGATTGTAGGAAGAAGATTATTAGGTGCCAAGATGACCAAGGGAATGATGTGCAAATATTTGGGATACCGAGGCCTATATCTCTGCAGATGATTTCTGCTATGCAATTGAAGCAAATTTTCCATAAGGGATGTTAGATATTTGTTGTTATGGTAAATGATCTTGATGAGGAAGATCCCATGAGGGAGACTTTAGATCACCCGATTTTGCAAGAGTACGCAGATGTTTTTCCAAGTGAGATTCCAGGAATGCCTCCAAAGAGGGACATTGACTTTAGTATTGATTTGATTCCTAGAGCGGAGCCTATCTCTAATGCTCCTTATCGCATGACAACATAGGGATTGGGTGAGCTACGTCTTCAGCTAGAGGAACTTTTGGCTAAAGGGAGCATTCAACCTAGTATATCACCATGGGGAGCTCCAATGCTCTTTGTGAAGAAGAAAGATAGTTCTTTGCACCTTTGTATTGACTATAGACAGTTGAATAAGGTGACTATTAACAACAGGTATCCTTTACCTAGGATTGATGACTTATTCGATCAGATCAAGGGAGCTACAGTATTCTCCAAGATTGATCTTAAGTCAGGATACCACTAGCTTCGCATTAAGGAAGCAAATATTGACAAGATCGATTTTCGAACGCGCTATGGGCATTATGAGTTCACAGTGGTACCTTTTGGGTTAACTAATGCTCCATCGATTTTCATGAGTTTGATGAATGGTGTTTTTTGATCATATCTTGACAGGTTTATACTTTTGTTTCTTGATGACATATTGATATATTCTAAGACTCAGAAGGAGCATGAGGAACACCTACGGTTGGTATTGTAGTGTTTAAGGGACAATCAGCTTTATGCTGATGTAGCTAAGTGCGAATTCTTCAGATTGGAGATTCAGTATTTAGGACATGTCATTTTAGGTGATGGTATTTCAGTGGATCCTGCAAAGATTCAGGCAATAATAGATTGGCCGACACTGACTAATGTGTCAAAGATTCATAGTTTCATGGGTTTAGCTGATTATTATCGCAGATTTGTCCAGAACTTCTCTAGGATAGCACATCCTATCACTTCTCTTTAGAGCAAAGGAAAGAAGTTTGTGTGGACAGAGAAATGTGAGGAAGCTTTCCAGAAGCTCAAGGAGCTTTTGACCAGTGCACCGATTCTAGCCATACCTGATCTAGAAGGTGATTTTATAGTATGTACAGATGCTTCTCTTGAAGGGATTGGGGCAGTGTTGATGCAGAATAGATGGGTGATTGCGTATGAATCACGCAAGCTCAAGGATCATGAGTTAAATTATCCTACGCATGATCTTGAGTTAGCAGCAGTAGTCCATGCTTTGACAAGGTGGAGACATTTCTTGTTGGGGCACAGATTTGAGCTACACAGCGATCATCGTAGTCTTCAGTACATTTTTACTCAGCCTAATTTGAATGCTCGCCAGAGGCGATGGATGGAGTTTCTATGCGAGTATGATTTTAAGGTTAAGTACATTTAGGGTAAGGAGAATGTGGTGGCGGATGCTTTGAGTTGCAAGAGACATGTGGTATCATCGATGACCCTTAGTGTGGATTTGAGGAGTTGAATTCTTCAGGCACTTCCTATAGATTCCTGGTATCAGGAAGTGTGCAGAGAGATTGATTCAGGAAGATCTTTGGAAGGTAAGTTTGCAGGTTACGTTTGACAATCAGATTGTCTTTTGAGACATTTGGGGAGAATTTATGTGCCATTTTTGGATGAGCTTCGCACCTTGATACTAGAAAAAGCCCATCGTACACCTTACTCAGCGCATCCATGTGTTAAGAAGATGCATGCTGATTTGAGACATTTGTTCTTTTGGTCTGGGATGAAGCGAGATATTTCTGATTTTGTGGCTAGGTGTCTTGAGTGTCAGAGAGTCAAGGCAGAACACCAGCACCCAGCTGAACTTTTGCAGCCAAATCTCATTCTTTCTTGGAAGTGGGATATCATCTCCATAGATTTTATTGTAGGACTACCTATGACAGTTCGACATCATGATGCTATCATGGTCACCGTTGATCGGTTGACTAAGGTGGCATATTTTTCACTGATTAGGTCTTCCTACACAGCAGCTTCTGTAGCTAATGTCTTTATGTGTGATATTGTGAGATTACATGGTATTTCTAGAAAGATCATTTCTGACAGGGATCCTATATTCACATCTGCATTCTTGACATCGTTGTAGCATGAGCTTGGAGCATAGTTAAACTTCAATTCGGCATATCATCCATAGTCTAATGGTCAGACAGAGAGGGTGAATCAGGTTTTGGAGGATATGTTACGGATGTATGTGATGGATAGGCAGACACATTGGGAGGATTATCTCTACTTAGTGGAGTTTTCTTACAACAACGGGTATCATAGTTCTATTGGTATGGCACCATTTTAGGCATTATATGGACATCCTTGTCATACACCATTGAGTTGGGATAGTCTTGAGGATCGCATCCTATTGAGTCCTAAGATGCTTCGTGATATGGAACAACAGGTAGTGTGTATCCATGAGCATTTCACTACAACACAGGATAGACAGAAGAAGTATGCCGATGCTCATAGGATTGATAAGCAGTTTGCTGTGGGAGATAAGGTTTTCTTAAGAGTGCATCTGCGAAAGAGTCCAATCTAGTATGGAAAGGGTTCTAAGCTAGCACCTCATTTTGTGGGACCATTCGAGATTTTAGAGAGGATTGGCTCGGTAGCTTACTGTCTTGCTCTACCGCCCAACCTAGCTTGCATTCATGATGTTTTCCATATTTCAGTGCTTAGGCAGTATATTCCTGATATTGTGCATGTTCTTGATTAGAATGCATTGCAGGTAGAGGACAGGAAGCTGGCTTTGGAGCCGGTTCATATGCTGGAGTAGCAGGGGTTGACCCTCAAGGGTTGAACCATCGAGCAGGTAAGGGTCCAATGGGACCCTACTTATGATTCTTTAGCTACTTGGGAGGATGCAGCTAGATTGAGGGAGTTATATCCCTATTTGTTTGTAGGCTTCCAGGAGTAAGCCTAAACCAAGGAGGGGTGGATGTAGTGCCTACCCTCGTTATCTTTTCTGGACATTGATGCTATTATTATTAGACTGTGATAAACTAGTTTTATGTTGATGGATTAGTGGTATTTTTTTGACACTATCAGACATTATGTTATGGATTCAGTGGTTATATGATGAGATCATTTAGATTTTACATTTCATGCATACATGATGATCACTATACTATTTTCAGTTATTATTAATGATTAGATGGATGGTTTATTATCTTATGTGTTTTATTATGGATACTTACCCCATACTTGCATGTGTATGGTGTGTGTGTTTTCTTATTGTATGGCATTTCTAATGTGGTTAAGGAAGGGAGTCGTAGTCACTTGCTTAGTCGAGATCTACACGATGCACCACTTCTTGCCATTGTCTGTTTAGCTTAGCATTATATATATTGTATGTACATGCATGGTTTTTCTACAGGTTGCATGTACTGGGTATCGACTTCCCTGAATTGCCAGGATGAGCGTACCCTATTATACTATCTCAATGATAGGAGAAGGGAGATAAATTCTCAAGTCCAAATTCCAAACCCTTAAACCATTTTTCCTAGTGAGTTAGGACAAGTATCAGAGTTGAGTACCCACTGAATCTGTCGGATGACATATTTCATGATTTTTAACCCTTTAGACTGATTTTGAGTGATTTGCTCTATCATGGGTTTTCATATTTTATCTTGGAGGTCTATGGTGAATTTTCTATTAATTAAGTCTTAATAAATGGATTTAATTAATAAATTAATTATTTGAGAAAATTAATATAAAATATCATGTTATTTGATATTTTGATTGTAATTAATTAAATGAGAATTATTGAGGAAAATAAATTAAATAAAAGAAAATTAGAAATTAAAATTAATAATAATAATAAAAGTAATAAATAAATAATAATAATAAAAGTTATAAAAATTAAAAATGAAAGTTATAAATATTTAGATAGAAATTATATAAAAAGTGGATTGGAGTTATAAGCTTGCATGGGAATTAACGCACTTTTCTATTTCTCATGTGTCAACAACATGGGGGTTAGTGCATTAATTAAGCACATGGTGTCTACAATCCTATGGCTCATCCTGAAGATTGGAAAGGACCCATGCTTAGTTGGTGACACCTTCCAGCTGTTTCTAGAAACATTCTAGAGGTTTCTTGAGAGCTCTTTATATTCAGGCATCCCTAGAAGCTTAGACATAGTGTTTGGAGTGCAATTGGAGCATTGGAGGAATCGAGAATTCTGAAGAAGGGAGCTTGCTCTGTGGGTTTTCTGAGAAAGAGTGAATTAGCATCATAATCCAAGTAGATTCTTGTGATTTTACTTATGCTATTTCCGCATCTTGCACTCCCTGTCTTCTTCGTGTCTTCCATATGTCTTCTGAGGAATTTCATATTTTTATTGTATGCATTCTCAATATAGGCAATTGAATTTATGTGAAAATCTTTATATGCATAGATCTGAAAGAAAAAGGGGCTAGGGTTTAAATTCATAGCCAAACCTATTAGATTATTTATTGGATAAATTTGAAGATCAAAGATTTAAAGAAAAATTCTGAAAATTAGAATTTCTAAGTAAATTGTGTATATTCTTGAATCTGCATACACATATACGAATATATCATTATATACATACATATATATGTGTTGTGATGGTGATAAACTTTGCATGTATATATATATACACACACACACACATATATATATATATACATATATATACCCACATATATATATATACATACATATGTATATATATACATATATAGTAATCGAATGTCAAATCGCGATAAAGTTTCATGTTACTAGTATTTCATATCGCATGGGAATGTTTTTATAAAAACATTATTGAAAATTGTATTAAAATATATATATATATATATATATATATATATATATATATATATATATATATATATATATATATATATATATATATATATATATGATGTTGGGCAGGTATTATATACCCCACCCATCGCAGGCTTGCGAGATCGCAGGGTACCTACGATCGCAGTGTACCTGCGGTGCGAATGTATTGGGCCGCACGATTTTAAAATCGCATTGCGATTTGAGTTTGGTTTTAAATTATATAAAAATTTATTTGCAACGTTATTTCATATGAGATTTGGATATGAATCTCGATTTTGTTGCAATATCATTAATTATTAAATGTTATTATATATATATATATATATATATATATATATATTTATGTATGTATGTATATATATATATAAGTATATATGTATATATAATTAATCATAAATGAATATTATAAAGTTCTAAATTAATGGATCACTCTTTTAATGATTTTAAATATTGATATTGAGCTTGTCAATTATGAAGAGATATTAATAATTAATTTAATTAAACTTAATTTCATTAAGATTAGTTATTAGAATATATAATCAAAGTTTTGATTCATTGAGAGTGTCAATTTTCAAACAATGTTATATAAACAAAATATTATTAGATCAATTAGAAAATTGAGTATAGTAGTTTTGGGGAGAAAATTTTATCTATCAAACAAATATATGGGTTAGGAAAAACGTGAAATTTCTCCACTTAATATAATTTGGAAAAACGTAAACTGAGACTTTTAAATTCAAATTTGAAAACTTAGCAAAACCAAAACATGTGTTTACATTGTGTACTCTTTAGGCTATTTTTTTGGGTTTTGGGTTGACTAGTGTTGACCAGTATAGGACGTCTACCAGAGGCTTGGGGGTTATGTGATTGTGGTGACATGATGATATTTTAATCTCGATCTTTATAAACCCAACCTTGGTTTGTGATGGTATGCTCTATGTATTGGATGTGATTACTGATTGTTATGCATATTTGATGATTCTATGGATTATCTTTTGTAATTTTGAGATTTATAAGTCCATGAGCATTACGATAGGATATCTGCATGTAGTGACGGGAAGTGGCTTGCAATGGGGGTCGGGGCCCTAAGAGGCTGCCAGGGTAACTCATTGTAAGTTGGATTAATAAGTAATAACATTCACACCTAATAATAACTGAATGAACCTAAAAAGATAAGTGTTTTGTTCTCGCCCATGCCTCATCAGTATGAGAGGATACTAGTGGCCGCATGAAATCAGTATGGACCCGTGGAGTTTAGCTAACTGCCAGGGTAACTTGTACGTGATAATTACGATGACACTTTCCCACTTGCATAGTAGGTTCCTACATGTCATTGTGTGCCTCTGGAGATTAGATGTCAGATTTTGTGTTAGGAACCTTTGAGTTAGTATACTTTTAGGATTCCTGGACTTATGGAGATTTGTGCTATGTGATTTTGATAGACTATTTGAGACTTGAGATTATCTCCTTAGCACGGTGGGAGTGGACCACATAGATACCACGCAGTCGGGTGGTAGTGTATTTTCCACTCTTATCATTTTGGGTTCATTGAGACATCGTGGTTGATGCGTCCTTCATGATGGTTGATGTGTATCCTTTTTCATTAATGATTAGCATATGTTAGATGATGTTATCTTATGCTTTTATTTGCATGTTAGATTACTTTCTACATATGATGTTGTATATATTAGGAGTGACATTCCTAATATGTTAATACCGATGATCTCTTCGGTGATTTGGAATGTTACGCACAGAGGGATGGCTAGGATCCACGATGGTCTAATGATGCTATTAACGGTTGGGAGGAACCGTGCACTTATTTTATTATATTTGATCTTTATGATGGATGTATATGTCTTCTATGATGTTGTATCATGTGATTATCTCTACTTTGATGTATCATGGATTAGAATAGGATGATATACCTTATTCTATATATGTATATTCTTTGTGCCTATCATACCCTGTCGCATGTACAGTGGACGATTGTGCATTCTGGAATGTAATTCAGAAAGGACATTTGTATATTGGATGTATCATTATTATTTCATGTGGATGATGTACTAGATGGATTCATGTATGTAATTCAACGTTAAGGGATCTTAAAGAATGTAATTTTTTATTTATGTTATGTTTACTTTCAGATGGACAATGCTATTGCTTCCGTTATTATGCATAAGTTATATGTGATATTTACTTCTATGGAAAAAAGATGCTACTAATCTTAGTGAAATTATAGGTTAATTCTTTGGATCCCTTGGCGGGGCATTACATAAACAAAGTTATTTAATTAAATGAGAAGCCATTCCTAATTAATTAAATGAAGTTATTTAAATAAATAAGAAAAGTGTCTCTAATTAATTAAAGATTATTTAATTAAATAGAAAAAGTAACTATGAGAGCATATCTCATTTTATTAAATTAAATATCTCAACAAAATCTCTCTTCAGTTCAAAAAGGGAAATTTCCAATTCAGTATTGATCAAAAATGAGTTAAATTAGTTAACTCCTTTTTCTACTCAAATTGAATCAGTTAACTCCTTATTTTACTCAAATTAAATCTGTTAACTCCTGTTAATTTAGAAATCTCCCTTTATGACTGAACTTCACCTTTAATCCTGACCGCTGATTCAAATCGATCTCAACCGTTGATGAATTTTAGGAAAGTCTATTTAACAGACCCTCATCTCTTCATTTTGAAAGGTTGAATGAGAATTTGCATCGAATTGTTGCTGGAATTCATACTCACATTTGCTCGTATTCACATACGCGAAGATCAAGTTTGACCAAAAGTTGACCAGATTTAACCACGGTTGACTTGAGTTGACTAATTTTGAAAAGAATTTTGAAATTATTAAATCAAATTAATTAATTAAATTGAGTACTTACTTCTAATTAATTAAGCAAAGTTATTTAATTAAATGAGAAGCCATTCCTAATTAATTAAATGAAGTTATTTAATTAAATAAGGAAAGTGTCTCTAATCAATTAAAGATTATTTAATTAAATATAAAAAGTAATTATGAGAGCATATCTCATTTTATTAAATTAAATATCTCAACAAAATCTCTTTTCAGTTCAAAAAGAGAAATTTCCATTTCACTATTGATAAAAAATGAGTTAAATCAGTTAACTCCTTTTTCCACTCAAATTGAATTAGTTAACTCCTTATTTTACTCAAATTAAATCTGTTAACTCCCTTTAATTTGGAAATCTCCCTTTATGACTGAACTTCACCTTCAATCCTGACCGTTGATTGAAATCGATCTCAACCGCTGATGAATTGCAGGAAAGTCTATTTACGAGACCCTCATCTTTTCATTTTGAAAGGTTGAATGAGAATTTGCATCGAATTGTTGTTAAAATTCATACTCACATTTGCTCATATTCACATACCCGAAGATCAAGTTTGACCAAAAGTTGACCAGATTTAACCATGATTGACTTGAGTTGAATAGTTTTGAAAGGAATATTGAAATAATTAAACAAAATTATTTAATTAAATGGAGTAACTACTTCTAATTAATTAAACAAAGTTATTTAATTAAATGAGAAGCCATTCCTAATTATTTAAATGAAGTTATTTGATTAAATAAGAAAAGTGTGTCTAATTAATTAAAGATTATTTAATTAAATAGAAAAAGTAATTATGAGAGCATATCTCATTTTATTTAATTAAAAATCTCAAAAAAATCTCTCTTCAGTTGAAAAAGGGAAATTTTCAGTTCAGTATTGATAAAAAATGAGTTAAATCAGTTAACTCCTTTTTCTACTCATATTTAATCAGTTAACTTCTTATTTTACTCAAATTAAATCTATTAACTCCCTTTAATTTGGAAATCTCTCTTTATGATTGAACTTCACCTTTAATCCTAACCATTGATTAAAATCGATCTCAACCATTGATGAATTTCAGGAAAGTTTATTTAAGAGACCCTCAACTCTTCATTTTGAAAAATTGAATGAGAATTTGCATCGAATTGTTGCTAGAATTTATACTAGTTTTTGCTCATATTCACATAAGCGAAGATCAAGTTTGACCAAAAGTTGACCAGATTTAACCACGGTTGACTTAAGTTGACTAGTTTCGAAAAGAATTTTGAAATAATTAAACGAAACTATTTAATTAAATGGAGTACTTCTAATTAATTAAACAAAGTTATTTAATTAAATGAGAAGCCATTCCTAATTAATTAAATGAAGTTATTTAATTATATAAGAAAAGTGTCTCGAATTAATTAAAGATTATTTAATTAAATAGAAAAAGTAATTATGAGAGCATATCTCATTTTATTAAATTAAATATCTCAAGAAAATCTCTCCTCAATTCAAAAATGGAAATTTCCAGTTTACTATTGATAAAAAATGAGTTAAATCAGTTAACTCCTTTTACTACTCAAATTGAATCAGTTAACTCCTTATTTTACTCAAATTAAATCTGTTAACTCCCTTTAATTTGGAAATCTCCCTTTATGACTGAACTTCACCTTTAATCCTGACCATTCATTGAAATTGATCTCAACCGTTGATGAATTCCAAGAAAGTCTATTTAAGAGACCCTCATCTCTTCATTTTGAAAGGTTGAATGAGAATTTACATCGAATTGTTGCTGGAATTCATACTCACATTTGCTCATATTCACATACGCGAAAAATTAAGTTTGACCAAAAGTTGACCAGATTTAACCACGGTTGACTTGAGTTGACTAGTTTCGAAAAGAATTTTAAAAT
The DNA here is from genome assembly GCA_028749045.1 of Cupressus sempervirens. Lineage (NCBI taxonomy): Eukaryota > Viridiplantae > Streptophyta > Pinopsida > Cupressales > Cupressaceae > Cupressus > Cupressus sempervirens. The sequence goes on from CM053788.1 coordinate 373,183,815, forward strand.
TATAAAACAAAATTATTTAATTAAATGGAGTACTTACTTCTAATTAATTAAACAAAGTTATTTAATTAAATGAGAAGCCATTCCTAACTAATTAAATGAAGTTATTTAATTAAATAAGAAAAGTGTCTCTAATTAATTAAAGATTATTTAATTAAATAGAAAAAGTAATTATGAGAGCATATCTCATTTTATTAAATTAAATATCTCAACAAAATCTCTCTTCAGTTCAAAAAGGGAAATGTCCAGTTCACTATTGATCAAAAATGAGTTAAATAAGTTTATTCCTTTTTCTACTCAAATTGAATCAGTTAACTCCTTATTTTACTCAAATTAAATCTGTTAACTCTCTTTAATTTGGAAATGTCCCTTTATGACTGAACTTCACCTTTAATCCTGACCGTTGATTGAAATCGATCTCAACCGTAGATGAATTCTAGGAATGTCTATTTAAGAGACCCTCATCTCTTCATTTTGAAAGGTTGAATGAGAATTTGCATCGAATTGTTGTTGGAATTCATAGTCATATTTGCTCATATTTACATACGCAAAGATGAAGTTTGACCAAAAGTTCACCAGATTTAACCACGGTTGACTTGAGTTGACTAGTTTCAAAAATAATTTTGAAATAATTAAATGAAATTATTTAATTAAATGGAGTACTTACTTCTAATCAATTAAACAAAGTTATTTAATTAAATGAGAAGCCATTCCTAATTAATTAAATGAAGTTATTTAATTAAATAAGAAAAGTGTCTCTAATTAATTAAAAATTATTTAATTAAATAGAAAAAGTAATTATAAGAGCATATCTAATTTTATTAAATTAAATATCTCAACGAAATCTCTCTTCAGTTCAAAAAGGGGAATTTCCAGTTCACTATTGACCAAAAATGAGTTAAATCAATTATTTTCTTTTTCTACTCAAATTGAATCAGTTAACTCCTTATTTTACTCAAATTAAATCTGTTTACTCCCTTTAATTTGGAAATCTCCCTTTATGACTAAACTTCACCTTTAATCTTGACCGTTGATTGAAATTGATCTCAAGCGTTGATGAATTCCATGAAAGTCTATTTAAGAGACCCTCATCTCTTCATTTTGAAAGGTTGAATGAGAATTTGCATTGAATTATTGCTAGAATTCATACTCACATTTGCTCATATTCACAGATGTAAAGCTCAAGTTTGACCAAAAGTTGACCAGATTTATCAACGGTTGACTTGAGTTGACTAGTTTCGAATTTTTTTTTGAAATAATTAAATGAAATTATTTAATTAAATGGAGTACTTACTTCTAAATAATTAAACAAAGTTATTTAATTAAATGAGAAGCCATTCCTAATTAATTAAATGAAGTTATTTAATTAAATAAGAAAAGTGTCTCTAATTAATTAAAGATTACTTAATTAAATAGAAAAAGTAATTACGAGAGCATATCTCATTTTATTAAATTAAATATCTCAACAAAATCTCTCTTTAGTTCAAAAAGGGAAATTTTCAGTTCACTATTGATAAAAAATGAGTTAAATCAGTTAACTCTTTTTTCTACTCAAATTGAATCAGTTAACTCCTTATTTTACTCAAATTAAATCTGTTAACTCTCTTTAATTTTGAAATCTTCCTTTATGACTGAACTTCACCTCTAATCCTGACCGTTGATTGAAATCGATCTCAACTATTGATGAATTTTAGGAAAGTCTATTTAACATACCCTCATCTCTTCAGTTTGAAAGGTTGAATGAGAATTTGCATCGAATTGTTGCTGGAATTCATACTAACATTTGCTCATATTCACATACGCAAAGATCAAGTTTGACCAAAATTTGATTAGATTTAACCACGGTTGACTTGAGTTGACAAGTTTCAAAAAGAATTTTGAAATAATTAAACGAAATTATTTAATTAAATGTAGTACTTACTTCTAATTAATTAAACAAAGTTATTTAATTAAATGAGAAGCCATTCCTAATTAATTAGATGAAGTTATTTAATTAAATAAGAAAATTGTCTCTAATTAATTAAAAATTATTTAATTAAATAGAAAAAGTAATTATGAGAGCATATCTCCTTTTATTATATTAAATATCTCAACAAAATCTCTCTTCAGTTCAAAAAGGGAAACTTTTAGTTCAGTATTGATCAAAAATGAGTTAAATCAATTAACTCTTTTTTCTACTCAAATTTAATCAGTTAACTCCTTATTTTACTCAAATTAAATCTGTTAACTCCCTTTAATTTAAAAATCTCCCTTTATGATAGAACTTCACCTTTAATCCTGACCGCTGATTAAAATCGATCTCAGCCGTTAATGAAATTTAGGAAAGTCTATTTAAGAGACCCTCATCTCTTCATTTTGAACGATTGAATAAGAATTTGCATTGAATTGTTGCTGGAATTCATACTCACATTTGCTCATATTCATATACGCGAAGATCAAGTTTGACCAAAAGTTGACCAGATTTAATCATAGTTGACTTGAGTTGACTAGTTTCGAAAAAAAATTGAAATAATTAAATGAAATCATTTAATTAAATGGAGTACTTACTTCTAATTAATTAAAAAAAGTTATTTATTTAAATGAGAAGCCATTCCTAATTAATTAAATGAAGTTATTTAATTAAATAAGAAAAGCGTCTCTAATTAATTAAAAATTGCTTAATTAAAGAGAAAAAGTAATTACGAGAGCATATCTCATTTTATTAAATTAAATATATCAACAAAATCTCTCTTCAGTTCAAAAAGAAAAAATTTCAGTTCACTATTGATCAAAAATGAGTTAAATCAGTTAACTCATTTTTCTATTCAAATTGAATCAGATAACTCCTTATGTTACTCAAATTAAATCTATTAACTCCCTTTAATTTTGAAATCTCCCTTTATGACTGAAAATCACCTTTAATCCTGACCGTTGATTGAAATCGATATCAACCATTGAGGAATTTTAGGAAAGTCTATTTAAGAAACCCTCATCTCTACATTTTTAAAAGTTGAATGAGAATTTGCATCGAATTGTTGTTGAAATTCATAATCACATTTGCTCATATTCACATACGAAAAGATCATGTTTGACCAAAAGTCGATCAGATTTAACCATGGTTGACTTGAGTTGACTAGTTTCGAAAAGAATTTTGAAATAATTAAACGAAATTATTTCATTAAATGAAGTACTTACTTCTAATTAATTAAACAAAGTTATTTAATTAAATGAGAAGCCATTCCTAATTAATTAGATGAAGTTACTTAATTAAATAAGAAAAGTGTCTCTAATTAATTAAAGATTATTTAATTAAATAGAAAAAGTAATTATGAGAGCATATCTCATTTTATTAAATTAAATATCTCAACAAAATCTCTCTTCAGTACAAAAAGGAAAATTTCTAGTTCACTATTGATCAAAAATGAGTTAAATCTGTTAACTCCTTTTTCAACTGAAATTGAATCAATTAACTCATTATTTTAGTCAAATTAAATCTGTGAACTCTCTTTAATTTGGAAATCTCCCTTTATGACTTAACTTCAACTTTAATCCTGACCGTTGATTAAAATCGATCTCAACCGTTGATGAATTCCAGGAAAGTCTATTTAAGCGACCATCAACTCTTTATTTTGAAAGGTTGAATGATAATTTGCATCGAATTGTTGTTGGAATTCATACTCACATTTGCTCATATTCACATATGCAAAGATCAAGTTTGACCAAAAGTTGACCAGATTTAACCACGGTTGACTTGAGTTGGCTAGTTTCGAAAAGAATTTTCAAATAATTAAACGAAATTATTTAATTAAATGCAATACTTACTTCTAATTAATTAAATGAGAAGCCATTCCTAATTAATTAAATGAAGTTATTTAATTAAATAATAAAAGTGTCTCTAATTAAATAAAGATTACTTAATTAAATAGAACAAGTAATTATGAGAGCATATCTCATTTTATTAAATTAAATATCTCAACAAAATCTCTCTTCAGTTCAAAAAGGGAAATTTTCAGTTCACTATTTTTAAAAAATAAGTTAAATCAGTTAACTCCTTTTTCTACTCAAATTGAATCGGTTAACTCCTTATTTTACTCAAATTAAATTTGTTAACTCGCGTTAATTTGAAAATCTCCCTTTATGACTGAACTTCACCATTAATCCTGACCATTGATTCAAATCGATCTCAACTGTTGATGAATTTCAGGAAAGTCTATTTAAGAGACCCTCATCTCTTCATTTTGAAAGGTTGAATGAGAATTTGCATCGAATTGTTGCTAAAATTCATACTCACATTTGCTCATATTCACATACGCAAAGTTCAAGTTTGACCAAAAGTTGACCAAATTTATCCATAGTTGACATGAGTTGACTAGTTTCAAAAAGAATTTTGAAATAATTAAACGAAATTATTTAATTAAATGGAGTACTTACTTCTAATCAATTAAACAAAGCTATTTAATTAAATGAGAAGCCATTCCTAATTAATAAAATAAAGTTATTTAATTAAATAAGAAAAGTGTCTCTAATTAATTAAAAATTATTTAATTAAATAGAAAAAGTAATTATGAAAGCATATCTCATTTTATTAAATTAAATATCTCAACAAAATCTCTCTTCAGTTCAAAAAGGGAAATTTTCAGTTCACTATTGATAAAAAATGAGTTAAATCAGTTAACTCCATTTTCTCCTCCAATTAAATCAGTTAACTCCTAATTTTACTCAAATTAAATCTGTTAACTCCCTTTAATTTTGAAATCTCCCTTTATGACTGAGCTTCACATTTAATCCTGACCGTTGATTGAAATCGATCTCAACCGTTGATAAATTCTAAGAAAGTCTATTTAAGAGACCCTCATCTCTTCATTTTGAAAGGTTGAATGAGAATTTGCATCAAATTGTTGCTAGAATTCATACTCACATTTGCTCATATTCACATACACAAAGGTCAAGTTTGACCAAAAGTTGACCAAATTTAACCACAATTGACTTGAGTTGACTAGTTTCGAAAAGAATTTTGAAATAATTAAACTAATTTTTTAATTAAATAGAGTACTTACTTCTAATTAATTAAACAAAGTTATTTAATTAAATGAGAAGCCATTCCTAATTAATTAAATGAACTTATTTAATTAAATTAAAAAAGTGTCTCTAATTAATTAAAGATTAATTAATTAAATAGAAAAAGTAACTATGAGAGCATATCTCATTTTTTAAAATTAAATATCTCAACAAATTCTCTCTTCAGGTCAAAAAGAGAAATTTTCAATTCACGCTTGATAAAAAATGAGTTAAATCAGTTAACTCCTTTTTCTACTCAAATTGAATCAGTTAACACCTTATTTTACTCAAATTAAATCTGTTAACTCCCTTTAATTTGGAAATCTCCCTTTATAACTGAACTTCACCTTTAATCTTAACCATTGATTGAAATCGATCTTAACCATTAATGAATTCCAGGAAAGTCTATTTAAGAGTCCCTCATCTCTTCATTTTAAAAGGTTGAATGAGAATTTGCATCAAATTGTTGCTGGAATTCATACTCACATTTGCTCATACTCACATACGCAAAGATCAAGTTTGACAAAAAGTTGACCAGATTTAACCACGATTGACTAGTTTCGAAAAGAATTTTGTAATAATTAAAAAAAATTATTTAATTAAATGGAGTACTTACTTCTTATTAATTAAACAAAATTATTTAATTAAATGAGAAGCCACTCCTAATTAATTAAATGAAGTTATTTAATTAAATAAGAAAAGTGTCTCTAATTAATTAAAGATTATTTAATTAAATAGAAAAAGTAATTATGAGAGCATATCTCATTTTACTAAATTAAATATCTCAACAAAATCTCTCTTCAGTTAAAAAAGGAAAATTTCTAGTTCACTATTGATCAAAAATGAGTTAAATCAGTTAACTCCTTTTTCTACTCAAATTGAATCAATTAACTCCCTATTTTACTCAAATTAAATTTGTTAACTCCCTTTAATCTGGAAATCTCCTTTTATGACTGAACTTCACCTTTCATCCTGACCGTTGATAGAAATCGATCTCAATCGTTGATGAATTCCAGGAAAGTCTATTTAAGAGACCCTCTTCTCTTCATTTTAAAAGGTTGAATTAGAATTTGCATCGAATTGTTGCTGGAATTGATACTCAAATTTGCTCATATTCACATAGGCAAAGATCAAGTTTGACCAAAAGTTTACCAGATTTAACCACGGTTTACATGAGTTGACTAGTTTCGAAAAGAATTTTGAAATAATTAAACAAAATTATTTAATGAAATCGAGTACTTACTTCTAATTAATTAAACAAAGTTATTTAATTAAATGAGAAGCCATTCCTAATTAATTAAATGAAGTTATTTAATTAAATAAGAAAAGTGTCTCTAATTAATTAAAGATTATTTAATTAAATAGAAAAAGTAATTATGAGAGCATATCTCATTTTATTAAATTAAATATCTCACCAAAATCTCTCTTCAGTTCAAAAAGGGAAATTTTCAGTTCACTATTGATAAAAAATGAGTTAAATGAGTTAACTCATTTTTCTACTCAAATTCAATCAGTTAACTCTTTATTTTACTCAAATTAAATCTGTTCACTCCCTTTAATTTGGAAATCTCCCTTTATGACTGAACTTCACCTTTAATCCTGACCGTTTCTTGAAATCGATCTCAACCGTTGATGAATTCCATGAAAGTTTATTTAAGAGACCCTTATCTCTTCATTTTGAAAGGTTGAATGAGCATTTGCATCGAGTTGTTGCTTGAATTCATACTCACATTTGCTCATATTCACATACGCAAAGATCAAGTTCGACCAAAAGTTGAGGAGATTTAACTATGGTTGACTTAAGTTGACTAGTTTCGAAAAGAATTTTGAAATAATTAAACGAAATTATTTAATTAAATGGAGTACTTACTTCTAATTAATTAAATAAAGTTATTTAATTAAATGAGAAGCCATTCCTAATTAATTAAATGAAGTTATTTAATTAAATAAGAAAAGTGTCTCTAATTAATTAAAGATTATTTAATTAAATAGAAAAAGTAATTATGAGAGCATATCTCATTTTATTAAATTAAATATCTCAACAAAATCTCTCTTCTGTTTAAAAAGGGAAATTTTCAGTTCACTATTGATAAAAAATGAGTTAAATCAGTTAACCCCTTTTTCTACTCAAATTGAATCAGTTAACTCCTTATTTTACTCAAATTAAATCTGTTAACTCCTTTTAATTTTGAAATCTCCCTTTATGACTGAACTTCACCTTTAATCCTGACCGTTGATTGAAATAGATCTCAACCATTGGTGAATTAAAGGAAAGTCTATTTAAGAGACCCTCATCTCTTCATTTTGAAAGGTTGAATAAGAATTTGCATCGAATTGTTGCTGGAATTCATACTCACATTTGCTCATATTCACATACGCAAAGATCAAGTTTGACCAAAAGTTGACCAGATTTAACCACAGTTGACTTGAGTTGACTAGTTCTGAAAAGAATTTTAAAATAATTAAACGTAATTATTTAATTAAATGGAGTACTTCTAATTAATTAAACAAAGTTATTTAATTAAATGAGAAGCCATTCCTAATTAATTAAATCAAGTTATTTAATTAAATAAAAAAATGGTCTCTAATTAATTAAAGATTACTCAATTAAATAGAAAAAGTAATTATGAGAGCATATCTCATTTTATTAAATTAAATATCTCAACAAAATCTCTTTTCAATTCAAAAAGGGAAATTTCCAGTTCACTATTGATCTATAATGAGTTAAATGAGTTAACTCCTATTTCTACTCAAATTGAATCAATTAACTTCACCTTTAATCCTGACCATTGATTGAAATCAATCTCAACTGTTGATGAATTCCAAGAAAGTCTATTTAATAGACCCTCATCTCTTCATTTTGAAAGGTTGAATGAGAATTTGCATCGAATTGTTGCTGGAATTCATACTCACATTTCCTCATATTCACATACGCAAAGATCAAGTTTGACCAAAAGTTGACCAGATTTAACCATGATTGACTTGAGTTGACTAGTTTCAAAAATTTTTTTGAAATAATTAAACAAAATTATTTAATTAAATGGAGTACTTACTTCTAATTAATTAAACAAAGTTATTTAATTAAATAAGCAGTCATTCCTAATTAATTAAATGAAGTTATTTAATTAAATAAGAAAAGTGTCTCTAATTTATTAAAGATTACCTAATTAAATAGAAAAAGTAATTCTGAGAGCATATCTCATTTTATTAAATTAAATATCTCAACAAAATCTCTCTTCAATTCAAAAAGGGAAATTTTCAGTTCACTATTTATCAAAAATGAGTTGAATTAGTTAACTCCTCTTTCTACTCAAATTGAATCAATTAACTCCTTATTTTACTTAAATTAAATCTGTTAACTCATTTTAATTTGAAAATCTCCCTTTATGACTGAACTTCTCTTTTAATCTTGACCGTTGATTGAAATCGATCTCAACTGTTGATGAATTTCAGGAAAGTCTATTTAAGAGACCCTCATCTCTTCATTTTGAAAGGATGAATGAGAATTTGCATCGAATTGTTGCTAGAATTCATACTCACTTTTTCTCATATTCACATACGCAAAGATCAAATTTGACAAAAAGTTGACCAAATTTAACCACGGTTTACTTGAGTTGACTAGTTTCGAAAATAATTTTTAAATAATTAAATGAAATTATTTAATTAAATAGAGTACTTACTTCTAATTAATTAAACAAAGTTATTTAATTAAATGAGAAGTCATTCCTAATTAATTAAATGAAGTTATTTAATTAAATAAGAAAAGTGTCTCTAATTAATTAAAGATTACTTAATTAAATAGAAAAAGTAATTATGAGAGCATATCTCATTTTATTAAATCAAATATCTCAACAAAATCTCTCTTCAGTTCGAAAAGGAAAATTTCCAATTCACTATTGATGAAAAATGAGTTAAATCATTTAACTCCTTTTTCTACTCAAATTGAATCAGTTAACTCCTTATTTTACTCAAATTAAATCTGTTAACAGCCTTTAATTTAGAAATTTCCCTTTATGACTGAACTTCACATTTAATCCTGACCGAATATTGAAATCGATCTCAACCATTGATGAATTCCAGGAAAGTCTATTTAAGAGACCCTCATCTCTTCATTTTGAAAGGTTGAATGACAATTTGCATCGAATTGTTGCTGCAATTCATACTCACATTTGCTCATATTCACATACGCAAAGATCAAGTTTGACCAAAAGTTGACCAGATTTAACCACGGTTGACTTGAGTTGACTAGTTTTGAAAAGAATTTTGAAATAATTAAACAAAATTATTTAATTAAATGGAGTACTTCTAATTAACTAAACAAAGTTATTTAATTAAATGAGAAGCCATTCCTAATTAATTAAATGAAGTTATTTAATTAAATAAGAAAAGTGTCTCTAATTAATTAAAGATTACTCAATTAAATAGAAAAAGTAATTATCAGAGTATATCTCATTTTATTAAATTAAATATCTCAACAAAATCTCTCTTAAGTTCAAAAAGGGGAATTTCCAGTTCACTATTGATCAAAAATGAGTTAAATCAGTTAACTCCTTTTTCTACTCAAATTGAATCAATTAACTCCTTATTTTACTCAAATTAAATCTATTAACTCCCTTTAATTTGGAAATCTCCCTTTATGACTGAACTTCACCTTTAATGCTGACTGTTGATTGAAATCGAGCTCAACCGTTGATGAATTCCATGAAAGTCTATTTAAGAGACCCTCATATCTTCATTTTGAAATGTTGAATGAGAATTTGCATCGAGTTGTTAATGAAATTCATACTCACATTTTCTCATATTCACATACACAAAGATCAAGTTGTAGTGCCTACACTCATTCACATCTTTTCTAGACTTATTGTTGCTATTATTATTAGACTATGTAGACTAGTTTTATGTTGATGGTTTAGTGGTGTTGTTTTGACACTATCAGATATTATGATAGGGATTCAATTGATATATGATGAGATCATTTAGACTATACATTTCATATATGTATGATGATCATTACATGATTTTCAGTTATTAATGATGATTAGTTAGATGGTTTGTTATCTCATGCGTTTTATTATGGTTACTTACCCCATACTTGCATGTGTATGGTGTGCATGTTTTTTTATTGTATGGCGTCTCTGATGTTGTTAAGGAAGGGAGTCGTAGTCACCTACTTAGTCGAGATCTATACGATGCACCACTTCCTGCCATTGTCTGTTTAGCTTAGCATTATATATTGTATGTACATGCATAGTTTTTCTACAGGTTGCAGGTACCGGTTATCGACTTTTCTGAATTTCTAGGATGAGCGTACCCTATTATACTATCTCAATGATAAGAGAATGGAGATAAATTCTCAAATCCAAATCCCAAACCTAAAAACTATTTGTCCTAGTGAGTTAGAACAAGTATCAAAGTTGATACCCACCGAATGTGTTGGATGACATATTTCATGATTTTTAACCCTTTAGATTTATTTTGTATGATTTGTTCTATGATGGGTTTTCATATTTTATCTTGGAGGTCTATAGTGAATTTTCCATTAATTAAGTCTTAACAAATAGATTTTATTAATAAATTATTTATTTGAGAAAATTAATAAAATATCATGATCTTTGATATTTTGATTGTAATTAATTGAATGTGAATTGTTGGCGAAAAGGAATTAAATAAAAGAAAACTAGAAATTAAAATTTATAATAATTATAAAATAATAATAAAGCAATAAATAAAATAATAATAATAAAAGTTATAAAAATTAAAATGAAAGTTATAAAATTTAAATAGAAATTATTTAAAAGGTAAATTGGAGTTATAAGCTTGCATGGGAATTAACATGTGTCAACAACACGAGGGTTAGTGCATCAATTAAGCACAAGGTGTCTACAACTCTATGACTCATCAAAAAGGTTGGAAAAGACTCATGCTTAGTTGGTGACACCTTTCAGCGGTTTCAAGAAGCAATCCAAAGGTTTCTTGAGAGCTCTTTATATTTAGGCATTCATAAAAGCTTAGGGAGAGGTTTTTTGGAGTGCAATTGGAGCATTGGTGGACTCAAGAACTCTGAAGAAGGGAGGAGCTTGCTCTACGGGTTTTCTGAGGAAGAGCAATTTAACATCAGAATCTGGGTAGATTCTTTGGATCCCTTGGCGGGGTGTTACATTTGGTATCAAAGCTTAAGTTTCTACATCAGGAGCTCTAGGTATATTGGAACAACTAGAACTGTGAACTATTAAGTGTATCTCTTCAACTTGAAACTAGGTGAACTGAAACAAAACTTAAACTATTACTTGAATATTTTTCATACTTCAACACTTAGTTTTCAAAACTGGATATTTTACTTAAACCTAAACATAGAATTGAACTTAGTCTTTTGCAAAAATGTGTCTTTTGATTGTAATAGTACCTTGTTCTATTGTAAGATGGTGTCTAGGACTAGGTCTTCTGTTAGAGGCTGTGGTAGAGGTCAAGGAAGATGCTGTGGTCATGGCAGAACTGTCAGTGCCCATGAGTCTGCCCATGAGGGATCAGCTCGTGTAGAGAGCAAGGAAGAGCACTCTAATAGGTAGCAGGAAGAGAGGCATAGAGAGGACCAAGCTGAGTCTGATGAGGTTAGTCTAAAATAGATGGTGCAGACTCTTCTAGATTGTTTACCTCCTATTCAAGAACAACCTAAAGTGCATCAGACAGAACAAGAGCATAGACCCAGATCTAGAATTCCTCAGAAGGATCGTTAGAGGTCCATTGTGTCCACTCAGATGAAGGATCTTTCAAGATCCAAGGTCAAGCCTTTCAATGGGCAAGGTTCTGGTTATGTGGCCGAGCAGTGGCTAATTTCCCTCAATAGGATATTTGCCATGCAGGATTTTGATAGCAATGTTAAGGCAAGATTTGTGATCACTAATTTAGAGAATTTTGGGGCCTCTTGGTGGACGATTGAGGAGAAGAAGCTAGGAATTGATATGAGCAGTGTCACGTGGGAACTATTCTTAGAGAGTTTTCGTGAATGATTCCTACTAGAGGAATGGAAACTACAAAGGGAAGATGAGTTTCATAATCTCAAGTAGTACACTTTGTCAGTGACCGAGTTTGAGCGTAAGTTTTATGAGCTTATGCCTTTTTTAGGGTTCAGTGAAAATTCAGCTCAGTTGACACAACACTTTATTAGGGGTTTGAATAACTGTATAATTGGGGGTGTCAAGGTATTTGAGCCAAAAACTCTCAAGGATGCGGTACATCAAGCAATCCTTGTTGAGAAAAGTGTCAACCTTGGTCAAGGTGGTTTTGTAGGAGCACCAGCAGCATCAGGATCTAAAGGCAACTTCAATTCAGGTGGTAACAAGAAGCCTTTCTTTTCTAAGGGGAAACATTATCAGCAGTAGTCTCAGTAGACGCAGTAGCAGAAGGGATCAAATTCTCAAGCTCAAGGTGGTGGAAAAGGTTCTAACTTTAAGAACAACCGCAATGCTCAACGCAATAAACAGAATCAGTCCAATCAGCCAGTTTAGAGTTGCCAGTCTTTTGTAAGCAGGAACAGTCGCCAACAATCTAATGTACCACCTATGGGAAGAGGATCTGGCAAGAATATAGAATGTTTTTCCTGTGGTCAGATTGGACACTATGCAGCTTAGTGTCCACAGCAAGCACCTCAGTTTTTAGGACCTAGGCCTACAGCTTCAGAACCCACAGTTGGTGATGCAGGGAGAGCTCATAGAGTTTTTTCAGCAGTTGATCAGCGTCGGGCAGATCATCAGGGAATAGTGGTTGAGACCACAGGTGATATTTGAGGTATATCTCTTTTAGTATTGTTTGATTCAGGAGCTACAAATTCATTTATTTCACCATCTATAGTTTCTAAGTGTAAGCTGGATGCAGTGAAGCAAGATCATGGTTGGCAAGTGGAACTAGCCTCAAGGATTAAGGCCTCCACGAATTTTGTAGTTTATAAGTGTGGGCTTAGCTTAGGGAGCTTTGATACGGCAGTGGATCTTCGAGTCATACCGCTTGGTTTCTATGATGTGGTTCTAGGCATGGACTAGCTTGGATCTCATAGACCCAGTATAGATTGTAGGAAGAAGATTATTTTGTGCCAAGATGACCAAGGGAATGATGTGAAGATAGTTGGGATACCGAGGCCTATATCTCTGCAGATGATTTTTACTATGCAATTGAAGTGAAGTTTTCATAAGGGATGTCAGATATTTGTTGTTATGGTAAATAATCTTGATGAGGAAGATCCTGTGAGGAAGACTTTAGATCACCCGATTTTACAGGAGTACGCAGATGTCTTTCCAAGTGAGATTCCAAGCATGCCTCCAAAGAGGGACATTGATTTTAGCATTGATCTAATTCCTAGAGTGTAGCCTATCTCTAAAGCTCCTTATCATATGACTACCTAGGAACTAGGTGAGCTACGTCTTCAGCTAGAGGAACTTCTGGCCAAAGGGAGCATTCGACCTAGTGTATCACCATGGGGAGCTCCAGTGCTCTTTGTGAAGAAGAAAGACTGTTCTTTGTGCCTTTGTATTGACTACAGACAGTTGAACAAGGTGACTATTAAGAACAGGTATCCTTTGCCTAGGATTGATGACTTATTTGATCAGATCAAGGGAGCTACAGTATTCTCCAAGATTGACCTTAAGTCAGGATACCACCAACTTCGTATTAAGGAAGCAGATATTCACAAGACCACTTTTCGAACGTGCTATGGGCATTATGAGTTCACAGTGGTACCTTTTGGGTTGACTAATGCTACATCAGTGTTCATGAGTTTGATGAATGGTGTTTTTCGATCATATCTTGACAAGTTTGTTCTCATGTTTCTTGATGACATATTGATATTTTCTAAGACTCAGAAGGAGCATGAGGAACACCTGCGGTTGGTATGGCAGTGTTTGAGAGGCAATTAGCTTTATGCCAATGTCGCTAAGTGTGAATTATTCAAATCGAAGATTCAGTATTTAGGGCATGTTATCTCAGGTGATGGTATTTCAATGGATCTTGCAAAGATTTAGGCGATAATAGATTGGCCTACCCCGACTAATGTGTTAGAGATTCGTAGTTTCATGGGTTTACCTGGTTATTATCGCAGATTTGTCCAGAACTTCTCTAGGATAGCACATACTATCACTTCTCTTCAGAAGAAAGGTAAGAAGTTTGTGTGGACAGAGAAATGTGAGGAAGCATTTCAAAGGCTCAAGAAGCTTTTGAATAGTGCATCGATTTTAGCTATACCTGAACCAGAAGGTGATTTCATGGTGTGTATAGATGCTTCTCTTGAAGGAATTGGAGTAGTGTTCATGCAGAATGGTCGAGAGATTGCATATGAATCATGAAAGCTCAAGGATCATGAGTTTAATTACCCTACACATGATCTTGAGTTAGCAGTAGTAGTTCATGCTTTGACAAGGTGGAGACATTTCTTGTTGGGGCACAGAGTTGAGCTACATAGTGATCATCATAGTCTTCAGTACATTTTTACTCAGCCTAATTTGAATGCTCGCCAGAGACGATCAATGGAATTTTTATGCGAGTATGATTTTGAGGTTAAGTACATTCAGGGTAAGGAGAATGTGGCGGCAGATGCTTTGAGTCACAGGAGACATGTGGTAACATCGATGAATCTTAGTGTGGATTTGAGGAGTCGGATTCTTCAGGTACTTCCTACGGATTTCTGGTATCAAGAAGTGTGCAGAGAGATAGATTCAGGAAGAACCTTGGAAGGTAAGTTTGTATGTTACGTTCAAGAATCAGATGGTCTTTTGAGACATTTGGGGAGGATTTATGTGCCATTACTGGATGAGCTTCGCACCTTGATTCTGGCAGAAGCCCATCATACACCTTACTCAGCACATCCAAGTGTCAAAAAGATGCATGCTGATTTGAGATGTTTGTTCTTTTGGTCCGGGATGAAGTGAGATATTGCTGACTTTGTGGCTTGGTGTCTTGAGTGTCAAAGAGTCAAGGAAAAACACCAGCACTCGGCAGGACTATTGCAGCCTAATCTCATTCCTGCTTGGAAATGGGATATCATCTCCATGGATTTTATAGTAGGATTACCTATGACAGTTCAACGTCATGATGCTATCATGGTTACTGTTGATCGGTTGACTAAGGTGGCACATTTTTCACCGATCAGGTCTTCCTACACAGTAGCTTCTGTAGCGAATATCTTCATGCGTGACATTGTGAGATTACATGGTATTCCTAGAAAGATCATTTCTGACAGGGATCCTTTATTCACATCTACATTTTGGACATCGTTGCAGCATGAGCTTGGAGCGTAGCTAAACTTCAGTTTGGCATATCATCCAGAGACTGATGGTCAGACAGAGAGGGTGAACCAGGTTTTGGAGGATATGTTACAGATGTATGTGATGGATAGGCAGACACATTGGGAGGACTATCTCTACCTAGTGGAGTTTTCTTACAACAATGGGTATCATAGTTCTATTGGCATGGCACCTTTTCAGGCATTATATGGATGTCCTTATCGTACACCATTGAGTTACGACAACCTCGAGGATCGCATTCTATTGGGTCTTGAGATGCTTTGTGATATGGAGCAACAGGTAGTGCGTATCCGTGAGCATTTGACTACGGCACAAGATAGGCAGAAGAAGTATGTTGATGCTCATAGGATTGATAAGCAGTTTGTTGTGGGTGTATAGGTTTTCTTGAGAGTGCGACCACGAAAGAGTTTGATCCAGTACAAAAAGGGTTCTAAGCTAGCACCTCGCTTTGTGGGACCATTCGAGATTTTGGAGAGGATTGGCCCGGTTGCTTACCGTCTTGCTCTACCGCCCAGTCTAGCTCGCATTCATGATGTTTTCAATGTTTTAGTGCGTAGGCAATATATTCCTAATATTGTGCATGTTCTTGATTGGAATGCGTTGCAGGTAGAGGACAGGCAGTTGGCTTTGGAGCTGGTTCATATTCTGGAGCAGTGGGAGTTGACCCTTAGGGGTCGAACCATCGAGCAGGTAAGGGTCCAATGGGACCCTACTGATGATTCTTCAGCTACTTGGGAGGATGTAGCTAGATTGAGGGAGTTATATCCCTATTTTTTTGTAGGCTTCCAGGAGTAAGCCTAATTGAAGCGGGGGTGGATGTAGTGCCTACCCTCGTTCACATCTTTTCTAGACTTATTGTTGCTATTATTATCATACTATGTAGACTAGTTTTATGTTGATGGTTTAGTGGTGTTGTTTTGACACTATCAGATATTATGATAGGGATTCAGTTGATATATGATGAGATCATTTAGACTGTACATTTCATATATGTATGATGATCATTACATTGTTTTTAGTTATTAATGATGATTAGTTAGATGGTTTATTATCTCATGTATTTTATTATGGTTACCTACCCCATACTTGCATGTGTATGGTGTGTGTGTTTTCTTATTGTATAGTGTTTCTGATGTGGTTAACGAAGGGAGTTGTAGTCACCTGCTTAGTTGGGATCTACACAATGCACCACTTCATGCCATTGTCTGTTTAGCTTAGCATTATATATTGTATGTACATGCATGGTTTTTCTACAGGTTGCAGGTACTAGGTATCGACTTCCTTGAATTGTCAAGATGAGCCTACCCTATTATACTATTTCAATGATAAGAGAATGGAGATAAATTCTCAAGTTCAAATCCCAAACCTAAAAGCCATTTGTTCTAGTGAGTTGGACAAGTATCAAAGTTGATACCCACCAAATGTGTTGGATGACATATTTCATGATTTTTAACCCTTTAGATTTATTTTGTATGATTTTTTCTATGATGGGTTTTCATATTTTATCTTGGAGGTGTATGGTGAATTTTCCATTAATTAAGTCTTAACAAATAGATTTTATTAATAAATTATTTATTTGAAAAAATTAATAAAATATCATGATCTTTGATATTTTGATTGTAATTAATTAAATGTAAATTATTGGGGAAAAGGAATTAAATAAAAGAAAACTAGAAATTAAAATTTATAATAATTATAAAATAATAATAAAGCAATAAATAAAATAATAATAATAAAAGTTATAAAAATTAAAATGAAAAGTATAAAATTTAAATAGAAATTATTTAAAAAGTAAATTAGAGTTATAAGCTTGCATGGAAATTAACATGTGTCAACAACACGGGGTTAGTGCATCAATTAAGCACAAGGTGTCTACAACTCTATGACTCATCAAAAAGGTTGGAAAAGACTCATGCTTAGTTGGTGACACCTTTCAGTGGTTTCAAGAAGCAATCCAAAGGTTTCTTGAGAGCTCTTTATATTCAGGCATTCATAGAAGCTTATGGAGAGGTTTTTTGGAGTGCAATTGGAGCATTGGAGGACTCGAGAACTCTAAAGAAGGGAGGAGCTTGCTCTGCGGGTTTTCTGAGGAAGAGCGATTTAGCATCAAAATCCAGGTAGATTCTTGTGGTTTTACTTATGCTATTTCTACATCATGCATTCCCTGTCTTCTTTGTGTCTTCCATGTCTTCTGAGGAATTTCGTATTTTATTTTATGCATATGGGTAGTTTATTTTATTTGAAAATTTTATATGCATAAATCTGAAAGGAACACGGGGCTAGGGTTTTAAATTCGCAGCCAAAACCATTAAATGATTTAATGGATAAATTTTGAGGCCAAATGGTTTATAGGAAAATTTTGAAAATTAGAATCTTTAAATAGATTGTGTATATGCTCATTGTAAAATATAAATGTTTATATTTTCGTATCTGCATACATATATATTTATATACACATTATATATATATATGCTGTGATACTTAATTAAATTCTGCAAATACATATATATATATATATATATATATATATATATATATATATATATATATATATATATATATATATATATATATATATGTAAGTTCTTTCAAAAGGAATCTGCAAACATTTCTTTAAAAATTATATATGAAAAATTGTTATTTGAAACGTTTTTAAAAAATATATAATATTTTTATAAGTTTGAAATCGTTCATAGTAAACAATTTGTGAAAAATATATTCGTATGCGAAATTTTTGTTTTCAAAACCTTTGTTTTAAGAAGGGTGGGGGTTTTTATTCCACCCGACCCATTCTTTAGAGCCGCAGGCAGCGGGCCTACTGTCGCAAGCCCTGCAAGAGAGTCAGGCTGCACGGCGCTGCCGCATATAAATGTTGGTGCAAGTATAAACTCGCCTTTGTTTATAAATACATTCAGCTTTTTTATAAGTCACTTAAACAAAATTCGATTTTGTATTAAAATTAAATATTAATTGTTATATGCATTAGTAAATATTGTTATATGTTATTTATTATATATATATATATATATATATATATATATATATATATATATATATATATATATATATATATATATATATATATATATATGTAAATATATGTGTATCTATATACATATGTATATATATGTATATATATGTATATATATGTAATAATAATGAAATTTTAATATTCAAAGTTATTTAGAGTTTTTAAATAAATAATATGGGTTTTAATTAATCAAAATTGCTTAATTAGAATTTAGTCTAATTAAGGTAAATTTAAAAGTTATAACATTTAAATTATCAAATATTTTAGCCCGTTTCAATATTATAAATTGAGTTATGATAACTCAATACTAGAATAACGTATAACGTATATTCTTAAAACATTTAGATAATTGAGTTCTAAGAGTTAGAGGGAAAAACTTTTATCTATCAACAATTACGTGGGCTAGGAAAAACATACAAAATGTTTCTCCATTCATTATCCAACTTGGAACGTAAATTGAGAATTTTGCATTTAAGTTGTAAACTTAGCAAAACCAAAACACGTGTTTACATTGTGTATTCTTTATGCTATTGTTTTGAGTTTTGGGTTGACTAGTGTTGACCAGTATAGGATGTCTACCAGAGGCTTGGGGGTTATGTGATTGTGATGCCATGATGATGTTTTAATCTTGATCTTTATAACCCAACCATGGTTATGTGATGGAATGCTCTGTGTTTTGGATGTGAATACTGATTGTTATAGTTGAGATTCTTATTTATGAGACACTTGACTTAACCATTAAATTTTGGTCATTGATCAGTTATCCTTGGTTATTTTCTAGTCGCCATGATGGGACTGAAATGTGGATTTATTCTTGATGATGTCATGTTGTGACATGTTTGACTCAACCATTTTTGGAGTCTTCGATCAGTGTGTTTGAGATATATTGTTGGTAATTGAGAACCATTAGATACTTTTGATTATCAGTGATGTTTCAGTTGCCAATAGAGAGCTATTGTGGTCATCATTTTCTATGGATGTTTGCTCATTGAGATTTGATGCTTTTATGCATATTTGATGATTTTATTATGGATTATTTTGTGATTTTGAGATTTATGAGTCCATGAGCATTAGGGTAGGATATCTGCATGTAGTATCGGGAAGTGGCTTGCAATGGGGGCCGGGGCCCTATGAGGCTGCTAGGGTAACTCATTGAAGTTGGATTAATAAGTGATAACATTCACACCTAATACTAACTGAATGAACCTAAAAAGATAAGATTATTGGTTCTCGCCCATGCCTTGAGTGCTTGTATAGGCTAGGATGGGAGTAGTGAGAACGCATGGTTGAAACCTTCCATTCCATAGTATGCCTTGTCAGTATGAGAAGATACTAGTGGCCGCATGAGATCAGTATGGACCCGTGGAGTTTAGCTAAATGCCAAGGTAACTTGTACATGATAAATGTGATGACACTTTCCCGCTTGCATAGTAGGTTCCTACATGTCATTATGTGCCTTTGGGAAGAAGATGTCAGTTTCGTGATTGGAACCTTTGAGTTAGTATACTTTTAGGATTCCTAGACTATAGAGGTTTGTGCTATGTGTTATGGATAGCCTATTTGGGAGTTGAGATTATCTCCTCAGCATAGTGGGAGTGGACCACTTAGGTACCACGTGGTCGGGTGGTAGTGTATTTTCCACTCTTATCATTTGAGATTCATGGAGACATCATGGCTGATGCGTCCTTCGTGATGGTGGATATGTATCATTTCATTGATGATTAGCATATGTTAGATGATGTTATCTTATGCTTCTATTTGCATGTTAGATTACTTTCTACATATGATGTTGTATATGTTAGGAGTGACATTCCTACTATGTTAATACCGATGATCTCTTCGGTGATTTGGGTTGTTACGCACGGAGGGATGGCTAGGGCCCATGATGGTCTAATGATGCTATTAACGGTTGGGAGGAACCGTGCACTTAGTTAGTTATGCTTGATCTTACGATGGATGTATATGTATTCTATGATGATGTATCATGTGTATCATGTGATTGTCTTTGATGTATCATGGATTAGAATAGGATGATGTACCTTATTTCACATATGTATATTCTTTTAAGCCATCATACCCTGTGACATGTACAGTGGATGATTGAGCATTTGGAAATGTAATGTATGAACATTGGACTTATCATTATTATTTCATGTGGATGTTGTACTAGATGAACTCATGTATGTTAGTTAATTTAGATGTAACTCAACGTTAAGGGATTCTTAAAGAATGAAATCGGTTATGTATGTTATGTTTACTATTAGATGGACATTGGTATTGCTTCCGTTATTATGTACAAGTTATATGTGGTATTTACTTTCATGTTATTTTTATAAAAAAAATGTTACCAAACTTAGTGAAATTCTAGGTTAATTCTTTGGATCCCTTAGTGGGGCGTTATACAAGTTTGACCAAAAGTTGACCAGATTTAACCACGGTTGACTTGAGTTGACTAGTTTTGAAAAGAATTTTGAAATATTTAAACAAAATTATTTAATTAAATGGAGTACTTACTTCTAATTAATTAAACAAAGTTATTTAATTAAATGAGAAGCCATTCCTAATTAATTAAATTAAATTATTTAATTAAATAATAAAATTCTCTCTAATTAATTAAAGATTATTTAATTAAATAGAAAAAGTAATTATGAGAGCATATCTCATTTTATTAAATTAAATATCTCAAAAAAATCTCTCTTCAGTTCGAAAAGGGAAATTTCCAGTTCACTATTGATCAAAAATGAGTTAAATCAGTTAACTCCTTTTTCTACTCAAATTGAATCAATTAACTCTTTATTTTACTCAAATTAAATTTTTTAACTCCCTTTAATGTAGATTAAGCTCTAATCTAGATTAAGGATGACTAAATTTGATTAAGAATTAAATTAGCAAAAGATAAGTTACACAGCTAACCCTAACTAGCACACTAGAATGCATAAGAAATTTCACGAGTGTCAAGTGACACTATAAGAATACAGTTACGAACATTAACATTTACTGATCACGAAAAGATACATTCATACATCTCACAATATAATTTAGTTATGAACAACATGGTTTCCACTATAGCACATAGGGATCAGTTATGTTCCTCTGCCGGGTTTCTCAGCTAAAATATCCTGCACACTCATTGCACACATCCGTAGTTCCATAAAATCACATGCACATATGTATATACACAATAGGGATTCACATAATTGAAACATACATCTTAAAATCAATCAGGGTTTCTTTTTTCCTACTCATATCCTTAATCAATAAAATTCCATAATCAATGTGTTAATCCTACAGTTTACTTATTTCATCAACATACATATTCATAAAACATTAAATGATGAACTCAATATATCCGAAAGTAAACATCACACAACATGAAATAATGTAAAATGTTCAAAGCAACATATAATGTCTCGACATCTCAAGTCGTGAGTATCAAAATAATAGTAATGTATCACTATGCTACGATGGATCGGGGCAAACTCAGAACATAATACTTCAATTACTTAACTATTTAATTCATTACATAATCAATGTGACATATAACTTATTCATTAATTCAGATTAAATACAAGAATAATCATTGAGGTAACAAAATCAATAACATCATCGTTAAGTGAAACACCTTGTATTATTGTTAATGCAAATTTAATGTTTAAATAGTCGAGACAACATAGTCGTTCTCTAATCTTTAAGTATTTAAGCATGGATATATCTGTTGTTCTCAATTTTCATTAGGACATCTAAAATCCTACAACATTACTCCATATCCATTCAAATCTCCTACAACAGATTTGACAGAGAAATTCATATTTAAAAAAAAAAAAAAAAACGTGCGAGGAGGGACCTCACATCCTCCCCCACTAGTCTTTGACTTCCTCCTAGAAGTCACCAAACTAGAATCTGCATGAATCTCCCTCCAATGGGGTTTCCTTAAAAAGAAACATGGTTCTTTATTTAGGTTAAACATGTTTACTCTAGAGTTCCCATGACATACTAATTTCTTGATAGGATACCCAATGAGTCCATCACTTCACATGCACCTTTCCATCTAAAAGTCCTTTCAGTTAACCATAACCTTATTCAATTGATGTTGGGTGCAATTTCATTACACAAATAGTTGGCGGATGACACTAGTCCTATTCTCAAGTCCTAGGAGAGGGTGGGGCATAGATACTCTCACTAATGACCCCAAACCCTAATGTTGTGAATCCACATGATTGTTAGGAATCCCTTTGGTAGGCTCATCATATGTCACTTGCCAACAAAATTTAAAAGAAAGTGACTCATAATTTAAATTCGACATCAAGGATGAAACATCCAATGCAAACGTCAGAAATCAAAGAAATAAAGAGTGGCCACAATAGTAAGGTTTTAAATCAGGAAATAAAGACATAACCCAGAGGCAAAAAAAAAAAAAGAATCATCAATAATATAGTTGGCTAAATAGCCCCACATAACACTTATTTGGCAGAAAGGAAAGAACATCGAACAACCAATATCTAAAAATTAGACAAATAAAGAAATAAATCCAATTACTTACAAAATTGACATTGACATAATACGGCCATACCAGGGTCACTGAGGATATTAGGTCTTCCAAAACATTGCAGGGATCTAGAATTGATTTTAGATGGTGGTCTAACGACTATGTCGCTCAAACTCTGATTGATCCCTCATACTAACTACATACTTATCTTCATTGACATCACCCTGCAATTAGGGTTTACTACAAGGGTTCGCCCTGATCAGAACTCACTCAAAGTGCAAATGCAAGGATACTAAAATGAGGCTCCTTTAATCCTTTGTTGTAATATTGGTTTATTTTTGAAAAAATCTGAATATGAGGAAAACTTTAGTGTCAAGAGAATTGTACCCTAGGTTGTAATATCAAATCTCTAATCTTCAATTTTATAACTTAATCTCACGTCTTTAATTATTTCTAGTTATTGAAGTTTGTCCAAACATCTGTAGAATGTCAAATTGTAAGACTTCAAAATTAATCCACTACTAAACATACTCAAAACTAGAATCTTATTGATGTACATATTTAAAACCAAAATGCTACTAGTAAACAAAATAAAAAAAATAAAACTAAAAAAACACTAAAATAATAACGTTTAAATCTAATGCCTATATAATTATTTTAACACTAAATTTAAAACATAGGCACATACTAAATAATCAAAATGAATATACAAATTAAACCCTACAATAAACATTTACAAAAAATCTAATCTTTAACTTAACTTATTTAATCTTACTAACTTTTTAATAAAATAAAATAAAATAACAACTAATACTAACATCAAAATAAACAACTACATAAATCTATTTAATTAATGCTAATATTGAAATAACATTATACTAAATTACACTTTAAATTAAAATTAAACTAATTTAAATAACTCTTTAATTAATCACAATTCTAAACTAAACTAATTAAAATAATAGAATAATCTAACCCTCCTACCAAATAAATCCTAATAAATTCTAATTCAACACTCACAACAATCAAATTCATAAACTTAACTAAGCTACTACAACTAAACAACTCTACCTAGCATATGCTTTGAAATTCAATATAATATAAAATTAAAACTCTTAACTAATACTTAGATAATACTAATCCCACTTAATTTTTAAACTACCTAACTTTTTAATCATGTCTTAACCAACCACCTAACACCCTATCTTATCACCCACTAACCACTAACCTAGTCTAACTAGCCCTACCCCCTAAACATCCACCAACTTCCTACTTCCTAGGCCTGCCATGCAAGTGGGAATCCCACTTCCCCACACTTTACCAAGTGCAGGTCAAAGGCTAAGGGGACTGTACATGGCCTTAAAAGCTGTCCATAAATTGTTGGTAGTGAAGCACATGAAAGGGGGAAAGATATATTTTAACCCTGCATTGAAAACGTTAACTATGTTTGCTTTGAAAACTCCATTCTTCACCACTTGCAAACTAACGCGTTAAAAAAAAATTGGGGTAATAATGACATGCCTGCCAAGGAGTGTCAGAATGCATTCACACATTGCTGGGCAGAGTTCGCATGGAAAAAAAAAGAAATAATAAAGTCACTGCAATCTAATGATGGCCCAGCCTCATTCTTGGATTAAATACATTGACTTCACTTTTTAAACTCCAATCTATCCCTGCACATCACATGTCGACCAAAGGGATGAATTCGAGGCGGATGGGCATTTTTGCTTTTACTTGTGACAACATCGATTTTGAGCTTTTAATACATTTGTTTGTTTTGAAATTCCTATACTCCCCTTCCTTCCAACTTTGGCTATGTCAACGCATAAGTGAGAAAGCCCAATCACGCAAGGTAGAGATAATGAATGCCAAAAATCGCATGGTAGAGATAATGAATGCAGTTGTAAATAGACACCTCCATTGTTGACTTTTGCTCGACAAGACCCCAAGGTTGGGCACTCTGTCCAAGTACTGTGAGCATTTCCCCAAGACTATTCACGCAGACCAAGGATTAGAAAGATAAAGGCTGCTAAGAATTTGTGATGTACAAGCCGTCCCTCTGATTTCAAAAGCTTTATGGATCAGCTCCATTGTTCTTTCATTTATTAATCATATTATAAGGCCTACAATTTGTTCTTCTTATCTAATGTTTTTGGAAGTTATGAGTTCATCTATCTCTAGTAAATGCAGGTGTCCCCATCATGTCAACTTGATGCAGCTAATAAGACTTTTATCTGCCCCCTCCTTTCTCAAAGGCAAATCGATTTCTCCTCCTATAATAATGATATAGACAAAACGGATCCTTGGCAACATACAACATGATAAGAGAGGATATAATAACTGCAACTTCCAATCAAGAAGTTTCCAAGTGCTAAGAAGGAAGGAGGGTAATCTGACACATGTCAGCTTTAGTGCTTGTCACATAATTGTGAATCCCATGCAAGGCACTGGCTAAATAGCCACGATAATGCACCGGCTAGCCAGTGCTGTTACATTTCCGTTCGTTAACTATCCAAAAGAAAATGTACTCTGACAGTCCTGTTCGATCCAAACGTACTCTGACAGTCCACATCAGAAATCCAAGGCATGGAACGTCTCTCGTGCCCAACGAAAGAAGCCATCAGCCGGTAAGTATAGTTATAAACAGAGATCCCAGTGCTACCATCAACACACATGCTTTCATTGCAAGCCACAGAGGGACATACAGGCAGAATCAGTAAAGCGGCCTGAATTGCCTTCGTATTTGATATGTTATTTTTAAGGTTCACTGCATTTATTTAATTAAAATTAATACACTTGTTTTTTTAAAGTGTAGAAAGTAAGATTATTAAAAGTAAAATGAATAATAAATATTTTTGAGAAATATATTTACATATAATAAATAATAAGATTACCATTACTTATATTGTATTAACATTTTAACGTAATAATTAAAATGTAAAATAATATCTAAGTCAAAGTTTGTAGAATAATGAATTTACATAATGTGTCAATTGAATTTTTAAATTAAACAATAAATATATATTTTTTAATAATAAAATTGGTAAGAAAAATAATAAAAAATAATTTTAATAGCTATCTTGGCTATTCTAGAAGTGATTTTTTTTGTAAACTAATGAGTAATTGATATATTAAATGAAAACATGTGCTAGCATCTTCGACAAGGTCTATATATCTCACTAGATTTGTAGTGATCTACAAAACTTTATGAACATAGCCAAATTTGAAAGTATTTGGGGTTGTCAAGTAAATATTTTATGAGGTAATTTCCAATGTATGTTAAGATTGATTCAAGAAGCCATGAACAAATAATCAAAGTGTTCCTCATTAATTTGGTGTTTGTTCATCGATATATGAATTGTTGAGCATTGTTCAATTCATAATGAAACAACCATTTACTTAAAATGTGTCATAACCACCAAAAGTTATCAAAACATAAGATTTAAATTAACAGTTTTTCAATGTACATCATAATGCAACAACCATAAATTTGCAATGTACCACAACTATCAAGAGTTAAATCAAAATATAAGATTTAAATTAATTATTTTTTAGTGTACATCATATGCAACAAGCACAAACCAATATTGTACCACAACCATCAAGAGTTATTAAAACATAAGATTTTAATTAATTATTTTCGAGTGTGCATCATATTACATCAACCATAGACATGAAATATACCATAACTATTACGATTTATCAATTTAACATCAGATTTATATTTATTGTTTTTCAATGTACATCATAATGCAATAACCATGAACTTAACATTATCATATTTCTACAATCCATGTGATTAAATTTCTAGATTCGATTGTGTGTATTTTTAGCATCAATATTTTAGATCACACTCAGTGATCCATCTTCAGAAAGAGAGAGTCAAAGAATAGAAAAAGAAAGGAGTAGACCAAGCTTGACTCAACAACTATACTTTTTAAATGTTAATCAAACAATCAATATGATCAAATGTGCATTCAAAATGATAAATTAACAAAACATAGTTTTCTCCTATTCATTCTATGATACTATTAATAGTTCAAAATTCTTTTGTAGAAGACCTATAACAATAAAAAATTAATTAATTTTATCTTATAGATAATTTTTAAAAATTATTAGAAAAACAAAATAAAATAAGTGTTATTAAAAAGTTATCAATGCACAGCGAGATTTTTCAAAATTAATTTTATTTTAAGCAATATGCTAGTAAATATAGTGGCTAGTAGTTTGCAATTTTTCATTAACAACAATCAATTTGGGTAGTCTTCTGCAAACAATTTAATATTTCAAATATAATTTTGATAATTAAATATGAATAAAAATGGATCTATCTTAAACAAACAAACAAAATTGGTATTGGTATTGTCATCATGTTTAAGTAATCTAATTCAAATTAATGAAAAATGTTTAGGTAGATATAAACTTGACTCTATTCTATGAACTAAAATGACGTGTATATAGTAAGTTTAGATCATTCAAAGAAGAACATTTTGATGTGTATATAATCTATGTTTTGTTAATTTATCATTTTGAATACACATTTGATTATATCAAGTCAGGCTTGGTCTACTCCTTTCTTTTTTATTCTTGCACTCTCTCTTCCTGATGATGGATCACTGAGTGTGATCCAAAACATTGATGCTAAAATGCACACACAATCAAATCCAAAAATACACTCACATTAACCATGAACTTGTAATGTACCATAACCATCAGGAGTCACCAAAAGATAACATTTAAATTAATTGATTCTTACGTAAGATTAAAAGTACTCCAACTTTTTTTCCCTTACATATATTTCATACTTCAAAGTGTAACTTCCTATCATGATAATCATTGTACCTTATAGGGATGCAGTATTAAAGTTACTCTAAATTTTTATTATATTATCTAGGTATATCATCCTATCACAATAATTACTCCAACTTATCCACTATATTGTTACTTAAATATATCTTCCTATAGTAATACCCATTGCACCTTAATGAAGTGAAATTGCTAATCTACTCATAAATATTTTCTAACATTACTACATGGATAGCCTCATAATTATATTATGTGGTACAGGTTAGGCGTGGGAGTTCAAATGAATTTGATTAGACAGAAGTCCTAATTTTGGAGCTATAATTAGTTTGCTGACCTCAAAGTACTTGTTCCATAGCATGTCCCCTCCATATTTTGTGTTCTTGATATTAGGCAACATGTTGAAGATGAAGGCACTAGCTAAATAGACGAATATATGCACCGACTTTTAGCTAGTGTCATTACTTCGCTAGTTTACTCTGTCAGTTTACTCCATCATTATGTACTTGAAATAAAATGTACTTAGTACTTCTGACGGTCTTTGTCTCCCTCTACTCTAGAATGCTCACGATTTATTCATTTTATAATTGTATAACAATGAATTTTTTAAATTAAAATGAAATGTAATTAATTTACTTTATAAAAATTTAAAGAATTTCTTAAAAATAAAATTAAAAACTAAAGTTAAGAGAAATTTTTTAGAAATATATTTCGATGCATTTTTTTAAAATGTCATTGTTTTTGTTTTTTTTTCATTTTCATTGGATTCATATTTATAATTAAAATGTAAGAAATGTGTAAGTTAAACTTATAAATATAATGTGTTAATTGATTTTTTGAATTAAAAATATATGCATTTATATAAATTTAAATGTTTATTAAATAAATTAATTTAAAATAAAATATATTATTTTGAGTATTACATATATATATTTTCTAATTCATCAAATTTTTAAATAGAAATTATCATTTAACAATTACAATTACTTCCTTTATTACAATTTTTATTTTTACTTCTTAAAAATGATAAATATAAAAATTTAGACAAATATATAACATAATTTAATCAAATTTCCAATCATTTAATTATTATAAGTGCTCCATTTTCTTTGCACTTTTAAAAGTTTTATTATAAATTTTTATTTATAAATACTAATATTTTACTATTTTCATGTTAGAAAAATAGAAAATATTTAAATGTCACAAATAATAAATAATTATATTTATTTGTGTTTGAATTATTAAATTTGTGTGTGCGAACACACACACATTTATGATCCAAATTATATATTTATATAGACAAATAACAAATAAATAACTAGTATAGATATCGTAATAAATATAGCTAAAGAAATGCCAATAGATATCCACTACAAAATAATCATAATTTAATTTTGCTACATCTAAATTTATTTATATTTCCTCTGTCTTCCTTTATTTAATTTTTTACTAACTTGATATTTTTATTTTTATTTCTTAAAAAATGGTTGATCTCCAAATATGCTAGTTTAAATGGATATTTTATGTGGTCTTTATTAAATTATTTTAAAAAGTATATTCTATTTATGATAAGATTTATACTGTTGACATGTAGATGGTTGTCAAATTTAACCTAGAAGAATAAAAGTTAACATTAACATGCTCACACCATCCCACTCCCCCATTTGCCATTGTAGAATGCCTATCGGCATTAACTAGTATAGATATCTTAAATAAATCTATCTAAAGAAATGATAGATATCCACTACAAAATAATTATAATTTAATTTACTACATCAAAAATTATTTATATTTCCTTTATTTTCATTTATTTAGCTTTTTGCGTTCTTAAGCTTTTTATTTTAATTTCTTAAAAAATGGATGATTTATATTTCCAAATATAATCATTCATATGGATATTTTGTGTGGTATTTATTAAATTATTTTTAAAAGTATATTCTACTTATAATAAAATTTAAACTTTTGACATGGGTTGTTAAATTTAATCTAGAAGAATAAAAGTTAACATTAACATGGTCACACCAATCTCACTCCCCCATTCTACCATTGTAGAATGTCTATTGGCATTAATTAAAGATAACACTAATATTTAAAATATTATTTAAATAGTAAACTTCATATTTAAACTAATTTATATATAAATGTTTGAATAAATATAAACCTATTTTAAAACTAGATCTTAAATAATATTTTACATTTAAAATGTAAAATGTAAGTTAATAGAAATGATGATAAATAATTTTTTTAAATTATCATGTACAAATATATTTCTCAAAATTATTTATTATTATTTTTCTTACCAATTTTATTATTAAAAAATATATATTTATTGTTTAATTTAAAAATTCAATTGACACATTATGTAAATTCATTATTCTACAAACTTTGACTTAGATATTATTTTACATTTTAATTATTACGTTAAAACGTTAATACAATATAAGTAATGGTAATCTTATTATTTATTATATGTAAATATATTTCTCAAAAATATTTATTATTCATTTTATTTTTAATAATCTTACTTTCTATAGTTGAAAAAAACAAGTGTATTAATTTTAATTAAATAAATGCAGTGAACCTTAAAAATAACATATCAAATGCGAAGGCAATTCAGGCCGCTTTACTAATTCTGCCTGTATGTCCCTCCATGGCTTGCAATGAAAGTGTGTGTGTTGATGGTAGCACTAGGATCTCTGTCTATACCTATACTTTCTGGCTGATGGCTTCTTTTGTTGGGCACGAGAGACGTTCCATGCCTCGAATTTCTGATGTGGACTGTTAGAGTACATTTGGATTGAACAAGACTATCAGAGAATGTTTGGCAGGTCAGAATACATTTTCTTTCGAATAGTTAACGGATGGAAATGTAATGACACTGGCTAGCCGGTGCATTATCATGGCTATTTAGCCAGTGCCCTCCATTTTCATGTTGATGTCTTAATCTGACTGACAAATGGCTGTAAAGATATTCGAAGAAAGTAACGGTCTGAAAAAGGGTTTGAATATAAGAAAAATACGTTCATGAAATAATTATCCAGGGGGAATGGATGAGGAAATACCAAAATATGTAGGAATGATCGAATGACTATTTTTCACATGTGATAGGGGCTGCTGACATTTAATTAGGTTAAAGGATACCCCTTAGGTTATGGGAAAATAGTTTGTACTAGTAGATAAGCTATCTTTGTTTTTGTATGAATCTTAAATATGACTTTCTTTCAAGCATGAGGTTGAGGTGCCCCATCACTAGAATGCGCCAATTTACAATGAAAATATAACTTATTTGGACTATTTAACATTGGATGGGGTGTATATAAGTTGTTAGGTAGCCATTGGCCATGAGGTTGTGGGTTTGTTTCTATAGGGGAGAGGGACCAATAGTGGTGAGAGCTAACTTCGTCAACATGTGGTCGCTACATGGGATGTCGTAGGACCTTTATTTTTTTTTGAAATGTAAAATAGACATTGAACTACCTACAACTAAGGTTTGAAGGTGTGACTCATCATGGAACTCGTTAAAATAGTGCACCTAGTGAAATGTGTCTAAAAAATGACTTTTTGAACATTTGACCAAAGGTTAATCTAAAAATCTCTACTAATTGAATTTAAAATTATCATTTGTTGTTAATAAAGTATTGTATAACTATATGAAATGTAACATATATACAACTTAAATGGACCAAATAGTTATACTTAATCATAAATATTTGTTATATATAACTTTTATATATAACACAAAAGGACAAATACTTCAACATAAAAAGATTATTTGTTGTTATAAAAATAACACACTATTATATAAAATACAACCTAAATCCAACACACAGGAACCATTAGTTGGACACTATTTTTTTTTTACAATCTTACACATTTCATGAGAAAATACAAGGCATTGATTGGTATTCATCTTTTATATTTGTGATGATACATATTATTGATATGGTTTACTTTATACATATACATTGCTACCCCAGTAGTTGTACACATAAGAATAGTATGTGTACACTAAGATATCAATGTTTATTTAAGTGAGCATATTATGTTTTGAGTGACATACATATATTAGATAGCCATGATATTTTATTTAAGACAAAAAGTTATTTATTTCACTCATTAATGAATCCATTTATTTATTTTTTCTATAACATTTATAAGTTTTCATGTGTTCAAGTATTGGTGTATTTTTATCAACATTTAGATTTTTTATTTATTTACAAATAGATCAATTAATTACAATATATAGTAAAAATGTGTTGGAAGATTGGAATCTATGTTCACCATAGGGTAATCCACTATTGGGTCCTTTCCCCTAGACGTGTTGGATGACACTCTTTTGGAGAGGAAGGACTCTTCATGGACGTTTAGAAATTAAGTTTGGGTTTATTGGTTAAGTCTACTAGATGTTCCATATTGTTTCCAATCTTAAGTTTCATAGACCATCTAGTATTAGTAAAAAATTGCTTTCATTTAATTTTATTCAAACATAATGACTCACAAAACTATTAAATTACACATTACCATTTGAAAACCTTATATTAAAATTGACACATCATTGAGTATCATTTCAAAAATATTATCCTTATTTATAGAGGTCTATAACATAGATAAATAGATCAATTGGCTCACTTGACCTTGTTCAAATATGAGCTCTAATTAAATAGTGAAGGATAATTGTACAAAATAGTTTATAGAATTTTTAAATTTAAAATGTACCTAGATATTTTAATTTTATAAATGAATACTTTCTTGTATGTGAGCTTTATATATACTTTAATTACGTAACTAATATTTATCTTTTGTATACATTGCAAAATTTTAGTTCTATAATTAGTTGATAGGCTTATTTAGAGCAAGACTCCCATTGGAATGTCTGGAATTTCCAGTGGTCTTTTACACTGTGAAATCTAAAGAATGTTAGGAATCTATGTTAGAAATATCATTTTTGAGTTTTGTAGAGAGCAAGTGACAATTAAAGAAGTGCCCATTACTATGAAATTAAATTTGTCTATATCTATTGTCAGATGTTCTTTGAGCTTAGTAGTGGGAAAACTTTTGTGGTCATGACCATTAGCCTAGAAAGATAGTGGTGTCCTTAATCATCTTTCAATGAAAAAGGGGAAGGTAATCCACCGGGTTCCACAGATGAAAATTTGTGCAGTTGTACCAATGTTAATCAAATGGAATTGCTCTTCAAAGTGGTGTTCTGGTACTTTCAAGGTGACTATGTATTTGGGCTTCAATGACATTAGCAATATGAGCTCCAAATGATATTGACAATTCATTTAAAACCCATCTGGTTGTTGAAATGGAAAGTTCAAATATCACAATTCCAAAATTTGCAGTTTATTCTTAAAAAACAAAAAAAAAAATGATAGATTTTCCAAATTCTAACGTTTGCCTAAAATGAACATATGATTCTACCACCTATAAAGGTAGAAATAGAAAACTAATTCCAACTCCACTTTTTTATAAATCAAAATTTATAAAGTTTTTGGGTCTGTTTGCTTATGTTTACCCTTGTGTATATGT
Organism: Cupressus sempervirens; assembly: GCA_028749045.1. Lineage (NCBI taxonomy): Eukaryota > Viridiplantae > Streptophyta > Pinopsida > Cupressales > Cupressaceae > Cupressus > Cupressus sempervirens. The sequence goes on from CM053788.1 coordinate 373,216,990, forward strand.
ACACATCATATCATCCCAAAAATAAAAGTTTTTGTCTACAACTATTGGAGATTTTGAAAGTTTTTTTTGTTTAAGTGCTTTAGGTTGGGTTTGTGAGAGTTGAATTTGTGAGAGTTGATTGAAATCGATCTCAACCGTTGATGAATTCTAGGAAAGTCTATTTAAGAGACCCTCATCTCTTCATTTTGAAAGGTTGAATGAGAATTTGCATTGAATTGTTGCTGGAATTCATACTCATATTTTCTCATATTCACATACGCAAAGATCAAGTTTGAACAAAAGTTGACCAGATTTAACCACAGTTGACTTGAGTTGACTAGTTTCGAAAAGAATTTTGAAATAATTCAACAAAATTATTTAATTAAATGGAGTACATACTTCAAATTAACTAAACAAAGTTATTTGATTAAATGAGTAGCCATTCCTAATTAATTAAATGAAGTTATTTAATTAAATAAGAAAAGTGCCTCTAATTAATTAAAGATTACTTAATTAAATAGAAAAAGTAATTATGAGAGCATATCTTATTTTATTCAATTAAAAATCTCAACAAAATCTCTCTTCAGTTCAAAAAGGGAAATTTCCAGTTCACTATTGATCAAAAATGAGTTAAATCAGTTGACTCCTTTTCTACTCAAATTGAATAAGTTAACTCCTTATTTTACTCAAATTAAATCTGTTAACTCCCTTTAATTTGGTAATCTCCCTTTATGACTGAACTTCACCTTTAATCCCGACTGTTGATTGAAATTGATCTCAACCGTTGATGAATTTTAGGAAAGTCTATTTAAGAGACCCTCATCTCTTCATTTTGAAAGGTTGAATGAGAATTTGCATTGAATTGTTGCTGGAATTCATACTCACATTTGCTCATATTCAAATGTACAAATATCAAGTTTGACCAAAAGTTGACCAGATTTAACCACGGTTGACTTGAGTTGACTGGTTTCGAAAAGAATTTTGAAATAATTAAACGAAATTATTTAATTAAATGGAGTACTTACTTCTAATTAATTAAACAAAGTTATTTAATTAAATGAGAAGCCATTCCTAATTAATTAAATGAAGTTATTTAATTAAATAAGAATAGTACCTCTAATTGATTAAAGATTATTTAATTAAATAGAACAAGTAATTATGAGAGCATATCTCATTTTATTATATTAAATATCTCAACAAAATCTCTCTTAAATTCAAAAAGGGAAATTTCTAGTTCACTATTGATAATAAATGAGTTAAATCAGTCAACTCTTTTTTCTACTCAAATTGAATCAGTTAACTCCTTATTTTACTCAAATTAAATCAGTTAACTCCCTTTAATTTGAAAGTCTCCCTTTATGACTGAACTTCCCCTTTAATCCTGACCGTTGATTGAAATCGATCTCAACCGTTGATGAATTCCAGGAAAGTCTATTTAAGAGACCATCATCTCTTCATTTTGAAAGGTTGAATGAGAATTTGCATCGAATTGTTGCTGGAATTCATACTCACATTTGCTCATATTCACATACACAAATATGAAGTTTGACCAAAAGTTGACCAGATTTAACCATGGTTGACTTGAGTTGACTAGTTTCGAAAAGAATTTTGAAATAATTAAACAAAATTATTTAATTAAATGGAGTACTTATTTCTAATTAATTAAACAAAGTTATTTAATTAAATGAGAAGCCATTCTTAATTAATTAAATCAAGTTATTTAATTAAATAAGAAAAGTGCCTCTAATTAATTAAAGAATATTTAATTAAATAAATAAAGCAATTATGAGAGCATATCTCATTTTATTAAATTAAATATCTCAACAAAATCTCTCTTCAATTCAAAAAGGGAAATTTCCAGTTCACTATTGATAAAAAATGAGGTAAATCAGTTAACTCCTTTTTCTACTCAAATTGAATAAGTTAGCTCCTTATTTTACTCAAATTAAATCTGTTAACTCCCTTTAATTTGTAAATCTCCCTTTATGACTGAAATTCACCTTTAATCCTAACCGTTGATTGAAATCGATCTAATCTATTGATGAATTTTAGGAAAGACTATTTAAGAGACCCTCATTTCTTCATTTTGAAAGGTTGAATGAGAATTTGCATCGAATTGTTGCTGGAATTCATACTCACATTTGCTCATATTCACATACGCAAAGATCAAGTTTGACCAAAAGTTGACCAGATTTAACCACGGTTGACTTGAGTTGACTAGTTTCGAAAAGAATTTTGAAATAATTAAAATAAAGTATTTAATTAAATGGAGTACTGACTCCTAATTAATTAAACAAAGTTATTTTATTAAATGAGAAGCATCTCTTAATTAATTAAATGAAGTTATTTAATTAAATAAGAAAAGTGTCTCTAATTAATTAAAGATTATTTAATTAAATAGAAAAAGTAATTATGAGAGCATATCTCATTTTATTAAATTAAATATCTCAACAAAATTTCTATTCAGTTCAAAAAGAGAAATTTCCTATTCACTATTGATGAAAAATGAGTTAAATCAGTTGACTCCTTTTTCTACTCAAATTGAATCAGTTAACTCCTTATTTTAGTCAGATTAAATCTGTTAACTCCTTTTAATTTGGAAATCTCCCTTTATGACTAAACTTCATCTTTAATCCTGACCGTTGATTGAAATTGATCTCAACCATTGATGAATTCTAGGAAAGTCTATTTAAGAGACCCTCATCTCTTCATTTTGAAAGGTTGAGCATCAAATTGTTGCTGAAATTCATACTCACATTTGCTCATAATCACATATGCAAACATCAAGTTTCACCAAAAGTTGACCAGATTTAACCACGGTTGACTTGAGTAGACTAGTTTCAAAAAGAATTTTGAAATAATTAAACGAAATTATTTAATTAAATGGAGTACTTACTTCTAATTAATTAAATAAAGTTATTTAATTAAATAAGAAGCCATTCCTAATTAATTAAATGGAGTTATTTAATTAAATAAGAAAAGTGTCTCTAATTAATTAAAGATTATTTAATTAAATAGAAAAAGTAATTATGAGAGCATATCTCATTTTATTAAATTAAATATCTCAACAAAATCTCTCTTCAGTTCAAAAAGGGAAATTTCCAGTTCACTATTGATCAAAAATTAGTTAAATCAGTTGACTCCTATTTCTACTCAAATTGAATCAGTTAACTCTTTATTTTACTCAAATTAAATATGTTAACTCCCTTTAATTTGGAAATCTCCTTTTATGACTGAACTTCACCTTTAATCCTAACTGTTGATTGAAATCGATCTCAACCGTTGATGAATTTCTAGAAAGTCTATTTAAGACACCCTCATCTCTTCATTTTGAAAGGTTGAATGAGAATTTGCATCAAATTGTTGCTGGAATTCATACTCACATTTGCTTATATTCACATACACAAAGATCAAGTTTGACCAAAAGTTGACTAGATTTAACCATGGTTGACTTGAGTTGACTAGTTTCTAAATGAATTTTGAAATAATTAAACGAAATTATTTAATTAAATGGAGTACTTACTTCTAATTAATTAAACAAAGTTATTTAATTAAATGAGAAGCCATTCCGAATTATTTAAATGAAGTTATTTGATTAAATAAGAAAAGTGCCTCTAATTAATTAAAGATTATTTAATTAAATAGAAAAAGTAATTATGAGAGCATATCTCATTTTATTAAATTAAATATCTCAACAAAATCTCTCTTCAGTTCAAAAAGGAAAATTTCCAGTTCACTATTGATCAAAAATCAGTTAAATTAGTTAACTCTTTTTTCTACTCAAATTGAATCAGTTAACTACTTATTTTACTCAAATTAAATCTATTAACTCCTTTTAATTTGGAAATCTCCCTTTATGACTGAACATCACCTTTAATCTTGACCGTTGATTGAAATCGATCTCAACCGTTGATGAATTCCAAGAAAGTCTATTTAAGAGACCCTCATCTCTTCATTTTGAAAGGTTGGATGAGAATTTGCATCGAATTGTTGCTGGAATTCAACTCATATTTGCTCATACTCACATACGCAAAGATCAAGTTTGACCAAAAGTTGACCAGATTTAACCACAGTTGACTTGAGTTGACTAGTTTTGTTAAGAATTTTGAAATTATTAAACGAAATTATTTAATAAAATAGAGTACTTACTTCTAATTAATTAAACAAAGTTATTTAATTAAATGAGAAGCCATTCCTAACTAATTAAATGAAGTTATTTAATTAAATAAGAAAAGTGCCTCTAATTATTTAAAGATTATTTAATTAAATAGAAAAAGTAATTATGAGAGCATATCTCATTTTATTAAATTAAATATCTCAACAAAATCTCTCTTCAGTTCAAAAATGAAAATTTCCAGTTCACTATTGATCAAATTTTTTTACTCAAATTGAATCAGTTAAGTCCTTATTTTACTCAAATTCAATCTGTTAACTCCCTTTAATTTGGAAATCTCCCTTTATGACTGAAGTTCATCTATAATCCTGACCGTTGATTGAAATCGATCTCTACCGTTGATGAATTCTAAGAAAGTCTATTTAAGAGACCCTCATCTCTTCATTTTGAAAGGTTGAATGAGAATTTGCATTGAATTGTTGCTGGGATTAATACACATATTTGCTCATATTCACATACGCAAAGATTAAGTTTGACCAAAAGTTGACTAGATTTAACCACGGTTGACTTGAGTTGACTAGTTTCAAATCTTTTTTTGAAATAATTCAACAAAATTATTTAATTAAATGGAGTACTTACTTCTAATTAATTAAACAAAGTTATTTAATTAAATGGGGAGCCATTCCTAATTAATTAAATGAAGTTATTTAATTAAATTAAAAAAGTGCCTCTAATTAATTAAAGATTATTTAATTAAATAGAAAAAGTAATTATGAGAGCATATCTCATTTTATTAAATAAAAAATCTCAACAAAATCTCTCTTCAGTTCAAAAAGGGAAATCTCTAGTTCACTATTGATAAAAAATGAGTTAAATCAGTTGACTCCTTTTTCTACTCCAATTGAATCAGTTAACTCCTTATTTTACTCAAATTAAATCTGTTAACTCCCTTTAATTTGGTAATCTCCCTTTATGACTGAACTTTACCTTTAATGCTGACTGTTGATTGAAATCGATCTCAACCGTTGATGAATTTCAGGAAAGTCTATTTAAGAGACCCTCATCTTTTCATTTTGAAAGGTTGAATGAGAATTTGTATCGAATTGTTGCTGGAATTCATACTCACATTTGCTCATATTCAAATGCGCAAATATCAAGTTTGACCAAAAGTTGACCAGATTTAACCACGGTTGACTTGAGTTGACTAGTTTCAAAAAGAATTTTGAAATAATTAAACGAAATTATTTAAATAAATGGAGTACCTACTTCTAATTAATTAAACAAAGTTATTTAATTAAATGAGAAGCCATTCCTAATTAATTAAATGAAGTTATTTAATTAAATAAGAAAAGTGCATCTAATTAATTAAAGATTATTTTATTAAATAGAAAAAGTAATTATGAGAGCATATCTCATTTTATTAAATTAAATATCTCAACAAAATCTCTCTTCAGTTCAAAAACGGAAATTTCCAGTTCACTATTGATCAAAAATGAGTTAAATTGGTTAACTCCTTTTTCTACTCAAATTGAATCAGTTAACTCCTTATTTTACTCAGATTAAATCTGTTAACTCCCTTTAATTTGGAAATCTCCCTTTATGACTGAACTTCACCTTTAATCTTGACCGTTGATTGAAATTTATCTCAACCTTTGATGAATTCGAGGAAAGTCTATTTAAGAGACCCTCATCTCTTCATTTTGAAAGGTTGAATGAGAATTTGCATCGAATTATTGCTGGAATTCATACTCACATTTGCTCATAATCACATATGCAAAGATCAAGTTTCACCAAAAGTTGACCAGATCTAACCACGATTGACTTGAGTTGACTAGTTTCAAAAAGAATTTTGAAATAATTAAACGAAATTATTGAATTAAATGGAGTACTTACTTCTAATTAATTAAACAAAGTTATTTAATTAAATGAGAAGCCAATCCTAATTAATTAAATGAAGTTATTTAATTAAATAAGAAAAGTGTCTCTAATTAATTAAATAGAAAAAGTAATTATGAGAGCATATCTCATTTTATTAAATTAAACATCTCAACAAAATCTCTCTTCAGTTCAAAAAGGGAAATTTCCAGTTCACTATTGATAAAAAATGAGTTAAATCAGTTGACTCATTTTTCTACTCAAATTGAATCAGTTAACTCTTTATTTTACTCAAACTAAATATGTTAACTCCCTTTAATTTGGAAATCTCCCTTTATGACTGAACTTCACCTTTAATCCTGACTGTTGATTGAAATCGATCTCAACCATTGATGAATTTCAGGAAAGTCTATTTAAGAGACCCTCATCTCTTCATTTTGAAAGGTTGAATGAGAATTTGCATCAAATTGTTGCTGGAATTCATACTCACATTTGCTCATATTTACATACACAAAGATCAAGTTTGACTAAAAGTTGACTAGATTTAACCATGGTTGACTTGAGTTGACTAGTTTCTAAAAGAATTTTGAAATAATTAAATGAAATTATTTAATTAAATGGAGTACTTACTTCTAATTAGTTAAACAAAGTTATTTAATTAAATGAGAAGCCATTCTGAATTATTTAAATGAAATTATTTAATTAAATAAGAAAAGTGCCTCTAATTAATTAAAGATTATTTAATTAAATAGAAAAAGTAATTATGAGAGCATATCTCATTTTATTAAATTAAATATCTCAACAAAATCTCTCTTCAGTTCAAAAAGGGAAATTTCCAGTTCACTATTGATCAAAAATGAGTTAAATTAGTTAACTCGTTTTTCTACTCAAATTGAATCAGTTAACTCCTAATTTTACTCAAATTAAATCTGTTAACTCCCTTTAATTTGAAAATCTCCCTTTATGACTGAACTTCACCTTTAATCTTGACCGTTGATTGAAATCGATCTCAACCGTTGATGAATTCCAAGAAAGTCTATTTAAGAGACCCTCATCTCTTCATTTTGAAAGGTTGAATGAGAATTTGCATCGAATTGTTGCTGAAATTCATACTCACATTTGCTCATATTCATATACGCAAAGATCAAGTTTGACCAAAAGTTGACCAAATTTAACCACAGTTGACTTGAGTTGACTAGTTTTGTTAAGAATTTTAAAATAATTAAATGAAATTATTTAATAAAATGGAGTACTTACGTCTAATTAATTAACCAAAGTTATTTAATTAAATGAGAAGCCATTCCTAATTAATTAAATGAAGTTATTTAATTAAATAAGAAAAGTGCCTCTAATTAATTAAAGATTATTTAATTAATTAGAAAAAGTAATTATGAGAGCATATCTCATTTTATTAAATTAAATATCTCAACAAAATCTCTCTTCAGTTCAAAAAGGGAAATTTCCAGTTCACTATTGATCAAATTTTTCTACTCAAATTGAATCAGTTAACTCCTTATTTTACTCAAATTAAATCTGTTAACTCTCTTTAATTTGGAAATCTCCCTTTATGATTGAACTTCAGCTTTAATCCTGACCATTGATTGAAATCGATCTCAACCGTTGATGAATTTCAGTAAAGTCTATTTAAGAGACCCTCATTTCTTCATTTTGAAAGGTTGAATGAGAATTTGCATCGAATTGTTGCTAGAATTCATACTCACATTTGCTCATATTCACATACGCAAAGATCAACTTTGACCAAAAGTTGACCAAATTTAACTACGGTTGACTTGAGTTACTAGTTTCGAATAAAATTTTGAAATAATTAAACGAAATCATTTAATTAAATGGAGTACTTACTCCTAATTAATTAAACAAATTTATTTAATTAAATGAGAAGCCAATCCTAATTAATTAAATGAAGTTATTTAATTAAATAAGAAAATTGTCTCTAATTAATTAAAGATTATTTAATTAAATAGAAAAAGTAATTATGAGAGCATATCTCATTTTATTAAATTAAATATCTCAACAAAATCTCTCTTTAGTTCAAAAAGAGAAATATCCAAATCACTATTGATCAAAAATGAGTTAAATCAGTTGACTCCTTTTTCTACTCAAATTGAATCAATTAACTCCTTATTTTACTTAGATTAAATCTGTAAACCCCCTTTAATTTGGAAATCTCCCTTTATGACTGAACTTCACCTTTAATCTTGACCATTGATTGAAATCGATCTCAACCATTGATGAATTCCAGGAAAGTTTATTTAAGAGACCCTCATCTCTTTGTTTTGAAAGGTTGAATGAGAATTTGCATCGAATTGTTGTTGGAATTCATACTCACATTCGCTCATATTCACATACGCAAAGAGCAAGTTTGACCAAAATTTGACCAGATTTAACCACGGTTGAATTGAGTTGACTAGTTTCAAAAAGAAATTTGAAATAATTAAACGAAATTATTTAATTAAATGGAGTACTTACTTCTAATTAATTAAACAAAGTTATGTAATTAAATGTGAAGCCATTCCTAATTAATTAAATGAAGTTATTTAATTAAATAAGAAAAGTCTCTCTAGTTAATTAAAGATTATTTAATTAAATAGAAAAAGTAAATATGAGAGCATATCTCATTTTATTAAATTAAATATCTCAAAAAACTCTCTCTTCAGTTCAAAAAGGGAAATTTCCAGTTCACTATTGATCAAAAATGAGTTAAATCAGTTGACTTCTTTTTCTACTCAAATTGAATCAGTTAACTCTTTATTTTACTCAAGTTAAATCTATTAACTCCCTTTAATTTGGAAATCTCCCTTTATGACTGAACTTCACCTTTAATCCTGACCGTTGATTGAAATTGATCTCAACCGTTGATGAATTTCAGGAAAGTCTATTTAAGAGACCCTCATCTCTTAATTTTGAAAGGTTGAATGAAAATTTGCATCGAATTGTTCCTAAAATTCATACTCACATTTTTTCATAGTCACATACGCAAAGATCAAGTTTGACCAAAAGTTGACCACGTTCAACCACGGTTAACTTGAGTTGACTAGTTTCTAAAAAAAATTTGAAATAATAAAACGAAATTAATTAATTAAATGGACTACTTACTTCTAATTAATTAAACAAAGTTATTTAATTAAATGAGAAGCCATTCCTAATTAATTAAATGAAGTTATTTAATTAAATAAGAAAAGTGCCTCTAATTAATTAAAGATTTTTTAATTAAATAAAAAAAGTAATTATGAGAGCATATCTCATTTTATTAAATTAACTATCTTAACAAAATCTCGATTTAGTTCAAAAAGGGAAATTTCCAGTTCACTATTGATCAAAAATGAGTTAAATCAATTGACACATTTTTCTACTCAAATTGAATTATTTAACTCCTTATTTTACTCAAATTAAATCTGTTAACTCCCTTTAATTTTTAAATCTCCCTTTATGATTGAACTTCACCTTTAATCTTGACCGTATATTGAAATCGATCTCAACCGTTGATGAATCCCAGGAAAGTCTATTTAAGAGACCCTCATCTCTTCATTTTGAAAGGTTGAATGAGAATTTGATTCGAATTATTTCTAGAATTCATACTCACATTTGCTCATATTCACATACGCAAAGATCAAGTTTGACAAAAAGTTGAAAAGATCTTAAAATGTGTTGTAGAAATCGTCATGAATCCCTTGATGAAGATCATGAAGAAACTTCAAATAAATTGTTGAAATTTGGGATTGATATCCTATGTAATTGTATTTTCAAACTTTGTTGGATTAGCAATGAAGCCGGGTTTTCTTCCTGATTCTTTCCCAGTTGAGCGCTTGAATCAGGTTTGCCAATAAAATTGATGTTTTAGTATAATGGTTTTTTATGTGATTTATTAGCAAATTTTAAATTTGGATAGAAGCACATCAAAACAGGATGAATATGATGACATTCAATTTTGAAATTTTGAGTTTAAGTATGTTAAGATAGGAAGATAGATATGATTAATATTTCAATACAATTTTGTACCTATTAGAAGATCAAATAAATATTGTATTTTTGTGAGCAAACTATTGAACCTATGTTTTAAAGCCATTAAGAAAATAAAATAGTAATACTCCTTTTTGAAAGATCATTTAGATTGCTTAAAAAATTCATACTTAGAAAAATAAAACTTCAAAAAAAAAATTTCCCTAAGAGCAAAATGCTCTCTGGATTTTGCATGGAAGAAAGAATTAAATGGTTTTGTGGAATAGAGAATATTCCCTTTTAATTCCTTGTTTCAAATTTAATTTCAAAATTTATAATCAATAAACTGAATAACAATAACTAAAGTAATATTATGCTAATTCCTAATATCCTAAATATCTACCTTACCTATAAAACTTTATGTCTTCAATGCTTTTCTATCACTTTAAGGGACATCAGTTTTGGAATGTTTATTTAAAAAAAGTTTTATTTAAAAATGTTTTTTGGGTTGTGCTAGTCAACAGTGTACTTGGGGGGGTGACGTCATCCTGGTTCCCCATAAATTTTCGCAGCACTTGAGATCAAGTGGTCTTTCATGATAAAAAGGAAATGATTAAACTTTGGTTGAAAGTCCCATCACATGGATAGAGGCGCAGGTGACTATTTTTTTTAAAATGTCTTTTGATTGCCTTCAGTTGCCATGGCATACTGTACTTATCCCCATCTCCCTTCAGCATTGAAAGCGCTCATTTGTTTTGAGGGAGGGCTTAAAGCCATTGTTATGTTTTCTTTTTATGCAAACTTTGATGCTTTCCTTGGTCGTCTCTGTCAGGAGGTACCTTTCCCCCACTTGGGTAGTGCACTGTCCCAAGTGCAGTGCTTGGGGAAGCACATTTGACTGTGCTTGGAGTAGGGTGTTAGGGGGGGAAATGGGGTTAGTTTAGATGATAGTTAGATTAGAGTAGTTTATTTGCTAGTTAGTATAAGTTATGTTTTATTGAAAGTTACTACAAATTTAGTTTGTAGTTATAAACTAAAAAAAGATTTAAGTTAATTAAGTTTACCATTAAGACTATAAGTTAGTTTTTCTTTTAGATGTGACACTATGGCTAGAAGTAGGATAATGTATTAAGCTAGAATGGAGATTGTTATTTTGGTTAAGGGTTAGTATTTAAAGTATAAGTTGTGATTGGTAGGTTAGATGTTAGTAGATTTGATTAAGTTGTTTTTTGTGTAGATTGTGCATGTTTTATTTTTTAGTTTTAAATTTAAGTTAGTTTTAGTTTAGTATTATGTTAAAATGTAAATTTAGTTAGTGTTAAATGTGACTTAATATGTGGTAATTTTTGCAAATTTTTTAATTCAAGTCAGTATATGTTATATAATTATTTTATTTTATTTTTGTTATTTGATAATAGCTTTAGTTAGTTAGTTTTAATGTAATCTAAAAGTTGTTTGGTGTAAATTAGTTATGTTAATTTTGTTATGAATTAAGTATCATGTTAAATTAATATTAATTTAAATGAATTATTGATTTATATTTAGTTGGTAGGTATTAAATTTAGTTAGTTGTAATTGAATTAAATTTACAATTAATAAGATTTAGTTGATATATTTTAGAGTAGTATTAGTTAGCAAGTATTTCATTTTAGTTGTTAAAATTTTCATTTTGTTTTCGTAAAGTCAGTTTGTGTTTTAGTTAGTGTTTTAAATATTTAATTAAATGGAATTTTGTTAGCTTTAATCAAGAATTGGGTAGTACTTGTTAAAATTAGTTCCTAATTTAAGCAATTTAGGTTAAGTATAATTATGAAGTATTGTCACAAATGTCGAGATCAGATTTAAACTTAGAGCATGTTTTATTATTAATTATTATTCAAAAAAAAATTGTGTGTGTTTTTGCCCTCATAGTTTGGGCATGACATTTTGGTATCAGAGCTCGTGTTTCAACACTAGGAACCTTAAACCATTATGCTTCTGAAACTTAAAACTAAAACATTAAATTGTGTAGGATGCCTCCTATTACTCGAAGCAACCCATGAGGCAGAGGTCGTAGGGCGAGAGGTGGTAGAGCAGGACAAGGGGTTGGACCACCTCCACCACCACCACCTCCACCTCCACCACCACCTAACCCGAATCAGGACATTATTGATGCACTTTAGACTTTGATCGGTGTAGTTCAGCAGAGGGTAGTACCGATAGTTCAGCCAATTCAGTAGATTCCAGTAGTGGAAGCAGGGGGACCTGGAGGAGGCGGGCCTAGAGGCAAAGAGAGGACTAGGAGTCCCCCACGGAGACGGTTAGAGGGGCAGGATGAGCATGAAGGAGAGTCAATACACCAGAGAAGATCCTCACTTGACAGACCTCCTAGACATATAGGAGATGATATCAGGGAATTGATTCGACTTGGGCCACCATTATTTATTGGTTCTACTGAGGGGACAATAACAGAGGCCTGGTTGCAGAGCCTACAGCGGTGCTTTGGATTACGACCCTATGGGAGTAATCTAAAGGCATGCCTAGCAGTTCATCAATTGAGAGGGGATGCCTCTAATTGGTGGCATCAGGAGGAGATCATAGGTGGAGTAAGAATGGATACCCTCACATGGAATCATTCCTAGAAAGATTTCAAGAGAGATACTTGTCAGAGCATTTTCGACAAAAACGGACAGAGGAGTTCCATTCTCTTTATCAGAGAGGTCTTATAGTGGCACAGTATGAGAGCAGTTTTCTCGAACTCCTTCCTTATGTGGAATACATGAAGGTTGAGAAACTACAGGTACATCGCTTTATCATGGGGCTGAATTTCTCAATTCAGGGTCCAGTTCGGATGGCCTTCCCTACCACCTTCAGACAGGTAATGGAGATAGCACTAGTGGTAGAGGATACTCGAGGTACACAGGAATCACGGGATTGATCTCAAAACTGAAACTCTACCCGATAGAAACCCCCTTGGAAAGGGAATCAAAATTATACACCAGGGTCCTCTAAGGGCCAACAGTCTCAACAGCAGCAACAAGAACCCTCACAGGGTTATCAGTGCTCTAAGCCCAGGTAGTGGCAATCACAACAGGATCAGAAAGTACATACCCCACAGCCACAGTCAGTGCAAACTCAGCAGTCTTCTAGGGGTGGATACAGTGGGCCTAGCAGATCAGGAGGCCCACAGTAGTTAGGATCACAGGATACACAATCTTATACCCAAGGGCCATGCTACGCTTGTGGTGGCATGGGTCATATAGCTAGAGAGTGTCCGCAGGGACAAGCATCCAGTGGTCAGAGCAGGGCTTTTTCAGAGCTGACAGTTGGAGACATGGGTAGGTCCCATAGAGTTTTTACAGTGGTTGAAAACTGCCAGATTGAGTATCAGGGTACAGTTATTGAGGCTACAGGTGGAGTTGGTCGGCCAGTTAGCTCTAGAGAGTATCCATATTATTGCCCGACAGACCCTAGCTCCTTGAGGTCGAGAGCTAGACAAAGTTAGGGTCTAGCAGGAATGTTATGATGAGGTCATGATTTCTTGGGGGATGTAGCACGGATGCGATCTCTATACCCTTATCTTTTGATGAACTCCGGGAGGAAGTTCATGCCTAGTGGGGGAGGATGTGAGGCCTCGCCCCGACCCTTCATAGCCTTAGTTATTACTTTATCTTTTTGTTACCCTCGACTCAAGATGTCGAGACATTATCAGATACTTAAACATATCATATTATTTCATGTTGTGTGATGTTATTTTCAGATATTTGATGTCCGTCATTTCATGCTTTATGTATATGTATGTGATGAATTAAGTAAAATGTAGGATTAACACATTGATTTTGGAATCTTTATGATGAAGGATATAAGTAGGATGCAAGAAACCCTGATTTATGTATGTTTCAATTTATGTAAAGTTTTGATACGTATATATGTACATGTGATTTTTGGGGCTACTGATGTGTGCAATGAGTGTGCAGATATTTTAGCCGAAGAAACTGATGGAGGAACAACATTGATCCCTATGTGCCTTTTGTGGAAACCTTGTTGTTCGTAATTCAAGTATTTTATTGTGAGATGTATGTATTTTATTGTTGTGATCAGTAAATGTTAATGTTTGTAACTATGTTCTGTTAGTGTCGCTTGACACTCGTGAATTGTTTGTGCTCCTTAGCATGCTAGTTAGGGTTGTATACACTAATCTAATATGCTAGAAATGCTAATTCAATGAAATCATTTACACATTAAACTAACATAACATATAAGAAAGACAAAGAGAAAAAAAACTCAAATGAGAATGTGAGCTATGGATAGGCTCTCTCAATGAGCTTGTTCTCTTGTTTTTGAGATGTGTCTATGTATAGATTGGGGATGTATGCTCAAATGCTCAAATGGCTTCAATGGAGATGGGTAAATGAAAAATTGGTAGCTTTGTGAGCTCTGAATTTGGCATTATAAGGGTATGGATATGGATTTTGGCTCTCAAAAGGGCATGATAACTTTACTCAAATGGTTGTTGTTCAAATGGCTTGGGATGGGATTCAATTTATAGGCTAAGGGCTTGAGGGATGGAGGGCTAAGATGCAAGGATGGGGAGATGGTTAAGGAGGGCTAAGATGCACTCAAAGGGGAGCACATGGATTGTGCTTGTTTAGTACCAATGGGAGGGTGACACTTGTCACAAGGAGGATGAGCGTGAGAGGGTAGGGTAAAGGGTTGGTTAAAGGCATGATGATTGGGGTTGAGTATGTAAGAGAGATGTAAGAGGGATGAGTGTGGAAGAGGGAAGAGTGTGGAAGATGGGTGTAAGAGTCATGAGTGGGCTTGTAAAAGTCTTTTATGGTTTGTAAGAGCACTCATGACTTGGTGGTTAGGATTTTTGAGGGGAGACTTTGATTTGGTTTAGGAAAGTCTTAAACTTGTTTAGGGAATGTGACAACATTAGTGGGTGGATTAGGCTTGGGTTTAGGATTAGATTAGGGATGTTAGAGATGTGCAAGTGGATGGCATTAATGAGGGTGGGTGAGTTAGTGGCTAAGCTTGGTTAGTATGGGTGGATGGGGTGGATTAGGCTAAATGGAGGATTAGGGATAAGTTAGGGGCTTTTTAGATTTGAGAATTTTATTTATCAAATAGATTTATTTAATAAATGGGGATTTTTGGAATTAGATAGGAGAAAAGGATTTAATTGATAAATAATAGGTTATTTGATTTATCAATTAGGACTATAGATGATTAATTAAATTAATCAGCTAGGGGATGACAAAGGATTAATTAAATAAAAATTTAATTAATGATGCCTTTAGAGATAACTAAATAGGATTACTAAAGCGGTGTAATCAAATTTAGGTGTCTACATTTTTCCCCTCTTTGACATAGTGTTGACACAACACTGTTTCAAAGAAGTTTGAGTGAAGACGACATGAGGAAGACATTTTAGCAACAAGGTTGCCCTAGTCTCGGATAAGAAGAGGAGAGACTAGACTTAGATGATGCCCCTTCAAGAAGGCGGCGGAGAGAGAAATGAGGCTCGACGGCTTCTTAAAAAGTACAAGAAATCGAGATGAGCAGAGACACAGATTGGCAAAGAGGAGGGGCTGAATTAGCTCAAACTCTCACTACGGGAGAATGATAAAGGGAAATCAGAGGCACAATAGTAAAGCAAGCTTAAGACTTTCCAGGATTGGGAGGGAGGATGGAGGAGCGAAGTGCTATAAAAGGAATCCATGGTAGGGAGATGGATAATGGAATGATAAAAGCTGATGCAATAGGATTTCAAAGAGTCAGATTGGTGGAAGATGGGTTTTGAAGATCCCTAGGGCTAGGATTGTGGATCTCGAAAGATGAGGCTTGGTGGATTGATTTGATTGGTGGATCCCTAAAGCTAAGCGTGAGGAGTGATCCAAAGACATACTGATGCATAAGCTAGGATAGGTGCTGGATATGGATGGGGGATAATGGAGATGAAGGAAATCCATTGAAGCTTTTTTTTTGAGCGGGGGGATACTTCAAAGAGAAGTACCACCATGTAGTTGAGCACTAGATTTGCTATAGGACTGTTGGTTAATTGCGAAGGTTACCTAGAACATCAAGGCCTTTTCACCAACCGTCTAGAGGACTGAAGAACTGACTCAAAACAAACATGCAAGGATTGCCCCAGTATCACACATGAATCCTAGAGGAAGCAGCGTGGAAACGACACTCGGTAACCCACAAGCAAAAGACATGATCAAGACCTTACGCTTTGATTGCCCCATTCACAGCATACCATGATATGGAAGATCGTGGAAACCTTGAGGGGGGAACAAGGAGATTGCTTGGAAAAGATATTTTCAAGACCCAAAAGGGAAGATCCCCAAATCAAAAGAACGTGAAAATCCAAAAGAGAACCGTTTGCCAACGAGATGGGTAGGATGAGGTACTAACAGACCAAGATCAGACATGAGGAACGCTATATCTTGCAAGGACCTATCGGAGAGTACCTAAGCTGGTGGATTTGGATGAGTGATGCGTCTGGCAAGCTGAACTAAGAAAGATAACACTTTGGTGACAGGAAATCTAGCTAAAGGATGCATTGGAATAGCTAACCAAGGTGTGCGATGTGTGCAAGATGTTGACCAAGGATGAACGGACACGAAAGCTGGATAGATACAATGGTACTAAGCTAAAGAGGATGTACAGGCTGACAGACCAAGATATGTTACAAATGTACAAGTTTTTTCATGTTTTTGGTTTTGTGAGATGGAAATGTTCGTGAAGGGTGGGATGTCTGTAATAGCTGATAGGCGGATAGGTAGATGGTTTGTGAAAAGCTTAAGTGAAAATGGGGTTTTGTGTGTGCATGTGATAGTATACAAGCTAAGATACAAGCTTATTTACAAGCTGGAATATGGTACAAGCTTTGGACAAGATTCGGATATACAAGGTATGGTACAAGATTTACAAGGTATAATACAAGCTTTGGTACAAGATTTTACAAGCTGTACAGGAGGTATTTACAAGCTCCATTAGATTTTGGATATTTGGTTGGAACACCAAGGGAACAAGCAGGTGTTTTATGGCGATGGTGGGTGGATGGATGAGGGATAGGATAGTGATAGATAATGGATTAGTCTTAGTACACAAGGTGCCTGAATTACCAGGTTTTCACCAAAGTACCTATCCAAGGTGCCTGAATTGCCAAGTTTTTACCATTGGACGCTTATTTCTCTTTACTATATTTTTTGTATTTTTCAAAAGCTGGGTATACCAAGGATCTTCAAGAATAGAACTTCTTGAGATGAAAGATGTTAGTAGGATCATTCAAGAGTTCTCCTTCTGGTGTAGATAATTGATAAGCTTCAGAGCCAAAGGATGCAGTGACAACATAAGGACCGAGCCATGTAGCTTCAAACTTGCCTTTCTTTTCTCGATCTGCTTGGACTTTCATGTTTTCTTTGAGGACCATGTCACCTAGCTGAAAGTGTCATGGGAACACCTTCTTGTTGAAATTCCTTTTGAGATGAGTTTGGTAGACTGTGAGATGGTCATAGGCTTGTTGTCTCTTCTCATCTAAGAGATCTAGCTAGGTGAGCCGAGCTACTCTGTATTCTTCATCTGATATTTGCCCTCGCAAAGATATGCGTAGTGAGGGAAGTTCAACTTCTATAGGTAATACCACTTTGGCACCATAGACTAGGGAGTATGGAGTTGTTTCTGTGGATGTACGGAAGGAGGTTCGATAGGCCCATAGAGCCAGATTTATTTATAGGTGCCAATCACAGCCAAAATCATTGACAACTTTCTTTAGGATTTTGAGAAGGGTTTTGTTAGTTGCCTCTGCCTGGCCGTTACCTTGTGGGAAATATGGGCTGGAAAAGTGGTGATGGATGTGGAGGGAAGTGCATAATTCTTCCATGTTGAGATTTTCAAAGTTTCTTTCGTGGTCAGTGAAGATGGTGGATGGGATGCCAAAGTAGCAAACAATGTGGTACAAGATGAACTTGGAGACCTGAACTCCTGTAGCTGAGACTAGGGGGACTGCTTCAACCCACTTAGTGAAATAGTCTGTAGTTGTTATTATCCATTTATGTCCATTAGATGAGAGAGGTGTGATAGTTCCAACTAGATCAAGGCCCCAACAAGCGAAAGTCCAAGGTGGTGCAATAGGCTGTAGATCCTATGCTGGAGCGTGCACAAGATTTGCATGCTGCTGACATGAGAGACACTTCCTGAAAAAGTCACAGGAGCCTTCTTCAATGGTAGGCGAATAGTAGCCTACTCTAAGGATTTTTCATGCTAGGACAATACCACTCGTGTGGGCACCGCAAAGTCCAGACTGTACTTCTTTTAATGCCATCACGGCCTCATTTTCATCTAAAAATCGAGAGAGAGTATCGTGATAACACCGACGATATAGGGTATTGGCTATGATAACATAGCGAGATGATTTTTGGATGAGGTTCTGGCATTGGGTACGTGTGAGGTGAGGGGATATGATACCATCATTAAGGTAAGCGTGAATTTCATGGTACCAAGGGGATTGGGGAGCAACCAAGATACAAACACGGTTTGAATCCTCATTCGCATAGGCGGGTGTGAGGAGTTGCTCGACTAAAAACTCATACTGCATAGCTTCTTGGGGAATTTCCAAGAGCGAGCCGATAGTGGCCATGGTGTCTGCTGCCTTGTTCTGCATTCGAGGTACTTGTGCAAACTAAAACTTTGTAAAATGTTGGGTTAGCTAATCAACTAGCTCTTTGTAGGGTAATAGCTTTTCATCTTTGGTTTGATATTCATTTAGGACTTGTTTGATGATGATTTGAGAATCGCCAAAGACTTGTAACTCAGTGATATTCCATTCTACAGCTATTTTTAATCCTGCTACAAGTGCTTCATATTCTGCTATATTGTTGGTGCTAGGGAATTGTAGCTTGAAGGCTTTTGGAATGTAATCTCCTTGAGGTGTAACCAACAATATTCTTGCCCCTGATCCATGAGAGGTGTATGAGCCATCAAAATAAAGTTTCCATGGGGGTTGTTCTTCAATTAGACAGATATGCTCGTCTGGAAATTTTGTGAGCAAATGATATGCATCTACTAGAGGTGCATCAGCTAGGTGATCTGCTATAGCTTGCCCTTTGATTTCCTTTTTGTCCACATATTGGATGTCAAACTCACTTAGTAGCATAACCCATTTTGCTAGCCAACCTATGAGTGTTGTTCTAGAGAGCATATACTTGAGAGGATCAATTTTGGATACTAGTTGGATGGTATGACTTAGCATGTAGTGGCGAAGCTTTTGAGTTGAGAAAACAACTGCCAAACAAGATTTTTCCATAGGAGTGTAATTGAGTTCATAATCAACTAGGGTTCTACTGATATAGTAGATGGCTCTTTCTCTGCTATAATCATCATGTTGTGCTAGATGCACCCCTAGAGTAGTCGATGTTGCTGATATGTACAAGATTAAGGGATGACCAGGAACTGGTGGGACCAAGATAGGGGGATTGGCTAGATACTGCTTGAGCTGATCGAAGCTGCACTGACATAAAGGATCCCACTTGAAGTTCTCATCCTTCTTTAGTAAATGTGAAAATGGTGTACACTTATCTGCAAGCTGGGAGATGAAGCGCTGGATGGATTGAAGCTTTCCCTGAAGAGAGCGAAGCTATCGCAGTGTCTGGGGAGGAGGCATGTCTAAGATAGCCTTGACCTTCTTGGGGTCGATTTCTATACCTCATTTAGAAACTATGAAGCCTAGAAGCTTGCCAGATGTGACCCCGAAGACACACTTCTTGGGATTTAGCATGAGATGATATTGGGCTAACCTATTAAAGACTTTCTCCAGGTCAGCAAGATGATCCATGAAGGTGTGAGATTTGACTAGGATATCGTCCACATAACCCTCCAAAATGCTATGGATAAGATCATGGAAAATGGCTGTCATAGCTCTTTGATAGGTAGCCCCAGCATTCTTTAGGCCAAAAGGCATCATGGTGTAGCAAAAGGTTCCCCAAGGGGTAGTGAATGTTGTCTTATGCTGATCCTCTTCTGCAATCTTGATCTGATTATACCCAGAAAATCCATCATAAGGGACAAAATTTCATGTCCAACTGTAAGATCTACAATCATATCTATGTTGGGCAAGGGAAAATCATCCTTTGGACAAGCTTTGTTAAGATCTCTGAAATTAGTGTAGATTCTGATGTCACCGGAAGGCTTAGTGATAGGGACCATGTTGGAGATCCACTCTGAGTAGTCGATAGGTCGGATAACCTTAGCAGCTAACATTCTTTCTAATTCAGCTTTGACCAGTAATGCCACCTTGGGGTGCATTTTTGTAAGCTTTTGTTCGACAGGCTTGATTTTTGGATCGACTGCAAGATGATGAACTACAAGCTTTGGATCAAGTCCTGGCATGTCCTGATATGACCATGCAAATCAACCAATATTCTCTCTTAAGACCTCAAAGAGGAGTTCATCTTGGTCTTGTGATAGGGATGCAACAATGTGAACAAGTCTGGGGATCTCTAAAGAACTGATGTTGACTTCCCTAGTATCCTCAATTAGAATAGAAGACACCTCTGGTTAATTATCTTGAGGAGGTAATACTAAATCCTCATGTCCTACTTGTGGCTCTAAATTTTCTTGCTGAGGGGTTCTCTTCGCTGCCTTAGCTAATTCTGGATTCACCTTAGTTCCAGTTTTGGGTGTATCGAAACTAGGTTGAGGATTTTCTCCAAAATACCCCTTGGGATCTAGCTTGTAGATGTAGGCAGAATTTGGCTTTGTTTGCTTCTGAGGTGTTTCAGCTCCCATGAATCTTAGAAGTGCTTCCTCTGATGTGAACTCATCAATGTGTATGACGCTTGGTTGGTCCCAATCTATGAGTTGTGGATGGGCGAGTGGTAGGTCAATGAGGTGGATGGATAGTTCTTGGAGGATAGAGTCTCCTAGGAAGATTTGGTCTGGGATATCGTCGTAGGCTCTCTTTTCAACTTCCTCAAGAATGTCTTCGATTTTGACAAGGTCGTGGTGGATGTTCGAAAAAGCATGGCCATTCTCGTTGGTGCCCCCAGTTGTGGGTATGCCAAAGCCAAGACCTGACTTCGTTTCCCACTTATGTGCTTCAATTAAACATTGCATGCCCCTTTCTTCTGGTCCTAGTCCACCACCTTGATAGTTCCATTTTTCAGTGATGAGCTTATGTTCTTGGGGATACTTCTAGCTTAAGTGATCAAGGCGTGCTTGATTTCTTGGAGGTGCATCCTTATGTAACCAATTGTTGATATCTGGAGTGAGCTCCTCATGAAGAGGGGTTTTTGAGGATACAAAGGTTGTTGGGCCAAACTATTTGTATTGAGGAGGTGGAATCTCCTTATCTTTGTGATATGTCAACCATCCATGGGTATGTGGATCAAGTGGGATTGCTCTGATAGCAAATGCATCTGACAGACTATATTCTCCATAGCCTTTGTCATTGATCTTCACGGTAGATAGGGTGGAGGCGAGGATGGTTTCTGGGTCATTATAAGTGTGGGATGAGCTGGCGATGGTTGTGTCGATGTCTATTTCAGGGCAATGATTTGTATATGAGGCTTCAACCGCATTGCAGTAAGCAAACGGTTCTGGATCAGCATGGATGGTTACCTCAGTGCCCTAATGCGAAAAGTTGATGCACTGATGGTAGGTGGATGGAACAGCCTTCATAGCGTGAATCCATGGGCGACCAAGGAGGATGTTAAATGGTAGGTTTAGATCAACAACATGGCAAACTATCTCTTGGATGACCGAACCAACCTTGATTGGTAGCAAAATAGTCCCTTCTGTGGTTCTTTCCAAGTTGTCATAAGCTTTGATGGTGATAACCTCACTGATCATATCTGCCTCAATATACCCAGCTTGTTTTATGAATTTTAGGGTGCAAATGTTCAAGGCTGATCCATTATCTATCATTACTCTTTTCACGACAAAATTGGATACCATGATGGCTATGCGAAGTGGAAGGGTGTGATCTGGCTTGACCACGGGTATGTCGGTGGTTTTGAATGATAGGGCACATGAGGAGGATAGGTGTATGATGAGATTATGAAAATTAGTAGCATTGATATTAGAAGGGACACAAAATTCTATGAGAGCACTATCAAGGATGTCTTTGTACACAGGACTAGTGCGGAGAAGGTCTAAAATGGAGATTTGGGCTGGCATGTTCCCAAGGTGTTCCAAGATATTGTACCAGCTTTTTGATGGAGTTGATGGTGCTGATGAAACTGGTGGGCCTGCGATGTTAAATTGTGCTCTTCGAGTGGTAACTGCACACTCATTGTCTGGTCCTCAGATATTGATAACATTGACAGAAGGCTCTTTGTTCTTCCCATGCTGTTGGTTTGGTTGGCAGTTGTTGGTGTTGTTTTGGATAGGTGCTTTTCTAGGATTTTGGTTGTTGTGTGGAGGAAAAGCATTTTGATAAATCTATAAGCCTGCATTGGGAGAGGTTTGGGCACCAACGGTGATTTCTTTTCAATCAATGAGGTCCTGCACATAATCTTTTAGTTTCATGCATCTGAGGGTGGTGTGACCATTTACCCTATGGAACTTGCAATACTCATTGTCCTTGTACCATGCAGCTTTGGATTGGCTTGGATCAATTTGCTGGGTAGGAGGAAATTTGATGAGGTTTTCCTTAGCTAATTTCTCAAAAATGACATCCAATGGCTCACCAAGGGGCGTATAGTTTCTAGGTGCAGGTTGGAATCTGGGTTTTTGCCCTGCAGCTACATTGATGGCATTAGCTTGATTGTTAGACCCTTGAAAGTTGGGTCTTGTACTGTGGTTTTGATAGCTTTGGTTATTCCATTGTTGGTAATTGATAGCTTGTTGGTTGTTTGTTTGATATGGTGGGTTACACTATTTTTGAGAAGGACCAACAATAGTCACATGTCTGGTGTCAGTAACCCCATCTGTTGCAACATGCTTGTTTTTGTTCCAATACCTAGACTTGTCATTGGAATGTGATTGATTTTGGTTGGCCTCTTTTTAAATCTTGACCACACCATCTTTGATGAGTCCTTTCTCAAGGATCATTCCTTTCTCTTTGATATCCTTATAGGTCTGCAAATAGTTCATGTTCATGTGGTGAGCCAATCTGGGATGTGCATTATCGATAAACATTTTCACCACATGGCATTCTGGCAAGGTGCAGGATATGCGGGTGGTAAGGGTTTGCCATCTTTGTAGGTATTTGGCAAGGCTTTCTCCACCTTTTTGATTGGTGTGGACAAGATCAACTATTGATAGCTCTGTTTCAACAAGATGGGCATATTGGGCTACAAATGCCTCAGATAATTTAGAAAAGTTTTTAATTGTGCCATAGGGGATTCTGTAAAACTATTCAAGAGCTGGTCCAGCCAAGCTTTTGGGAAAAAGGCGCAAGAGGAAGACATCATTGTATGCCACGTCCTGGCAGTGCATGTAAAATTCTTTGATATGTGTGATAGGGTCTCCTTTTCCTCTGAATTTGTCAAATTTGGGTACCTCAAAGTGTTCGGAAAATGGTGTCATGGTAATGGCTCTATCAAATGGGTAAGGACACACATTCTCAAACTTGAATGTCTTCAGATCATTCCCTTCTTAGATGGCTTTCAGAGCTGTGTTCATTTGCTCTCATTCTAAATTGATAGGTGATGGCTGGGGTGCCCCCAATGTAGGAGTGCCTTGAGGTAGGTATGCACTAGATGGGGCCACTGAGTATGGATGGCTATGAGGGATTTGTTGATAGGGATTGTACATTGTTTGTATAGCTACATGGTGGATGACGGGTTGCTGAGGGGGAGGTGGTGCATATTGCTGCATGTGCTGCAAGGCTTGCTGTTGATATGGGATTTGAGGTTGGGATTGAGGAACATAAGCTGGCTGTCAGATAAATGGATTGCTTTGTGGAGGTAAGGTATAAGATGGTTGTGAGGCTTGGGGAAAGGATCATGGGGCTTGTGGGGTTTGATCAATATATGTGGATTGTGCCCCCATTTGAGATGGTATCTACAAATAATTGGTGGTTGGCTGGGGTGGTCGATTACCTCCTAGAAGTGGCATTGAAAATTAGTTGGTAATTGGAGGTAATGGATTAGTTGGTGCTAGAGGTGGTGGGAATTGAAAGCTTGGGAATGGAACTGATGGGGGTTGATAGCTTGGTGGCTAGATTTGGAAGCTTGGTAGAGTGGTGGCGGGAGCTGGGGTCATTTGGGAGCTTGGCAGAAAATTGGCAGTAGCTTGTGAGATTTGATAGCTTTGTGGAGTGAGGGTAGTAGCTTGTGGATTTGTGGCTGATGGTATTGAGCTCCCAAGACCTAATGAAAATGATGGGATTGTGCTTTGGGCTGTGGTGAACAAGCTGGGGGTGATGAAAGGTTGATTACTTGGCCCCATGGGTGGCATCCCTGTTGTATATTTCTGAGGTTGGCCAAAGATACTAGCACTAATTTGGGAGATGGGTGGATTTGGAAGGCTGGGTTGGGGAGTAGCAGCAGCAATAGTGAAGGGGGTGAATGGTGAGGTGTTTTGGTTAAAGGGGGTTTGGAGTGGAGAGGTATGAACCAAGGATGGAGTGGTGGTGGCTGGGTTGTCTTGCAGCATGGAGATTTCAACTTGGGTGGATGATGGTATGTTTGGGTCTGTTGGATCATATGGATTGGCTGGAGGCTCTTCTTTTGGCATATATTGAGGATAATTTGGATCATAAGAGCCTATGGGTGGTGGCAGCTACCCAAACAATGGGTGAAATGGATTTAATAATGGAGGGGGTCTTCCGAAGTCAAAGGTTCCTACATTGTCCCTTCGAAAATTAGCCATGATTGTCTCTTTGTTCTTGTCTATAATGGCGTTTACCAATACTGCATTTCTTGGTTGGTTCATGAAAGCTTCAATGTTAGTAGGTGATGGCATAGCTTTTTCTGGGCTGAAGGATGGCTGAGTGCTCAAGGGGGGTGATGCTTTTCGATCCAAATGATAGGGCTCCATTGTTTCTTTCTTCTTGGCTAAGTGAGTGACGGGTGGCATGAAGATGCAGAATGTTCCTAGGGATGAGATGCAATAATGCTGGTGGATGCAAAAGGGAGGAAGGCTTTTCTATGCAAATGATTTCCTAGGTTGAGGCAAAGCTATATGAAAAAACCTAAGGAGGATTGGGTTGGGGATTTTAACTTCAAAGATATGTTGCCAAAGCACAAAAGGTCTGCTTTCCTATGTGCAAGCTTGGTGGTGATTGTGTCAACTTAAGAATAGACTGATGATCCTTTAGAAAGAACACGAGATTGACCACTTGTGGATCCCAACCTTTAGCTCAAGGTGATGAGGGATAACAAGTGACAAAGCTAGATTACCCTAGACAAAGCTCTATCAAAGGAATAACCATGGTGATATTGGTGGATTTGGAAGATTTTAGGAATGGAAAACTTTTGGCAAGGTGACAACAAATTTAGAAGCTTAGATGTAAAGATTTTGTATTGCTGGATAGATGGTTTGATTCTAAATGAGATGGATGAGCTAATAATGCTTACGGGGATAACCTAAGATGACTGGATTTTCTACAAAGATGACTCTAAAGTGAAGCTTATCCAAGAAGATGTGGAGAAACAAGGGTGTCTAATCATAGAAATCATGCCTAGTTGGTAAGGCATAAGCAAGATTAACTCTTGGATGTTGGCTAAATTTGATGGTGCGCTCTAACTAGGCCACTTGAAGTGCTTCGTCGACAGCTTTGTCCTCTGCTTTGTGGAGTTTGGCAATTCGCGGGCTTGGTGTTATTTCTTTTCTCTTGGTTGAAAGTTCTTGGTATGCCAGAGATGGCTTGAGTTTGACTTTGTGAAACTTCTGTTTGGGTTTGGGTTGTTCTGACATAAATTCCTGAATTTTCTTGGCTTTGAGAGATCTCAGTTGTTTTGCTTCGACTCCTTCAACTTCTAAAATAGGCAGTGACTACGCTAAGTGTGCCCTAAGGTAGGATTGACCAAGTTTGGCAAACATTCATTCAACAAGTAAAATAAAATCAAGCAATAGATAGGAACACCCAGATAGAAGTTTGTGGTTCTCAGAATGTGATACATTCGCCGAGGAGTGTGTATGTTATACAAATGTTTCGATCAATCACTCCAAACACATTAACACCCTAAATGGTTTTCTGCAAGGGTGACAGTTGGTTTAGCTAAGGAGTCCTCAATATACACAAGGTACGTGAGGCCCAAATCCGTAGATGAGACCAAAAAGATGTCACACAGCTGAGAGGAGCGGTAACCCACTTCTCCTCTTTCACTTCTCAAGGGTATAAAGTTCCTTGAGGCTTGGCCCGAGTGAAAAAATCTTGATCCCAAGAGAGGTGTCTTTCGATTCACCTCTCGATTCTTATACTCCGCCGGAACGCTGGAGTTGAGGTCATCCAAAGGGTGATGAAATCCCCAAGTAGGCCTCTTAAAAAAAATAAACAAGGTTTTGGATCCTAATCTTATGCACCCAAGATGGCCTCGAAAGATGAAAAGGAGAGAGAAGACTTGGATGACCTTGGGCTAAAAAATATGCTTGTTCTTTTACCAACTGACTCTTATGTGTGCTAATCTAGACCTTGCAAGCACTCATGTTTAAGAGACAATGTTCAATTCCAACTTGAAGCGCCAACAAAAGTAAATCGATCGAATAATGCAAACAAGAAGAGGAGTTAGGGTCAACAAAAGCAAACTCGCGTGCCCCGAGGCCCTCCACGTCAAGTATCGATTGATTTTCTTTAAGGCATTCAAAATTGAGTGTGTGTTCATTTTAAACTAAAACTAAGATGTGTGAGATTCGATTTCAAGTGCGCGCCCGGAGGCCCTCCACATTAATTGTTGTTCATTTTTAGTGCCCAAACTTGAAGTGTGATCGATTTAATCTAAAGTTTTGGTCATTTAAGAATTTTGATAAAGCTAAAGAAAACGTTCAAAGACCAAGTGAGTTAGTTAGATTGTGGAACACTTAACACCTTTTTCAAGTAGACCCATCCCCATAAATGGCGCTGAGATTGCAACCAATGTTTGAATTGATGGGTGATTAGAAAAGAGGTGAGTCTAAGGAACTACTCAAATTGATTTTTGCAAATTTGTATTTAACTTAACAAAGTTTCTTAATTTTCCAAAAATCAAACTTTGTCTAAATTGCATGCAAAAGAGAGATTTGTTTGTTCTTTTTAATGCCCCAAAAATTGAAGTGTGAGATATTGCATTGATTCATTGATTCTTTGCATTCAAGATTGAGTTTGTTTGTTTTAAGCATGCATTCCAAGGAAAATTGGTTTTAATCAATGGCATTCAAGAGTGTGTTTTGAACAACATTCATTCAATGGAAAATGTGTTATAACCATTCAAGTTCATTTTAGCAACATGCATTCAAAGATAAATGATTAAACATTCACTTTCATTTTTTAGCAACATGCATTCAAAGACAAATGATTAAACATTCAAGTTCATTTTTTTAGCAACATGAGAACCTGCAAAAAAACATGGTTAGTGGTTTCATATGTACTCCAACCTGCAATGAGACAAAAAAAGCAATTTAGTTAGTCACCCAAAATCTTCAAAAATGAAAGCCTAACTATGAGAAATTTTTTTTTTTACTTTTTTTGTTATTTTTTCTATGCGTAAAAATGCTTAGAATGGTCTAAATCAGAAATAAAGATTTTAAAACAGAAGTGCAATACAAACAGGTGAAGACGACAGTTCATCAGGTGCAGATGCCAAATTGCGGAGACGTTGATCTGTGGAGACGCTAATCTGCGGAGACGACAGAGAAAGAGGCAAAGATTATAGATTAAGTTGGTGATGGCGGAGATGACAGTTTAGGTTGGCGGCGGTGAAGATGACAGTTCAGGTTGCGGAGATGACAGAGTAGCTGGCGGAGACGCTGATCTGTGGAGACGACAGTCCAAGATGCGTAGACGACAGTTGGAGATGCCAAACTGTGGAGATGAGAATTTGGTTGCGGAGACGACAGAGTAGCTGGTGGAGATGACAGTTTGTAGGTGCAGACGCCAAACTGCGGAGACGACACTACGCGAAAAAAAGCTGAAAACGCAGATTTTTTTCCTAGATTTTTTTTTTAATTTTTTGTTATTTTTGGATTTTTAGAGGGTATTTCTTCTTCCTAAGTGCGCCTTTCAACCTGCAAAAATAAGTGAAACACCTTACAACTCACTCAAACAACAAGAAACATTAGATTGTTAGAAAAACAACATATAGATAGAAATTGATGATTAAATGACCCATAGCGGAGTTCCACCGGGCATGCCAAAATGTATACACTAATCTAATATGCTAGAAATACTAATTCAATGAAAGCATTTACACATTAAACTAACATAACATATAAGAAAGACAAAGAGAAAACAAACTCAAATGAGAATGTGAGCCATGGATAGGCTCTCTCAATGAGCTTGTTCTCTTTTTTTTGAGATGTGTCTATGTGTAGATTGGGGATGTATGCTCAAATGCTCAAATGGCTTCAATGGAGATGGGTAAATGGAAAATTGGTAGCTTTGTGAGCTCTGAATTTGGCATTATAAGGGTATGGATATGGATTTTGGCTCTCAAAAGAGCATGATAACTTTACTTAAATAGTTGTTGTTCAAATGGCTTGGGATGAGATTCAATTTATAGGCTAAGGGCTTGAGGGATGGAGGGCTAAGATGCAAGGATGGGGAGATGGTTAAGGAGGGCTAAGATGCACTCAAAGGGGAGCACATAGATTGTGCTTGTTTAGTACCAATGGGAGGGTGACACTTGTCACAAGGAGGATGAGTGTGAGAGGGTAGGGTAAAGGGTTGGTTAAAGGCATGATGATTGGGGTTGAGTATGTAAGAGAGATGTAAGAGGGATGAGTGTGGAAGAGGGAAGAGTGTGGAAGATGGGTGTAAGAGTGATGAGTGGGCTTGTAAAAGTCTTTTATGGTTTGTAAGAGCACTCATGACTTGGTGGTTGGGATTTTTGAGGGGAGACTTTGATTTGGTTTAGGAAAGTCTTAAACTTGTTTAGGGAATGTGACAACATTAGTGGGTGGATTAGGCTTGGGTTTAGGATTAGATTAGGGATGTTAGAGATGTGCAAGTGGATGGAATTAATGAGGGTGGGTGAGTTAGTGGCTAAGCTTGGTTAGTATGGGTGGATGGGGTGGATTAGGCTAAATGGAGGATTAGGGATAAGTTAGGGGCTTTTTAGATTTGAGGATTTTATTTATCAAATAGATTTATTTAATAAATGGGGATTTTTGGAATTAGATAAGAGAAAAGGATTTAATTGATAAATAATAGGTTATTTGATTTATCAATTAGGACTATAGATGATTAATTAAATTAATCAGCTAGGGGATGACAAAGGATTAATTAAATAAAAATTTAATTAATGATGCCTTTAGAGATAACTAAATAGGATTACTAAAGCGATGTAATCAAATTTAGGTGTCTACAAGGGTTAGCTGTGTAACCCATGGACCTAAGTTGGTTTAAGTTAGTGTCAGTTTGCTAATTGGTTCTTAATCGAGGTTAGTCATCCCTAATCCAGATTTGTGCTTAATCTGCTTTTTAAGAGTTGTTAGTGGGTCCTAATTATTTTCTAGCCTTTGTGTGGCTCTAAACCTATTCCTAAGTCTTTAAAACATGAAATAATTATACCCAAGGGGTATGGGTATGGGTTGGGGGTCTTTTCCAACCCTTAAGCCCCTTTTATTGACTTTGGAGATCACACAAAAAGTCTCATTTTACCTTTGTGCGAAAATTTCAAGTGGTTATCTTGAGTTACCTCACCTCACCTTCACTTAGTGTTTAACCATGGTGTGGGTTGAGTTAGGAGCTTCTAGATTTGTAGGTGGGTGGGTGTAGTTATTGATCCTTTTGGGTGGTTGAGTTTGAGGCTTATTTAGAGGCCTTTCTTGGTCTAGTTTTGGGTGGTTACCCAATCTCTACATTTAGAGAGGAGTTCTTGAAGATTGAAGTAAGGAGAAGGAAACTCTACTCAAACTTGTTCATTTCCATTACCTCTTTGTGAAGGTTGGATTTCTCATCTCCCTTGTTCAGATTTTATTCTTGTTTCATGCTTATGCTATCTTGTTGTTGTTTCAATGTTTGTATGTTTGTGGGTATGTTGGGAAGCTTTGAAAACCATGTTATTTTTGGATGATTTTCTTTCATGTTTATGTTCGCAATTTTGAGTTTGTTTTTTTGCATGGGTGTTTTGGTATTACTCACCCTTGGAGAGGGCAGAAGTGACCAATTTTGGGAAAGGTCTGTTTAGTCAAACTCCAACCAATGTAGAGTCTCTTCTCAGGATGAGAAGAGGGAGAAAGGGTAGGGTGTTATGGGCCCCTAACTGTCAGCGCAAACCTTGTATGATTATGGTATGTTGAAATGGAAGAATGAAAGTTCTTGGTATATAGCCCCGATTGAGCATCTGTTTGGTGTTGTGCTTGACTTCTCCTGGTTGGAAGAATCCACCTTTCCCTAGTTTTGATTCATTGTGAATCCCTTTGTGAAAACCTTGTATGGGTATGCATGTTTTGAATTGTTCTTGGTCATGCTTGTTGTCACCTGATCAGAATTCTATTCCACCCTTGGTTCTTAAAATGTGTTGTAGAAATCGTCATGAATCCCTTGATGAAGATCATGAAGAAACTTCAAGTAAATTGTTGAAATTTGGGATTGATATCCTATGTAATTGTATTTTCGAACTTAATTGGATTGGCAACGAAGCCGGGTTTTCTTCCTGATTCTTTCTCGGCTGAGCCCTTGAATCAGGTTTGCCAATAAAATTGGTGTTTGAGTATAATTGCTTGTCATGTGATTTATTTGCAAATTTTAAATTTGGATAGATGCACATCAAAACAGGATGAATATGATGACATTCAATTTTGAAATTTTGAGTTTAAGTATGTTAAGAAAGGAAGATAGATATGATTAATATTTCAATACAATTTTGTACCTATTAGAAGACCAAATAAATATTGTATTGTTGTGAGCAAACTATTGAACCTATGTTTTAAAGCCATTAAGAAAATAAAATAGTAATACTCCTTTTTGAAAGATCATTTACATTGCTTAAAAAATTCATACTTAGAAAAATAAAACTTCAAAAAAAAAATTTCCCTAAGAGCAAAATGCTCTCTGGATTTTGCATGGAAGAAAGAATTAAATGGTTTTGTGGAACAGAGACTATTCCCTTTTAATTCCTTGTTTCAAATTTAATTTCAAAATTTATAATCAATAAAATGAATAACAATAACTAAAGTAATATTATGCTAATTCCTAATATCCTATATATCTACCTTACCTATAAAACTTTATGTCTTCAATTCTTTTCTATCACTTTAAGGGACATCAGTTTTGGAATGTTTATTTAAAAAAAGTTTTATTTAAAA
The DNA here is from genome assembly GCA_028749045.1 of Cupressus sempervirens. Classification (NCBI taxonomy): domain Eukaryota; kingdom Viridiplantae; phylum Streptophyta; class Pinopsida; order Cupressales; family Cupressaceae; genus Cupressus; species Cupressus sempervirens. The sequence goes on from CM053788.1 coordinate 373,248,296, forward strand.
ATGTTTTTTGGGTTGTGCTAGTCAACAGTGTACTTGGGGGGGTAACGTCACCGTGGTTCCCCATAAATTTTTGCAGCACTTGAGATCAAGTGGTCTTTCATGATAAAAAGGAAATGATTAAACTTTGGTGAAATTCCCATCACGTGGATAGAGGCGCAGGTGACTATTTTTTTAAAAATGTCTTTTGATTGCCTTGGGTTGCCATGTCATCCTGTACTAATCCCCATCTCCCTTCAGCATTGAAAGCACTCATTTGTTTTAAGGGAGGGTTTAAATCCATTGTTATGTTTTCTTTTTATGGAAACTTTGATGCTTTCCTTGGTCGCCTCTGTCAGGAGGTACCTTTCCCCCACTTGGGCAGTACGTTGTCCCAAGTGTAGTGCTTGGGGAAGCACATTTGACTGTGCTTGGAGTAGGGTGTTAGGGGGGGAAATGGGGTTAGTTTAGATGATAGTTAGATTAGAGTAGTTTATTTGCTAGTTATTATAAGTTTTGTTTTATTGAAAGTTACTATAAATTTAGTTTGTAGTTATAAACTAAAAAAAAGATTTAAGTTAATTAAGTTTATCATTAAGACTATAAGTTAGTTTTTCTTTTAGATGTGACACTATGGCTAGAAGTAGGATAATGTATTAAGCTAGAATGGAGATTGTTATTTTGGTTAAGGGTTAGTATTTAAAGTATAAGTTGTGAATGGTAGGTTAGATGTTAGTAGATTTTATTAAGTTTTTTTTTTGTGTAGATTGTGCATGTTTTATTTTTTTAGTTTTAAATTTGAGTTAGTTTTAGTTTAGTATTATGTTAAAATGTAAATTTAGTTAGTGTTAAATGTGACTTGATATGTGGTAATTTTTGCAAAGTTTTTAATTCAAGTTAGTATATGTTATATAATAATAATAATAATTTTTTGTTATTTGATAATAGCTTTAGTTAGTTAGTTTTAATGTAATCTAAAAGTTGTTTAGTAAAAATTAGTTATGTTAATTTTGTTAAGAATTATCACGTTAAATTAATATTAATTTAAATGAATTATTGATTTATATTTAGTTGGTAGGTATTAAATTAAGTTAGTTGTAATTGAATTAAATTTACAATTAATAAGATTTAGTTGATATATTTTAGAGTAGTATTAGTTAGCAAGTATTTCATTCAAGTTGTTAAAATTTTCATTTTGTTTTCATAAAGTCAGTTAGTGTTTTAGTTACTGTTTTAAATATTTATTTAAATGGAATTTTGTTAGCTTTAATCAAGAATTGGGTAGTACTTGTTAAAATTAGTTCCTAATTTAAGAAATTCAGGTTAAGTATAATTATGAAGTATTGTCAAAAATGTCGAGATCAAATTTAAATTTAGAGCATGTTTTATTATTAGTTATTATTCAAAAAAAAAAATTGTGTGTTTTTGCCCTCGTAGTTTGGGCATGACATCTTCATTTTGAAAGTTTGAATGAGAATTTGCATCGAATTGTTGCTGGAATTCATACTCACATTTGCTCATATTCACATACGCAAAGATCAAGTTTGACCAAATGTTGACCAAATTTAACCACAGTTGACTTGAGTTGACTAGTTTCGAAAAGAAGTTTGAAATAATTAGATGAAATTATATAATTAAATGGAGTACTTACTTCTAATTAATTAAACAAAGTTATTTAATTAAAAGAGAAGCCATTCCTAATTAATTAAATGAAGTTATTTAATTAAATAAGAAAGTGTCTCTAATTAATTAAACATTATTTAATGAAATAGAAAAATTAATTATGAGAGCATATCTCATTTTATTAAATTAAATATCTCAACAAAATCTCTCTTCAGTTCAAAAAGGGAAATTTCCAGTTCACTATTGATCAAAAATGAGTTAAACAGTTAACTCCTTTTTCTACTCAAATTGAATCAGTTAACTCCTTATTTTACTCAAATTAAATCTGTTAATTCCCTTTAATTTGGAAATCTCCCTTTATGACTGAACTTCACCTTTAATCCTGACCGTTGATTGAAATCGATCTCAACCGTTGGTGAATTCCAGGAAAGTCTATTTAACAGACCCTCATCTCTTCATTTTGAAAGGTTGAACGAGAATTTGCATCGAATTGTTGCTGGAATTCATACTCACATTTCCTCATATTCACATACGCAAAGATCAAGTTTGACCCAAAGTTGACCAGAATTAACCACGGTTGACTTGAGTTGACTAGTTTTGAAAAGAATTTTGAAATAATTAGATGAAATTATTTAATTAAATGGAGTACTTACTTCTAGTTAATTAAACAATGATATTTAATTAAATGAGAAGCCATTCCTAATTAATTAAATGAAGTTATTTAATTAAATAAGAAAAGTGTCTCTAATTAATTAAAGATTATTTAATTAAATAGAAAAAGTAATTATGAGAGCATATCTCATTTTATTAAATTAAATATCTCAACAAAATCTCTCTTCAATTCAAAAAGAGAAATTTTCAGTTCACTATTGATCAAAAATGAGTTAAATCAGTTAACTCCTTTTTCTACTCAAATTGAATCAGTTAACTCCTTATTTTACTCAAATTAAATCTGTTAATTTCCTTTAATTTGGAAATCTCCCTTTATGACTAAACTTCACCTTTAATCCTGACCGTTGATTGAAATCGATCTCAACCGTTGATGAATTCCAGGAAAGTCTATTTAAGAGACCCTCATCTCTTCATTTTGAAAGGTTGAATGAGAATTTGCATCGAGTTGTTGCTGGAATTCATACTCACATTTGCTCATATTCACATACGCAAAAATCAAGTTTGACCTAAAGTTGACCAGATTAAACCACAGTTGACTTGAGTTGACTAGTTTCGAAAAGAATTTTGAAATAATTAGACGAAATTATTTAATTAAATGGAGTACTTATTTCTAATTAATTAAACAAATTTATTTAATTAAATGAGAAGCCATTCATAATTAATTAAATGAACTTGTTTAATTAAATAAGAAAATTGTCTCTAATTAATTAAAGATTATTTAATTAAATAGAAAAAGTAATTATGAGAGCATATCTCATTTTATTAAATTAAATATCTCAACAAAATCTCTCTTCAATTCAAAAAGGGAAATTTTCAATTCACTATTGATAAAAAATGAGTTAAATCAGTTAACTCCTTTTTGTACTCAAATTGAATTAGCTAACTCCTTATTTTACTGAAATTAAATCTGTTAACTCCCTTTAATTTGGAAATCTCCCTTTATGACTGAACTTCACCTTTAATCCTGACCGTTGATTGAAATCAATCTCAACTATTGATGAATTCCAGGAAAGTCTATTTAAGAGACCCTCATCTCTTCATTTTGAAAGGTTGAATGAGAATTTGCATCGAATTGTTGCTGGAATTCATACTCACATTTTCTCATATTCACATACGCAAAGATCAAGTTTGACCAAAAGTTGACCAGATTTAACCATGGTTGACTTGAGTTGAGTAGTTTCGAAAAGAATTTTGAAATAATTAGACGAAATTATTTAATTAAATGGAGTACTTACTTATAATTAATTAAACAAAGTTATTTAATTAAATGAGAAGTCATTCCCAATTAATTAAATGAAGTTATTTAATTAAATAAGAAAAGTGTCTCTAATTAATTAAAGATTATTTAATTAAACAGAAAAAGTAATTATGAGAGCATATCTCATTTTATTAAATTAAATATCTCAACAAAATCTCTCTTCAGTTCAAAAAGGGAAATTTCTAGTTCACTATTGATAAAAAAATGAGTTAAATCAGTTAACTCCTTTTTCTACACAAATTGAATCAGTTAACTTCTTCTTTTACTCAAATTAAATCTGTTAACTCTCTTTAATTTGGAAATCTCCCTTTATGACTGAACTTCACCTTTAATCCTGACCGTTGATTAAAATCAATCTCAATCGTTGATGAATTCTAGGAAAGTCTATTTAAGAGACCCTCATCTCTTCATTTTGAAAGGTTGAATGAGAATTTGCATTGAATTGTTGCTGGAATTCATACTCACATTTGCTCATATTCACATACACAAATATCATGTTTGACCAAAAGTTGACCAGATTTAACCACAGTTGACTTGAGTTGACTAGTTTCGAAAATAATTTTGAAATAATTAGACAAAATTATTTAATTAAATGGAGTACTTACTTCTAGTTAATTAAACAAAGTTATTTATTTAAATGAGAAGCCATTCTTAATTAATTAAATGAAGTTATTTAATTAAATAAGAAAAGTGTCTCTAATTAATTAAAGATTATTTAATTAAATAGAAAAAGTAATTATGAGAGCATATCTCATTTTATTAAATTAAATATCTCAACAAAATCTCTCTTCAATTCAAAAAGGGAAATTTCCAGTTCACTATTGTTAAAAAATGAGTTAAATCAGTTAACTCCTTTTTCTACTCAAATTGAATCAGTTAACTCCTTATTTTACTCAAATTAAATCTGTTAACTCTCTTTAATTTGAAAATCTCCCTTTATTACTGAACTTCACCTTTAATCCTGACCGTTGATTGAAATCGATCTCAACTGTTGATGAATTCTAGGAAAGTCTATTTAAGCGACCCTCATCTCTTCATTTTGAAAGGTTGAATGAGAATTTGCATCGAATTGTTGTTGGAATTCATACTCACATTTGCTCATATTCACATACGCAAAGATCAAGTTTAACCAAAAGTTGACCAGATTTAACCACGGTTGACTTGAGTTGACTAGTTTCAAAAAGAGTTTTGGAATAATTAAACAAAATTATTTAATTAAATGGAGTATTTACTTCTAATTAATTAAATAATGTTATTTAATTAAATGAGAAGCCATTCCTAATTAATTAAATGAAGTTATTTAATTTGTGAGGTCTCACCCAATTCGTCATAGTAGCAATGAGATAATTGCATTACGGTGATTTTAATCCTATGTTTGATACACTTTTAATACTGTAGGGTTATGTCATTTTAATATCTGCATTTTGATGATCCACAATTACCTCTGCATATTATGACCTAATTGATGCATTGAATGATTCTATTTCATGTTGTAAGCTATTGGCATTGCTTTAATAGAAATTGAATGGTAGAAATGCTTGTACTATAAGAAGGTAATGTTGAAGTGGAAATTAGAGTTAAAAGATAAATTTTGTTATGCATTAAGACCTAAGCCACATACCTAGGGATTCAATAGTTATGGATTCAGCATCTTGTCGTAGAATATGAAGTTATTCAGAATATTAAATTGACCATGTTATGTTGATAAGTAAAGTTTAGTTTTATAGTATTTTGAACATTTTACATGGAAATTGTTAGAAGAAGTAATGTAATTATAAGGAATGAAGTATGGAACTCAAATTTCGAATGTGATATGTAAGTTTTGATATTTTAATATTTTGAAGGTTATATTTGAAATGATTAAGAAAGGGAAAGTTAATTTGAGATGATGAAATATATTCAAGTCTAATGTTGAATGAGATAATGATTTATTTTACATATGCTTATATGATTTTCTTGGACTACTGATGCTCGAGTTTAGTGTGCAGGAATTTGACCATGGGTTAAAGGGAAATTAAGGCTCAAACTACTACAAACATGACATAACCAAGGTTGAATCAGTGGAAAATATTCAAACCTAATTGTAATGTGTTTTATTTCGTATATGTGAATTGTATGTGTGTGTAGTAGCCTAGTTCATGTATTATTGTAAAACAAGTCATTTTTTTTAATATAATGTGATATTTTGTGTGTGTCACTTGACACTTGTGCTTGTTATGTGATATGACATGTTATTCCTCAATGGATCATGTGGCCACCTTATTCCATGATAAATGCCTCAATTGAGGAATTTGATTATTGCCTTAGTCAGTAAAAGGAGAAGGCCATCACCTAGGGGAATTTGAAATTTGAATCACCTAGCTTTGGGAGGGTCATAAAGTAACTTTAAGGTAAGTTGGGATTAAAATTAATTCCACCCATGTTAGTACTATAGGCTAGGGAGCTATTAATGACCTCTAGGGTGTCTAGTGGACCTAGGAGACCCCATGAAAATGACATTCTTTATGGAATCCGAAAATGAGAAGGATATATATATAGAGGTATGGCTAAATGAGAAACCACTTGGCCACTCTCTAATTTTAGAGACAGTTAGGTTTTGGAGGGAGAGGAGGGGAGCTCTACTGCAATTATCCTTACCCTAGCTTGGACCAAGGTTGGTATCTCAAGCTTGCTTCCTTTCCTTTTTCTTTCTTTTAGCATGGTTAAGCCAATCTGCAAGTGTGGAGTTTATCAATGGAGTATGCATTGCATTGCATTGTGGAGTAGCATTCATGTGAGTGTTTGAATGGTATTCATTCCATGTAGATTAGTGTGACACCATTGTGCATCTTGTTGTATTGTGTGGAGTATTGTGAGTATGAGGTTTGGATTTCCTCTATTTCCTTGTTGCATTATGGGTGTTGATATTGTGTTGTGATAATGTGATGTGCTCTTGAAAATATGTTGTTTTATTGCTACTTGGTTTTTTTTTCTTGTTGTGCTTGAGTGTTCTTATGGGTGTGGGACTTACACTCACCCTTGTGGGAAGGGAAGAGAAGTCCAGGGTGAACGGGCAGTAGTTGGATTACATAGTTGAGGACCTTGGAGTATGGGCTCCATTGTATGCCATTGTCATATTCATACTTTTCCTTGGGGGAGGATAAGAAGAAAAAAAAAAAAAAAAAAATAGTGAGGAAGGAAGTAATTGAAGTATGGGTTTGTAGGAAGCTAAAGCTATTGGTTGTGCATGGTGGAGGATGTTGTGTTGGTAGTGTGTGTGGTGGAAGATGTTTATGAAGCCCCGAAAGGGCATGATATTATGAAGCCCCGAAAGGGCCTTGTATTTTGTTGATTTAGCCCCGAAAGGGCATGAGTTTTATGAAAAATATGATATGAAATGGTAAACCTCCTTGTGTTTCCCCCTTCACCCTATGTTCAAGGTTCCAATGGTGAGCCTTTGTGAAATATCCTTAGGATGGGATTTGTTGCAGTCTTGTTATGTGGTGTATATGTTTCTTACAAGTGTGTATGTGGATTTTGTTTGAGCCTTGTTCCCCTAGCGCGGGGGTGGTCTCTTTGAGGCCTATGGTTGGGTGGAAAGCACCCATGGTCCTTGTTGTTTTGTTGTGATGCATTTGCAAGTTCTTAGAGAAAAATCTTGGAAACTTGGAGTCCTTGTTATCTTCCATGTGCATAGGAGGAGAAGACAATATTGCATTGAGATGAGATAGAGAGAAAAACTCCATTTTGTTATGTGAGCCTAAATGTATTGTAAGAGAAAGCTACTGTCTTGGTTTGATTGTCAATGGAAAGGTTGTGAGTGCTCATGTGTAGTAAAAGTATTTTCCATTGTGTATATTATGATATGTTGACTTCACCACCTTTTTGTGTATCATGAGGGTATCATTGAAGATAATTCATTGTAATAATATTGTTGTTTTATTGGATGGTAACACCAATTAGAGATCCAAATTACTTGATGCTCTTGAGTGGAATGCAAAAGAAATTTGATATCATAGAAGAGATAATATTCATAGGAAGGATTATCCTGGTGGATTGCTATTATCATTTTAGTTCCATTGTTTACCAATTGTGAATGTACATTCAAATCTAGATCTGCATAAGAAGATAATGTTGAGAAAATGGTTTCTAAATTTCATAATTCATAGATAGGGATAATCCAAATAACTTCATATAAAGTCTTGTCATGAAATGTTGAGTTATTGGATTAAGTTAATGTTTTGAATGCTAAATGAATCACAATTTTAAAACTATACTTAGTTTATAATTATCTCCTAATTATCCTTGCAATAACTTACCTTGAATATCCTAGATTATAGAAGAAGAAAATCAAGTGATGATATAAAATATACAAGACTTAAGACATAAGCTTGTTGTAGGTGCACATTTTATCCTCTGGAAAATGTATGAGAAAGTAAACTAAATCTCTTCTCTTAATACAGACATTAAAATATTCAAGAGTATTCCTTAGACTCCTAGGACCCTATAACCTATAAAGGATATTTTAACATAATAAACTAACCATCATATTAATTGCATTACAAGGGACCTCATATGAGACACATAACTCGATTCAACACCATATCAAATTAAAAGAAACTTTAAAAAAAAAAAATATACAATGCTCATGTTAAACAAACCTAAACTAGCACCAAGTAATATTTTAAACAAGACATAGCGTGACAAACAACCTACTATATTATCTACCCTAGGCTAGCATGGGTTGGTGAATGAGAAAACAATTTAATATGCTATGGAGACCAAGGTATTTAATTTCTCTGACATGACCAAGACTTATTTCATCCACCTATTCCCTAGGCGCTTTGTGCCTTCAAATATTATATTGGAATACCCTGCAAGTTTATGACATAATTCTGACAAGAGGGAATGGCTTCCATTTTGTCCTTGACGCCTTGATTTGCCTTGGAAGAAGTTATGGCATTTTATATGTCTTTCTTCACCCACCTAATTAAGACTAGGATAAACTCCACACTACCAACAATATGGGACCAAGTAGCAAGTCGATTTAACATGGGAATTTGAAATGCATATCTTCTAGCTCAAAATTAATAGGATTTGACTCATGGAAAAGGCACCTATGCTTGTCTTGGCCAAAACTTTGGTAAGTGAGTCCACCATGGAGAGAAACCCAAGGAATTCTCTTGGTCTATGGGTAAGTGAAGAAGATTATGGGGTAGTAGCACGTGGGTAGTAGGGTGATTTGGAACTTTGCTAGAGAAAAAGTATTTCATCTTCTTAAAAGAAATGTGAGTGGGGTCAAGTTAATGGACTATGACTAATAGGGTATTTTAGATAGATGGATAGTTAATATGTTCGTATGCATTCATTTTGTTACCTTAATATTAGTAAGGATAGATTATCTTTTAAAATCATTCTTTTATGATAAATGTTTATATAAATGAATTGATCATTCTTTTCACTACAATTTTAATTGTAGTAGGTATTGACCCTAATATTAAAATGTGATGTCGCTTGCATTAGAGATATAATATGAATAATAAATAGATAATTCAATCTTAATAACTATGTCAATGAAAGATGTAAGTTGGGATATGAAAAAAATAAAAATATACACCCATTGATTTTGGGAACATTTTAAATACTCTAGAAAAGTGTTAATTATGTATATATTATTATTTGAATCGATTGCCTAGAGTAGCATAGTTGGCATCAAAGTTGATGATAGTTCTAATGGATAGTTAATCGAGGGTTACATGCATTGAAGAAATGTTAACTCATATGACAAATAAGTAAAGACGACATTGAAATGTGGAGTACAGATTAAAGTAGTAGGTATGAGTATTCTCTTTCCAAACCCTGGGTCAGTAGATGTCAGAGGGATGTCCAACTCAATGATGATATAGTTGTAACACACATATGTATTTTGGAGATTATTTAGGCTTATGAAATTAATTAATTAAGAATAATAATAATAATAATAATTTATTAAAAACAAATGTGTGCTTAATGTACATTTAGGGTAAATTTAAGGAATGACATAATTAAATAAGAAAAGTATCTCTAATTAATTAAAGATTATTTAATTAAATCGACAAAGAAATTATGAGAGCATATCTCATTTTATTAAATTAAATATCTCAACAAAATCTCTCTTCAGTTCAAAAAGGGAAATTTCCAGTTCACTATTGATCAAAAATGAGTTAAATCAGTTAACTCTTTTTTCTACTCAAATTCAATTAGTTAACTCCTTATTTTACTCAAATTAAATTTGTTAACTCCCTTTAATTTGGAAATCTACCTTTATGACTGAACTTCACATTTAATCCTGACCGTTGATTGAAATCGATCTCAACCGTTGATGAATTCCAAGAAAGTCTATTTAAGAGATCCTCATCTCTTCATTTTGAAAGGTTGAATGAGAATTTGCATCGAATTGTTGCTGGAATTCATACTCACATTTCCTCATATTCACATACGCAAAGATCAAGTTTGACCAAAAGTTGACCAGATTTAACCACGGTTGACTTGAGTTGACTAGTTTCAAAAAGAATTTTGAAATAATTAAACGAAATTATTTAATTAAATGGAGTACTTACTTCTAATTAATTAAACAAAGTTATTTAATTAAATGAGAAGCCATTCCTAATTAATTAAATGAAGTTATTTAATTAAATAAGAAAAGTGTCTCTAATTAATTAAAGATTATTTAATTAAATAGAAAAAGTAATTATGAGAGCATATCTCATTTTATTAAATTAAATATCTCAACAAAATCTCTCTTCAGTTCAAAAATAGAAATTTCCAGTTCACTGTTGATAAAAAATGAGTTAAATCAGTTCACTCCTTTTTCTACTCAAATTGAATCAGTTAACACCTTATTTTACTCAAATTAAATGTGAGGCCTCGCCCCGACCCATCGTAGCATAGTGATACATTACTCTTATTTTGTTATTCACGACTCGAGATCTCGAGATAGTATCTGATGCTTAGAACATATTTTATTATTTCCTGTTGTGTGATGTCATTTGCAGATATATTTGATGATTGTCATTTAATGTTCATGTATATATATGTTGACGAAATCAGTAAATGTAGGATTGAGATTTGATTTAAGATATTTCAAATGGTTAAGAATTATGTAGGATAAAGAAACTTTATTGATGTATGTTTTAATTTATGTGAATTCTGAATACGTATACATTTATGTACATGTGATTTTATGGGACTACTGATGTGTGCAATGAGTGTGCAGATATTTAGCCGAGAAACCCTACGGAGGAACAGAACTGATCTCCATGTGCTGATTTTGGAAACCCTGTTGTTCGTAAATCACATAATTGTATTGTGTGATGTATGTATGCATCTTCGTTGCTTAGTAAATTTTAATGTTCATAATTATGTTCTTTCAGTGTCGCTTGACACTCATAAAATGTTATGTGCCTCGGTGTGCTGTTTAGGGTTAATTGTTTAACCCTTGGATTCAAGTTAGTGTCAATTTTCTATTAGGTTCTTAATTAGGGTTAGTCATCCCTAATTCAGATTAATGCTTATTTTTGCAAGTTAGAGTTGTTAGATGGACCTATCTCATTCCTAGATTTTATTTTTCTGTAAACCTCTTTCCTTAGGCTTTTAACATGTTTTTATTCCAACCAAAGGGTATGGGTATGGGTTAGGAGTCTTTTCCAACCCCTAAGCCCCTTTTTTTGACTTTTGAGGTCACTCAAAAGTCCCCTTTTTGCCTTTGTACGAAAATTGCAAGTGGTTGTCATGAGTTGTCCTACCCCACCTCCTTTTACGATTTAACCATGGTGTAGGTTGAGTTAGGAGTTTCTAGAGTGGCTAGTGGGTGGAGATAGTTATTGCTCCTTTTGGGTGGTTGTGTTGGAGGCTTATTTAGAGGCCTTCCTTGGACTAGTTGTGGGGTTACCCAATCTCTACATTTAAAGAAGATTTCTTGAAGCTTGAAGGAAGGAGGGATACTCTACTCAAACTGGTTCATTGCCATTACCTCCTTGTGAAGGTAGGAAATTCTCATCCCCCTTATTCAGTTTTTATGTTTTGTTTCATGTTCATGTTACTTTGTTGTTGTTTCACTGTTGTATGGTTGTGGGTATGTTGGGAAGATTTGTAAACCATGTCATTTTGGTTGTTTTCCTTTCTTGTTTATGTTTGAAATTTTGAGGTTTCCTTGCATGGGTGTTTTGGTATTACTCACCCTAGGAGAGGGCAGAAGTGACCAATTTTGGGAGAGGTCTGTTTAGTTGGACTCCAACCTGTGTAGAGTCTCTTCTCAAGATGAGAAGAGGGATAAAGGGTAGGGTGTTATGGGCCCCTACCCATCAGCACAAACTTGATATGAGTATGGCAAGTTTAAATGGAAGAATAGAAGTTTATTGGTTATTGGCCCCGATTGGGCATCTGAATTGGTGTTGTGCTTGACTTCTCCAGTTGGAAGAATCCACCTCTCCCTAGTCTTGATTCATTGTGAATCCTATTGTGTAAACCATGTATGATTATGCATGCTTGATGTTCTTTTGGTTCTGATTGGTTGTCACCCGATCAGATTTTTGCTTCCTCCATGGTTCTAGAAGTGAGTTGCAGAAAAACATTATAAATCCCTTGATTTTGATCATGAAGAAAATTTGATTAATTTGTTGAAAATTGGGATCGAGATCCTATTGTAAATGGTATTTTAAACTTAGTTGTAATGGCCATGAAGCCAGGTTTTCTTCTTGGTTCTTTCCCGGCTGAGCCTTTGAATCAGGTTATTAATAAAATAAGTGATTGAGTAAACTTTGCTTCTCTTAAAATTTCCGTATTCTATGTTGTTATATAAATGTGTATCAAAGATGAGATGAAACAATGATGTGCAATTATGCAAGATTCAAATTGTAAATGTATGGTGTCTCCTTTGAGTTTGGTATGATTTAGTTTATGGATGGTTGTGTTGAAAGTGAATTTGCAAGAACATGTAGGAAAGAATTAGGTTAAGTTATCCAAACTTAAATTTAAAAATATGATAGAGGACAGAACTTGGTGTGTCTTGATACTCCCATCAAAATGAATAGAGCATTATCATTTAGATCTCTCTCTATTTTCTCAATTGCCTTAAGACTAGTTTAGTCATTATGTTGTTCCAATGTTGATCCATCAGTTATAATAGATGGTTAAATGAATATGTAGATGGTTATTACATGTAATATGGTTTCATTGAAATGCATGGCCATTTGAGGTTCATGGAAATAATAAATTAGAAATTCATAAGAGAATGCATACACCTATTGTTGTAATATAGTTGCAAAAAAAAAAAAAGGATACAATGAGTTTCAAGAGAGAGAGAGAGAAGACAAATTATCAAATAATCCGCGTACAGGATGCTGGAGTTTGTATGAGAGAATGTAATAATTCTTGTTTTGGAACAGAGAATATTCTTTTAAATATCCTCTTTTAAAACATATGTTAAAGCTTGTAAAATTAAATTAGAATAATAATGATAGTTAGAAATGGTGTAAATATAGTTTTAAACTAATATAATAAAGATCTTATTTTCACCTATAAAACTTTACCTCTTAAATTCTCTAACCACCTTCCTTGGGCGTCAGATTTGGAAGGCCTATTAAAAAAAATAGTTTGTAACAAATATATATAGCATTTCAAAGAAGACTGGATGGGAGGGTGACGTCACCTGTCTCCACCTCCCATCCCCAAAATCCCTTTTTCTTGTTTTGTGCATCATGGGTTTGAGACTTTGTTAAGGGTTATGCACTTTGTTTTTGAAAAATTTCCCCCTGTCAGCGTACGTCCCATCCTCTTCTCTTGTTTGTGCTGGACGCTCAACCACCTTGGGAGGGTCATCAATACGTCGGCTTGGGTCATCAATGTTGTCGACGCATTGTGTCCCAGTCGTTGTCCCTGCGTTGGATGCCACCTCACGCGTCCCCCTCTGGACTGTGCTGCCGCCGCCCACGCGGGATATAGGGAGGCCCGACCTGCCAAGTGCAGACCTCGGGCAGCGCGTGCGCAGGGTAGAGGGGGGGGACTAGGCCTAGGTAGTAGGATGTGTAGGGTTGTAGAGGGGGGGGGGGGGCGTGTAGGGAGTTTAGGATGGGGTAGATTAAATTGAGGTTAGTTTTAGTGTTTAAATAGATTTAAATTGTTTTAAGTGTTAAGTTTAATGTTAAAATATGTTAGTTAGTTTATTATTTACTTTGGGTTTTAGTTAAATGTTTAAATAAGTTAGTGGTTAATGTATATTCTTTATAGTTAGATTTTATTAATTTATTGAGTTTTAGATTTAGTATTGAATTAGTATGTTAGTTTAGGTATATGTTATTTATTTTTGTTTGTTTAAATTGTTAATAAAATTAGTAAAAGATCATGTTAGAATAGTTGTATCATTTTAAAGTATTTGGTTTAAAGTTAGTTTAATATTAAATGTAATATAGTTAAAATTTTAAATTAAGTTAGTATTTTATGTTTAAGAAGAAACTTTAAATTGATTAAAGTATAGTTAGTTGATTTAATAAAGTTTAAGGTTATGTCATGTTTTGATTCAGGACATTTGTCGTAATTGTTAATAATTTTAGTTATTTAGTTATGCTTGATTTTGTAAATACCAATTTAGTTAGTTTTGATTCAAATGTACTCTAATTGTTTTAACCATTAAGTAGATTAAATTTATCGATTAAATGACTATTAAAATAAGTTTTAATGTAGGTTTGATTGATTCGATATTGCAAGTAATTTTAATTCTGAATTCAGGTACATTGTTATTTAAGTAATTTTGATTGCATATCATTATAAATTAATGCAACATCATAAATTTAGCACTATTAATCTAATAACGAAAGTTGCAAAATTTTAACGATGTTATCGTCCTCTTGTTGAAAATCTTAGGATGCAATGTAGGGAACCTGTACTAAAACTTCTATATTAGTCATATCAAACGTAGAGCATGTTTAATATTATTTATAAAAAAAAAGTTGTGTGTGTTTTGCCCTCTTAGCTTGGGCATGACATTAAATCTCTTAACTCCCTTTAATTTTGAAATCTCCCTTTATGACTGAACTTCACCTTTAATCCTGACCGTTGATTGAAATCAATCTCAACCGTTGATGAATTCCAGGAAAGTCTATTTAAGAGACCCTCATCTCTTCATTTTGAAAGGTTGAATGAGAATTTGCATCAAATTGTTGTTGGAATTCATACTCACATTTGCTCATATTGACATACGCAAAGATCAAGTTTGATCAAAAGTTGACCAGATTTAACCACGGTTGACTTGAGTTGACTAGTTTTGAAAAGAATATTGAACTAATTAAACAAAATTATTTAATTAAATGGAGTACTTGCTTCTAATTAATTAAACAAAGTTATTTAATTAAATGAGAAGCCATTCCTAATTAATTAAATGAAGTTATTTAAATAAATAAGTGTCTCTAATTAATTAAAGATTATTTAATTAAATAGAAAAAGTAATTATGAGAGCATATCTCATTTTATTAAATCAAATATCTCAAGAAAATCACTCTTCAGTTCAAAAAGGGAAATTTCCAGTTCACTATTGATAAAAAATGAGTTAAATCAATTAACTCCTTTTTCTACTCAAATTGAATCAGTTAACTCCTTATTTTACTCAAATTAAATCTGTTAACTCCCTTTAATTTGGACATCTCCCTTTATGAATGAACTTCACCTTTAATCCTGACCATTGATTGAAATCGATCTCAACCGTTGATGAAATCCAGGAAAGTCTTTTTAAGAGACCCTCATCTCTTCATTTTGAAAGGTTGAATGAGAATTTGCATCGAATTGTTGTTGGAATTCATAATCACATTTGCTCATATTCACATACGCAAATATCAAGTTTGACCAAAAGTTGACCAGATTTAACCACGGTTGACTTGAGTTGACTAGTTTTGAAAAAAAATTTGAAATAATTAAACGAAATTATTTAAGTAAATGGAGTACTTACTTCTAATTAATTAAACAAAGTTATTTAATTAAATGAGAAGCCATTCCTAATTAATTAAATGAAGTTATTTAGTTAAATAAGCAAAGTGTCTCTAATTAATTAAACATTATTCAATTAAATAGAAAAAATAATTATGAGAGCATATCTCATTTTATTAAATTAAATATCTCAACAAAATCTCTCTTCACCTCAAAAAGGGAAATTTCTAGTTCACTATTGATAAAAAATGAGTTAAATGAGTTAACTCCTTTTTCTACTCAAATTGAATCAGTTAACACTTTATTTTATGGCAATTAAATCTGTTAACTCCCTTTAATTTGGAAATCTCTCTTAATGACTGAACTTCACCTTTAATCCTGACCGTTGATTGAAATCGATCTCTACCATTGATGAATTTCAGGAAAGTCTATTTAAGAGACCCTCATCTCTTCATTTTGAAAGGTTGAATGAGAATTTGCATCGAATTGTTGCTGGAATTCATACTCTCATTTGCTCATATTCACATACGCAAAGATCAAGTTTGACCAAAAGTTGACCAGATTTAACCACGGTTGACTTGAGTTGACTAGTTTCGAAAAGAATTTTGAAAGAATTAAAAGAAATTATTTAATTAAATGGAGTACTTACTTGTAATTAATTAAACAAAGTTATTTAATTAAATGAGAAGCCATTCCTAATTAATTAAATTAAGTTATTTAATTAAATAAGAAAAGTGCCTCTAATTAATTAAAGATTATTTAATTAAATAGAAAAAGTAATTATAAGAGCATATCTCATTTTATTAAATTAAATATCTGAACAAAATCTCTCTTCAGTTAAAAAAGGGAAATTTCCAATTCACTATTGATAAAAAATGAGTTAAATTAGTTAACTCCTTTTTCTACTCCAATTGAATCAGTTAACTCCTTATTTTACTCAAACTAAATCTGTTAACTCCCATTAATTTAGAAATCTCTCTTTATGACTGAACTTCACCTTTAATCTTGACCGTTGATTGAAATCGATCTCAACCATTGATGAATTCCAGGAGAGTCTATTTAAGAGACCCTCATCTCTTCATTTTGAAAGGTTGAATGAGAATTTACATCGAATTGTTGCTGGAATTCATACTCACATTTCCTCGTATTCACATACGCAAAGATCAAGTTTGACAAAAAGTTGACCAGATTTAACCACGGTTGACTTCAGTTGACTTGTTTTGAAAAGAATTTTGAAATAATTAAACGAAATTATTTAATTAAATGGAGTACTTAATTCTAATTAATTAAACAAAGTTATTTAATTAAATGAGAAGCCATTCCTAATTAATTAAATGAAGTTATTTAATTAAATAAGAAAATTGTCTCTAATTAATTAAAGATTATTTAATTAAATAGAAAAAGTAATTATAAGAGCATATCTCATTTTATTAAATTAAATATCTCAACAAAATATCTCTTTAGTTCAAAAATGGAAATTTCCAGTTCACTATTGATCAAAAATGAGTTCAATCAGTTAACTCCTTTTTCTACTCAAATTGAATCAGTTAACTCCTTGTTTTAATCAAATTAAATCTCTTAACTCCCTTTAATTTGGAAATCTCCCTTTATGACTGAACTTCACCTTTAATCCTGACCATTGATTGAAATCGATCTCAACAGTTGATGAATTTCAGGAAAGTCTATTTAAGAGACCCTCATCTCTTCATTATGAAAGGTTGAATGAGAATTAGCATTGAATTTTTGCTAGAATTCATACTAACATTTGCTCATATTCACATACGCAAAGATCAAGTTTGACCAGAACTTGACCAGATTTAAATACGGTTGACTTGAGTTGACTAGTTTCGAAAAGAATTTTGAAATAATTAAACGAAATTATTTAATTAAATGGAGTATTTACTTCTAATTAATTAAACAAAGTTATTTAATTAAATGAGAAGCCATTCCTAATTAATTAAATAATGTTTTTTAATTAAATAAGAGAAGTGTCTCTAATTAATTAAACATTATTTATTTAAATAGAAAAAGTAATTATGAGAGTATATCTCATTTTATTAAATTAAATATCTCAACAAAATCTCTCTTCAGTTCAAAAAGGGAAATTTTCAATTCACTATTGATTAAAAATGAGTTAAATTAGTTAACTCCTTTTTTTACTCAAATTGAATCAGTTAACAACTTATTTTACTCAAATTAAATCTGTTAACTCCCTTTAATTGAAAATCTCCCTTGATGACTGAACTTCACCTTTAATCCTGACTGTTGATTGAAATTTATCTCTACCGTTGACGAATTCCAAGAAAGTCTATTTAAGAGACCCTCATCTCTTCATTTTGAAAGGTTGAATGAGAATTTGCATCGAATTGTTGCCGGAATTCATACTCACATTTGCTCATATTCACATACGCAAAGATCAAATTTGTCCAAAAGTTGACCAGATTTAACCACGGTTGACTTGAGTTGACTAATTTTGAAAAGAATTTTGAAATAATTAAATGAAATTATTTAATTAAATGAAATACTAAATTCTAATTAATTAAACAAAGTTATTTAATTAAATGAGAAGCCATTCCTAATTAATTAAATGAAGTTATTTAATTAAATAAGAAAAGTCTCTCTAATTAATTAAAAATTATTTAATTAAATAGAAAAAGTAATTATGAGGGCACATCTCATTTTATTAAATTAAATATCTCAACAAAATCTCTCATCAGTTCAAAAAGAAAAATTTCCAGTTCACTATTGATCAAAAATGAGTTAAATGAGTTAAATCGTTTTTCTACTCAAATTGAAACAATTAACTCCTTATTTTACTCAAATTAAATCTGTTAACTCTCTTTAATTTGGAAATCTTCCTTTATGACTGAACTTCACCTTTAATCCTGACCGTTGATTGAAATCGATCTCAACCGTTGATTAATTCCAGGGAAGTCTATTTAAGAGACCCTCATCTCCTCATTTTGAAAGGTTGAATGAGAATTTGCATTGAATTGTTGCTGAAATTCATACTCACATTTTCTCATATTCACATACGCAAAGATCAAGTTTGACCAAAAGTTGACAAGATTTAACCACAGTTGACTTGAGTTGACTAGTTTCGAAAAGAATTTTGAAATAATTAAACGAAATTATTTAATTAAATGGAGTACTTACTTCTAATTAATTAAACAAAGTTATTTAATTAAATGAGAAGCCATTCCTAATTAATTAAATGAAGTTATTTAATTAAATAAGAAAATTGTCTCTAATTAATTAAAGATTACTTATTTAAATAGAAAAAGTAATTATAAGAGCATATCTCATTTTATTAAATTAAATATCTCAAAAAAATCTCTCTTTAGTTCAAAAAGGGAAATTTTCTGTTCACTATTGATAAAAAATGAGTTAAATCAGTTAACTCCTTTTTCTACTCAAATTGAATCAGTTAACTCCTTATTTTACTCAAATTAAATCTATTAACTCCCTTTAATTTGGAAATATCCCTTTATGACTTAACTTTACCTTTAATCCTGACCGCTGATTGAAATCGATCTCAACCGTTGATGAATTTCAGGAAAGTCTATTTAAGAGACCCTCATCCTCTTCATTTTGAAAGGTTGAATGAGAATTTGCATCGAATTGTTGCTAGAATTCATACTAACATTTTCTCATATTCACATACGCAAAGATCAAGTTTGACCAAAAGTTGACTAGATTAAACCACGACTGACTTGAGTTGACTAGTTTCAAAAAAAATTTTGAAATAATTAAACAAAATTATTTAATTAAATGGAGTACTTACTTCTAATTAATTAAACAAAGTTATTTAATTAAATGAGAAGCCATTCCTAATTAATTAAATAAAGTTATTTAATTAAATAAGAAAAGTGTCTCTAATTAATTAAAGATTATTCAATTAAATAGAAAAAGTAATTATGAGAGCATATCTCATTTTATTAAATTAAATATCTCAATAAAATCTCTCTTCAGTTCAAAAAGGGAAATTTCCAGTTCACTATTGATCAAAAATGAGTTAAATCAGTTAACTCCTTTTTCTACTCAGATTGAATCAGTTAACTCCTTATTTTACACAAATTAAATCAGTTAACTCCCTTTGATTTTGAAATCTCCCCTTAAGACTGAACTTCAGCTTTAATCATGACTGTTGGTTGAAATCGATCTCAACCGTTGATGAATTCCGAGAAATTCTAGTTATGAGACCCTCATCTCTTCATTTTGAAAGGTTGAATGAGAATTTGCATCGAATTGTTGTATGAATTCATACTCACATTTGCTCATATTCACATACTCAGAGATCAAGTTTGACCAAAAGTTGACCAGATTTAACCACAGTTGACTTGAGTTGACTAGTTTCGAAAAGAATTTTGAAATAATTAAATGAAATTATTTAATTAAATGGAGTAGTTACTTCTAATTAATTATACAAAGTTATTTAATTAAATGAGAAGCCATTACTAATTAATTAAATGGAGATATTTAATTAAATAAGAAAAGCGTCTCTAATTAATTAAAGATTATTTAATTAAATAGAAAAAGTAATTATGAGAGCACATCTCATTTTATTAAATTACATATCTCAACAAAATCTCTCTTCAGTTAAAAAATGGAAATTTACAATTCACTATTGATAAAAAATGAGTTAAATCAGTTAACTCATTTTTCTACTCAAATTGAATGAGTTAACTCCTTATTTCACTCAAATTAAATCTGTTAACTCCCTTTAATTTGGAAATCTCCTTTTATGACTGAACTTCACCTTTAATCTTGACCGTTGATTGAAATCGATCTCAACCGTTGATGAATTCCCAGAAAGTCTATTTAAGAGACCCTCATCTCTTCATTTTGAAAGGTTGAATGAGAATTTGCATCAAATTTTTGATGGAATTCATACTCACATTTGCTCATATTCACATACGCAAAGATCAAGTTTGACCAAAAGTTGACCAAATTTAACCATGCTTGACTTGAGTTGACTAGTTTCAAAAAGAATTTTGAAATAATTAAACAAAATTATTTAAATAAATGGAGTACTTACTTCTAATTAATTTAACAAAGTTATTTAATTAAATGAGAATCCATTCCTAATTAATTAAATGAAGTTATTTAATTAAATAAGAAAATTGTCTCTAATTAATTAAAGATTATTTAATTAAATAGAAAAAGTAATTATGAAAGCATATCTCTTTTTATTAAATTAAATATCTCAACAAAATCTCTCTTCAGTTCAAAAAGGGAAATTTCTAGTTCAATATTGATCAAAAATGCATTAAATTAGTTAACTCCTTTTTCTACTCAAATTGAATCAGTTAACTTCTTATTTTACTCAAATTAAATCTGTTAACTCCCTTTAATTTGGAAATCTCCCTTTATGACTGAACTTCACCTTTAATCTTGACCGTTGATTGAAATCGATCTCAACTGTTGATGAATTCCAGGAAAGTCTATTTAAAAGACCCTCATCTCTTCATTTTGAAAGGTTTAATGAGAATTTGCATCAAATTGTTGCTAGAATTCATACTCACATTTTTTCATATTCACATACGCAAAGATCAAGTTTGACCAAAAGTTGACCAGATTTAACCATGGTTGACTTGAGTTGACTAATTTCGATTTTTTTTTTGAAATAATTAAATGAAATTATTTAATTAAATGGAGTACATACTTGTAATTAATTAAACAAAGTTATTTAATTAAATGAGAAGCCATTCCTAACTAATTAAATGAAGTTATTTAATTAAATAAGAAAAGTGTCTCTAATTGATTAAAGATTATTTAATTAAATAGAAAAAGTAATTATGAGAGCATATCTCATTTTATTAAATTAAATATCCCAAAAAAAATCTCTCTTCAGTTCAAAAATGGAAATTTCCAGTTCACTATTGATAAAAAATGAGTTAAATTAGTTAACTCCTTTTTCTACTCGAATTGAATCAGTTAACTCCTTATTTTACTCAAACTAAATCTGTTAACTCCCTTTAATTTGGAAATCTCCCTTTATGACTGAACTTCACCTTTAATCCTGACCGTTGATTGAAATCGATCTCGATCGTTGATGAATTCCAGGAAAGTCTATTTAAGAGACCCTCATCTCTTCATTTTGAAAGGTTGAATGAGAATTTGCATCGAATTGTTGCTGGAATTCATACTCACATTTGCTCATATTCACATAGGCAAAGATCAAGTTTGACCAAAAGTTGACCAGATTTAACCACGGTTGACTTGAGTTGACTAGTTTCGAAAAGAATTTTGAAATAATTAAACGAAATTATTTAATTAAATTGAGTACTTACTTTTAATTAATTAAACAAAGTTATTTAATTAAATGAGAAGCCATTCCTAATTAATTAAATGAAGTTATTTAATTAAATAAGAAAATTGTCTTTAATTAATTAAAGATTATTTAATTGAATAGAAAAAGTAATTATGAGAGTATATCTTGTAATGCCACTCAAGACATACTGAAAGAATATAAAACAAAACACAATTCCATAAATGCAATAATTTTTTTAAAAATTATCTCAACAAAAGTTCCATTATAATAAAAATACATAAAGAGTTTAGAACTATAATGAAATACAATTTCATTTCTTGACACCTATGTCCAACTTTGGAACCCTAAATACTGATTCAAAAGTAACTTCAATAAACATCCGTAGCTACTTGAATCTCGAAGCACCTAAAAACCACACAAAATGCAACATAACACAAACAGGGGCTCAGTACACACTGAGTTAAAAGACAAAATCCATCTGCATACATGTTAGTACCAACATATGGACATCCAAAAACATATTTCTAATCCATCTAATATAGTGCAAATTGTTAGAGTAAATAATTAATATTTAATTATTTATTCTATTGCTTAAGTTTACTTAGGTCATGCATTTATTTAATATTTCATATTTAATGCATGTTGTGACAACACGGGAGTTTGTTCCCTTCTAGTTGTCACACTTATCTTCCAGCTTGTTCTACAAGCTTCCATGAGCTCTTTATATTCGAGCTCTCCTCATTGTATTTTCACATTGTGAAGCCATTTCTTATTGTAAATACATTTCTTATGGTGTTTGCATTTTTGGCTCTCATGTCCGTTTAGGATTTTTTCCCGTGCTCCATGCTCCTCCCCTTCTTTGGCTTCTCTTTGACAGGGTCACATGCAGGTGATCTTGGCGTCTTCGGAGTTGGCTTTCCTCAACTCCAACATGGTATCAGAGCCTTCCTGCTGCAGCTTTGTTGAAGAAATTTTGAAGCCGTGATTTGAAGTCACAAACCCTAGTTTGTTTGTGCATTTTTTCTTCAAATCAGGGGATCAGCAATTTTTGGAGCACTTTCAGCCCAAACGGACATCACCATTGGATCCGGAAGGCCGTTTGCAGTCAGGATTCATATAAAGCTTTTCGTTTTTGGAGACAGGGCATTTTTTGGCGATTTTTTGAGGCCTCTAGGAGTCTGCCGTACGGTCGTACGAACGCAGCGCGGATTTAAAAAAAAAAAAAAAAAAAAAACATTTCCGGCAGTGCCGCCACCGCGCCACCCGCGCGCCGCCCACTCCCCGGCCGCCGCCCGTCCGCCGCCCTCCGCCGGCGGCTCCTCCCGGCTCCGCCGCCCTGCGGCCGCCTCCGCCCGCCAGCGCCGCTCAGCCAACTCTGCAACACCATCAGCCGAGTAGGCCACTACGGGGGTGACACGTGGCATGGGTGCCACGTGGACCCGCCACGTCACCCCTGCCACGTCAGCACTGCCACGTGGCACTTTTTTTTGCTGCGACGGCCTCCAATCCGTCAAATTTAATCGCGTGACTTGCTGACGTCAGCACTGCATCAGCCCTTGCATGCACCTCTCCCGATTGCTTTTGGACCTACCTTTGGTTTTTTGGCCATAACTCTTGCATACGGAGGTATTTTTCCGATCCGAAAGAAGCGCCGAAAATCTGGTTCCGAGACGGAGATTTTGGTGCAGGTATTTTTAGGTTTTGATCATTTTTATTGCCTGTTTTTTCAGTTGAAGTCCAAAGTCTTGTTTTTGACTCCGGCATGCATATCTTTTGCGTCCCATGTCTGTTTTTGGAAAACTTTATATTTCTGGAAAGCTGGTTTTGTGTACTTTTCAGAACTGTAGTCTTTTTTCTTCTCTTTTGGCCTCTTCTCTTTCTATCATAGTTTTGGCGTTTTTGCTCTATGGTGGATATTTTGAGTGTTTTAGGCCCGAGGATCGTTTTCCTGGCATGGTTTGCTTTATTTTAGGCTGTACTTTCTTTTGGTTCAGCTCTTTTTCATTTTTGATTATTGTAGCTATCTTTTTGAAGCATTTTTCATTTTTGCACTGAGATAAATTGTCACTTTTGCATTCTGGGAGTCATGAACGTTGTTTTGAGTCAGGTGTACTTGCACTATTTTCATAAAGCACCATGGGGGGGATTATTGTTTGCTGTTTTAGGCATTCTCCCTTTGTCAAGTGAGTGTCCCTTCCACGACATTAGCCCATGCAGAGTCAGTTAGACCGTGTCTTTATCGGTGTCTGTACTTCTTTTCCTCTCTCCTCGTTCTTGGTTCGGTTGCAGAAGATTTTGGCTCACCTTCTCAGTTGCCTGTCATCACACCCCGTCTGCATTAAGGGGGGATTATGTTATGTTCTAATGCATCCATGGTTCGATGGTTCGATAGTGTGAACTATGTATTCAGTGGTTGATCCTATATACAAGGCGATTGCAGTGGCTAGCTACCTATGCATTTCGGTGAGATGGATCATCTACCATATAGACATGCTCGGCTCATGCCTTCTTCTTCCATGGAGGTTTCTTCAGATCAGCAGCTTGGCAGATTTGCAACTTCTTCATGCTTCAGTGATGCTGCTTCTTCATGATCACTCATTGTTCCTGATTTAGGGGACAATTTCCCTAGTTGGAGACTTCTTCAGCTCTTCACTGGGTTCTTACCTCTTTTTAGGGGAGGGTTTTTCCCATGTGGTTTTCTCTCTTTCCCTGCTTACAGAGGTTTCATCTTCTTGCATTGTACTTGGGTACCTAACATGGCCTCGTTGCCAGGACCCATTATGCATTTCATCTTAGCTTTGTGAGCTTAAGGCATTTCCCTAAGTTGCACTTAAGGGGGGGTGTTAGAGTAAATAATTAATATTTAATTATTTATTCTATTGCTTAAGTTTACTTAGGTCATGCATTTATTTAATATTTCATATTTAATGCATGTTGTGACAACACGGGAGTTTGTTCCCTTCTAGTTGTCACACTTATCTTCCAGCTTGTTCTACAAGCTTCCATGAGCTCTTTATATTCGAGCTCTCCTCATTGTATTTTCACATTGTGAAGCCATTTCTTATTGTAAATACATTTCTTATGGTGTTTTCATTTTTGGCTCTCATGTCCGTTTAGGATTTTTTCCCGTGCTCCATGCTCCTCCCCTTCTTTGGCTTCTCTTTGACAGGTTCGCATGCAGGTGATCTTGGCGTCTTCGGAGTTGGCTTTCCTCAACTCCAACACAAATCTGATAATAATATGCAAGAAGTAAACAATTACTTTTCATTGCAAAAATTAAAGTCACACTAAGAATAGCTCATGTAAATGAAACATATATATTCTGAGGTGTCATCGTTATAGCGCTAAGTTTTTGCATCCAAATATGGTATGCTCATAGTCATCATATAACGGTATTCTCTATTTTACTTGTCTTTGACAGAATAGAGACATGCCTTTTCTCTGTACTTAACCATATAGGTTTAAGTCATAGGTAAGGCCAATTTTCTTTTATGTGAAATTAACCCACCCAATTTATTTTTAAAGTTATCACTGAATTAATTAACTGAATAGGATAAACCAACTTCAACCACCTCGATATACGTTCATCACAGACATTCTTAAAAATACACATCAAACAAATATACTAAGGATGAACATGCGGCAATTATAAAATCAGATTACAATATGATACTACATCCTTAAATCCATCTGTAACACATCTTATGCTGCCAAGTTCAAAGGTAAATATGGATAATTACATCAACAGGATTAAAACCTATAATATCAAGATTGCATAGATACAATTGAACTGTTGCACAACTCAATGATACTTACAAAATCTTCATACTATACTTTTAATTCTCTGTTGTCCTAATCATCTATACTTAACATCGAATTGACCAAGATAATGAATCATAATGCACATGATATTCACATCATCAAACATGTATCAAAATCTGCCTCAATTCATATACTACTTTCATTTTTATTAAGAACTGAAATTCATCTTACATAATAAAAGAATTCTGTCTTAAGCATCTAATCTCAAACAATTCAATAAAGCTAATAGATCACATTATAATCATAGTAAAAAACTAAGTACAGCCAAATCTTAACAAGTGATCGTTTAACTAAGATATTAAGATAAACCAGTGTCTATAAAAGTAACACCTCTATTTTGACAATATGGCACCACCAAAATAACCACAACAACTTATTAAGATGTGATGTTTAAAATCGATTTAGAATATAATTCAAAATATACAAAGTGACTTTCAACATTTTACACAACTATTTAACAATATGTCGATACCCTAATTATATATGTATGTTTTTTTTCAAAATTACAATTTATACGTTATGTCAAAACTGTCATTCCTGTCAGTGATCAAAAACGAACAGAATACAACTTCCTTTGAAGGTATTTCACAAAGATCGACTAATGCTTTTAACATGTTTACTGCCGACTGTTCTCACTAAATTATCTACAACCTAAAGTTCCATATTGACATTAAAACCAACTAGTTACAATATGCGTCGAACCTCATTCCATAACAGAATTTCTGAATTCACCCAAAATTCATTCTATTTAGGCTTATTTGACTTAAACAATTCAAACCTCCCAAATACGAATTTAACATAACAATAGTTATGCTGTTACAATATAAACCAACTTCAATTATAATACAAGGTAAATGCTTGACAAAATGTCGATGCTCACATTCCCTACTATCGACACTTTAGAAACAAATATCTCATAGTCTACGACTGGAATATAACCACTAAGCACTAAGATTGCGACATCCAATAAACTTATTGTGAACAACATAATCATCCATTAAAACATAAGACCCTAAACTCCGCTAAGTACATTTCTAAACTAATATGCTTGTTTATAGCTGAACTATTTGACAAAATGCTGATGACATTAATTTCATAAGAAATTTAACTCAACTGTGTTTTTTTTATTTTTTTAAAACACTAACAGTCCATCTAACAGCATAACCAACCTAAATTTGAAAACCATTGTTTATGAATATGCTATACTCTGTTTTGAATAAGATATTGGGATAAACAACTATGCCCTAGCTCAAATGCAAAACCCAGTAAAAAGAAAACCCGATTCCATTTATCGAGCTGTTTAACTCTAGATGTTTCACACCATACACAGTGACCTCCTCTTTCTCCTTAACATAATAAACACCCAAAAATGTACAACATAACACAATGATAGTTTCACTCAAACTTCTAATTTAAAACTTAGAATTTAGCCAAATATAATTAACAGCTGAGAGCTATGCGATAACAAACAATAAAGCTCAGACATATCCATGTGTTTCCCAAGTACACTTTCATAACCTCCCTTGAGTATGGGAACAAACATTGCCAAAAAAATATCTTTGAACCTTGCCTATTTCCAGGCTCGAAAGTAGTTTACGCAAATGTCCTTCAAAACATTTTAAAATCAAACTTCTACCATTCCTAATTTAAACATTTCAATGCAGTAGCAAGAGAGAGAAGGATAGAAAATGCCCCTACGTGAGGTAAGAAGACACAACTTGTTCAGCAAAGTCCCTGCTACACAACTTGATGTGAAGCCCAAAATGTCGAATCCGACCAAAGTTCAAGATGCAGAGATGGAAGAGCTTGATAAACAAACTGGTTGTGAATAATATCTCGAGGCTCAGCCTCATATGCATGAAAATAGTTCCAACAAACCCTTCCATGTTTCCGAAAATCACTGCAACTTAGTTCACAAATGTATGCCAAATAGAGCACGGCGGCCATAATTCCGGCCAAGCCTTAACAGAAAGCCCTCTTGAAATTGAAATGATCAACAGAACACCGAGTGCCATAATGCCTCTTTAATATTGCTTTTAATGCTACAATGCAACATAGCGATACGGGTACAATAAAAATAAACCCATTACCACCACCATTTTGGCATTCTGTAACAATGTGAAATTCACATCATTTAAGCATTCAAGACTAATTTACAAAACAACTAGTATGCATGATCTATCATCCGCGGGTAATAAAACCCTAACTTAAACAAGTGAAGCATTGACATGAAATAAAAACCATTATAGGGTAAGATGCAATTAAATATATTTAACACTATTCACAACATTTGCAAATATACCAAGTCAAAAACCTCTAAGGTTGTGATTAATCTATTTACAATTTATATGCATAAACCTTGTAAAACTTAACCTCATGAACACTTGATACCCTATTTAATGAATTCTAATAATCAAGTTTACAATCCTTAAAACTCAAATTAAGATAAGAACTTAAAACGTTTTATTCCTTCAAAGCAATCTAATATAAGCAACCGAAAAATGTCAGGTATTAAAACCTCTTATATTAAAATCATAAGTCATCTGTCATATCTAGATAAAGTAATGTTGATACCAGAAACACACTCAACAAAAGTTTTATGTTCTTGCTAAACAGAATATAATCAAATTCTGACTAAACAATCAACGTATCAAACTGAAAGAAATTAGATCGCAACTAAGTCATAAAAGCAAAATAACCAAAACAAGGAAACAGGCATGACGTATCTCATTTTATTAAATTAAATATCTCAACAAAATCTCTCTTCAGTTCAAAAAGGGAAATTTCTAGTTCACTATTGATCAAAAATGAGTTAAATCAGTTAACTCCTTTTTCTACTCAAATTGAATCAGTAAACTCCTTATTTTACTCAAATTAAATCTGTTAACCCCCTTTAATTTGCAAATCTCCCTTTATGACTAAACTTCACCTTTAATCCTAACTGTTGATTGAAATCGATCTCAACCGTTGATGAATTCCAAGAAAGTCTATTTAAGAGACCCTCATCTCTTCATTTTAAAAGGTTGAATGAAAATTTGCATCGAATTGTTTCTAAAATTCATACTCACATTTGCTCATATTCACATATGCAAAGATCAAGTTTGACCAAAAGTTGACCAGATTTAACCAGGATTGACTTGAGTTGACTAGTTTCGAAAAGAATTTTGAAATAATTAAACGAAATTATTTAATTAAATGGAGTATTTACTTCCAATTAATTAAACAAAGTTATTTAATTAAATGAGAAGCCATTCCTAATTAATTAAATGAAGTCATTTAATTAAACAAGAAAAGTGTCTCTAATTAATTAAAGATTATTTAATTAAATAGAAAAAGTAATTACGAGAGCATATCTCATTCTATTAAATTATATATCTCACCAAAATCTCTCTTCAGTTCAAAAAGACAAATTTTCAGTTCACTATTGATCAAAAATAAGTTAAATCAGTTAACTCCTTTTTCTACTCAAATTGAATCAGTTAACTCCTGATTTTACTCAAATTAAATCTTTTAACTCCCTTTAATTTGAAAATCTCCCTTTATGACTGAACTTCACCTTTAATCCTGACCGTTGATTGAAATCAATCTCAACCGTTGATAAATTCCAGGAAAGTCTATTTAAGAGACCCTCATCTCTTCATTTTGAAATGTTGAATGAGAATTTGCATCGAATTGTTGCTAGAATTCATACTCACATTTGCTCATATTCACATACGCAATGATCAAGTTTGATCAAAAGTTGACCAGATTTAAGCACATTTGACTTGAGTTGACTAGTTTCGAAAAGAATTTTGAAATAATTAGACAAAATTATTTAATTAAATGGAGTACTTACTTCTAATTAATTAAACAAAGTTATTTAATTAAATAAGAAGCCATTCCTAATTAATTAGATGAAGTTATTTAATTAAATAAGAAAAGTGTCTCTAATTAATTAAAGATTATTTAATTAAATAGAAAAAGTAATTATGAGAGCATATTTCATTTTATTAAATTAAATATCTCAAGAAAATCTCTCTTCAGTTCAAAAAGAGAAAATTTCAGTTCACTATTGATCAAAAATAAGTTAAATCAGTTAACTCCTTATTTTACTCAAATTAAATCTGTTAATTCCCTTTAATTCGGAAATCTTCCTTTATGACTGAACTTCACCTTTAATCCTGACCGTTGACTGAAATCATTCTCAACCGTTGATGAATTCCAGGAAAGTCTATTTAAGAGACCCTCATCTCTTCATTTTGAAATGTTGAATGAGAATCTGCATCAAATTGTTGCTGAAATTCATACTCACATTTGCTCATATTCACATACGCAAAGATCAAGTTTGACCAAAAGTTTACCAGATTTAACCACGGTTGACTTGAGTTGACTAGTTTTGAAAAGAATTTTGAAATAATTAGACAAAATTACTTAATTAAACGGAGTGCTTACTTCTAATTAATTAAACAAAGTTATTTAATTAAATGAGAAGACATTCCTAATTAATAAAATGAAGTTATTTAATTAAATAAGAAAAGTGTCTCTAATTAATTAAAGATTATTTAATTAAATAGAAAAAGTAATTATGAGAGCATATCTCATTTTATTAAATTAAATATCTAAACGAAATCTCTCTTCAGTTCAAAAAGGGAAATTTTCAGTTCACTATTGATAAAAAATGAGTTAAATGAGTGAACTCCTTTTTCTACTCAAATTGAATCAGTTAACTCCTTATTTTACTCAAATTAAATCTGTTAACTCCCTTTAATTTGGAAATCTCCCTTTATGACTGAACTTCAGTTTTAATCCTGACCGTTGATTGTAATTGATCTCAACTATTAATGAATTTCAGAAAAGTCTATTTAAGAGACCCTCATCTCTTCATTTTGAAAGGTTGAATAAGAATTTGCATCGAATTGTTGCTGGAATTCATACTCACATTTGCTCATATTCTCATACGCAAATATCAAGTTTGACCAAAAGTTGACCAAATTTAACCACGATTGACTTGAGTTGACTAGTTTTGAAAAGAATTTTAAAATAATTAGACGAAATTATTTAATTAAATGGAGTACTTACTTCTAATTAATTAAACAAAGTTGTTTAATTAAATGAGAAGCCATTCCTAATTAATTAAATGAAGTTATTTAATTAAATAAGAAAAGTGTCTCTAATTAATTAAAGATTATTTAAGTAAATAGAAAAAGCAATTATGAGAGCATATCTCATTTTATGAAATTAAATATCTCAACAAAATCTCTCTTCAGTTCAAAAAGGGAAATTTTCAGGTCACTATTGATCAAAAATGAATTAAATGAGTTAACTCCTTTTTCTACTGAAATTGAATCAGTTAACTCCTTATTTTACTCAAATTAAATATGTTTACTCCCTTTAATTTGGAAATCTCCCTTTATGACTGAACTTCACTTTTAATCCTGACCGTTGATTGAAATTGATTTCAACCGTTGATGAATTTCAAGAAAGTCTATTTAACAAACCCTCATCTCTTCATTTTGAAAGGTTGAATTAGAATTTGCATCGAATTGTTGCTGGAATTCATACTCACATTTGCTCATATTCGCATACGCAAAGATCAAGTTCGACCAAAAGTTGACCAGATTTAACCACGGTTGACTTGAGTTGACTAGTTTTGAAAAGAATTTTGAAATAATTAGACAAAATTATTTAATTAAATGGAGTACTTACTTCTAATTAATTAAGCAAAGTTATTTAATTAAATGAGAAGCCATTACTAATTAATTAATGAAGTTATTTAATTAAATAAGAAAAGTGTCTCTAATTAATTAAAAATTATTTAATTAAATAGAAAAAGTAATTATGAGAGCATATCTCATTTTATTAAATTAAATATCTCAACAAAATCTCTCTTCAGTTCAAAAAGGGAAATTTTCAGTTCACTATTGGTCAAAAATGAGTTAAATGAGTTAACTCCTTTTTCTACTCAAATTGAATCAGTTAACTCCTTATTTTACTCAAATTAAATCTGTTAACTCCCTTTAATTTGGAAACCTCCCTTTATGACTGAACTTCACCTTTAATCATGACCGTTGATTGTAATCAATCTCAACCGTTGATGAATTTCAAGAAAGTCTATTTAAGAGACCCTCATCTCCTCATTTTGAAAGGTTGAAAGAGAATTTGCATCGAATTTTTGCTGGAATTCATACTCACATTTGCTCATATTCACATACGCAAAGATCAAGTTTGACCAAAAGTTGACCAGATTTAACCACGGTTGACTTGAGTTGACTAGTTTCGAAAAGAATTTTGAAGCAATTAAACGAAATTATTTAATTAAATGGAGTACTTACTTCTAATTAATTAAACAAAGTTATTTAATGAAATGAGAAGCCATTCCTAATTAATTAAATGAAGTTATTTAATTAAATAAGAAAAGTGTCTCTAATTAATTAAAGATTATTTAATTAAATAGAAAAAGTAATTATGAGAGCATATCTCATTTTATTCAGTTAAATATCTCAACAAAATCTCTCTTCAGTTCAAAAAGGGAAATTTCCAGATCACTATTGATCAAAAATTAGTTAAATCAGTTATCTCCTTTTTCTACTCAAATTGAATCAGTTAACTCCTTATTTTACTCAAATTAAATCTGTTAACTCCTTTTAATTTGGAAATCTTCCTTTATGACTGAACTTCACCTTTAATCCTCATCGTCAATTTAAATCGATCTCAACCGTTGATGAATTCAAGGAAAGTTTATTTAAGAGACCCTCATCTTTTCATTTTGAAAGGTTGAATGAGAATTTGCATCGAATTGTTGCTTAAATTCATACTCACATTTGCTCATATTCATATACGCAAAGATCAAGTTTGACCAAAAGTTGACCAGATTTAACCACGGTTGACTTGAGTTGACTACTTTCGAAAAGAATTTTGAAATAATTAGACGAAATTATTTAATTAAATGGAGTACTTTCTTCTAATTAATTAAAAAAAGTTATTTAATTAAATGAGAAGCCATTCCTAATTAATTAAATGAAGTTATTTAATTAAATAAGAAAAGTGTCTCTAATTAATTAAAGATTATTTAATTAAATAGAAAAAGTAATTATGAGAGCATATCTCATTTTATTAAATTAAATATCTCAACAAAATCTCTCTTCAGTTCAAAAAGGGAAATTTTCAGTTAACTATTGATGAAAAATGAATTAAATCAGTGAACTCCTTTTTCTACTCAAATTGAATCAGTTAACTCCTTATTTTACTCAAATTAAATCTGTTAACTCCCTTTAATTTTGAAATCTCCCTTTATGACTGAACTTCACCTTTAATCCTGACCCTTGATTGAAATCGATCTCAACCGTTGATGAATTCCAGGAAAGTGTATTTAAGAGACCCTCATCTCTTCATTTTGAAAGGTTGAATGAGAATTTTCATTGAATTGTTGCTGGAATTCACACTCACATTTGATCATATTCACATACGCAAAGATCAAGTTTGACCAAAAGTTGACCAGATTTAACCATGGTTGAGCTGAGTTGACTAGTTTCAAATTTTTTTTTGAAATAATTAGATGAAATTATTTAATTAAATGGAGTACTTACTTCTAATTAGATGACCAAAAGTTGACCAGATTTAACCACTGTTCTCTTGAGTTGACTAGTTTCGAAAAGAATTTTGAAATAATTAGATGAAATTACTTAATTAAATGGATTACTTACTTCTAATTAATTAAACAATGTTATTTAATTAAATGAGAAGCCATTCCTAATTAATTAAATTAAGTTATTCAATTAAATAACAAAAGTGTCTCTAATTAATTGAAGATTATTTAATTGAACAGAAAAAGTAATTATGAGAGCATATCTCATTTTATTAAATTAAATAACTCAACAAAATCTCTCTTTGGTTCAAAAACGGAAATTTTCAGTTCACTATTGATAAAAAATGAGTTAAATCAGTTAACTCCTTTTTCTACTCAAATTGAATCAGTTAACTCCTTATTTTACTCAAATTAAATCTGTTAACTCCCTTTAATTTGGAAATCTCCCTTTATGACTGAACTTCACCCTTAATCATGACAGTTGATTGAAATCAATCTCAACCGTTCATGAATTTCAGGAAAGTCTATTTAAGAGACCCTCATCTCTTCATTTTGAAAGGTTGAATGAGAATTTGCATCGAATTGTTGTTGGAATTCATACTCACATTTGCTCATATTCACATACGCAAAGATCAAGTTTGACCAAAAGTTGACCAGATTTAACCACGGTTGACTTGAGTTGGCTAGTTTTGAAAAGAATTTTGAAATAATTAGACGAAATAATTTAATTGAATGGAATACTTACTTCTAATTAATTAAAAAAAGTTATTTAATTAAATGAGAATCCATTCCTAATTAATTAAATGAAGTTATTTAATTAAATAAGAAAAGTGTCTCTAATTAATTAAAGATTATTTAATTAAATAGAAAAAGTAATTATGAGAGCATATCTCATTTTATTAAATTAAATATCTCAACAAAATCTCTCTTCAGATCAAAAA
The DNA here is from genome assembly GCA_028749045.1 of Cupressus sempervirens. NCBI lineage: Eukaryota > Viridiplantae > Streptophyta > Pinopsida > Cupressales > Cupressaceae > Cupressus > Cupressus sempervirens. The sequence goes on from CM053788.1 coordinate 373,282,360, forward strand.
AGGAAATTTCCAGTTCACTATTGATAAAAAATGAGTTAAATCAGTTAACTCTTTTTTCTACTCAAATTGAATCAGTTAACTCCTTATTTTCCTCAAATTAAATCTCTTAATGCCCTTTAATTTGGAAATCTCCCTTTATAACTGAACTTCACCTTTAATCCTAACCGTTGATTGAAATCGATCTCAACTGTTGATGACTTCCAAGAAATTCTATTTAAGAGACCCTCATCTCTTCATTTTGAAAGGTTGAATGAGAATTTGCATCAAATTGTTGCTGAAATTCATACTCACATTTGTTCATATTCACATACGTAAAGATCAAGTTTTTGCAAAAGTTGACCAGATTTAACCACGGTTGACTTGAGTTGACTAGTTTCGAAAAGAATTTTGAAATAATTAAACAAAATTATTTTATTAAATTTAGTACTTACTTCTAATTAATTAAACAAAGTTATTTAATTAAATGAGAAGGCATTCCTAATTAATTAAATGAAGTTATTTAATTAAATAAGGAAAGTGTCTCTAATTAATTAAAGATTACTTAATTAAATAGAAAAAGTAATTATGAGATCATTTCTCATTTTATTAAATTAAATATCTCAACAGAAACTCTCTTTAATTCAAAAAGGGAAATTTACAGTTCACTATTGATAAAAAATGAGTTAAATGAGTTAACTCTTTTTCTACTCAAATTGAATCAGTTAACTCCTTATTTTACTAAAATTAAATCTGTTAACTACTTTTAATTCAAAAATCTCCCTTTATGACTGAACTTCATCTTTAATCCTGACCGTTGATTGAAATCGATCTCATCCGTTGATGAATTCCAGGAAAGTCTATTTAAGAAACCCTCATCTCTTCATTTCTAAAGGTTGAATGAGAATTTGCATCGAATTGGTGCTGGATTTCATACTCAGATTTGCTCATATTCACATACGCAAATATCAAGTTTGACCAAAAGTTGACCAAATTTAACCACAGTTGACTTGAGTTGACTAGTTTCGAAAAGAATTTTGAAATAATTAGACAAAATTATTTAATTAAATGTTGTACTTACTTCTAATTAATTAAACAAAGTTATTTAATTAATTGAGAAGCCATTTCCATTTAATTAAATGAGGTTATTTAATTAAATAAGAAAAGTGTCTCTAATTAATTAAAGATTACTTAATTAAATAGAAAAAATAATTATGAGAGCATATCTCATTTTATTAAATTAAATATCTCAAAAAAATCTCTTTTCGGTTCAAAAAGGAAAATTTCCAGTTCACTATTGATCAAAAATGAGTTAAATAAGTTAACTCTTTTTCTCCTCAAATTGAATTATTTAACTCCTTATTTTACTCAAATTAAATCTGTTAACTCCCTTTAATTTGCAAATCTCCTTTTATGACTGAACTTCACCTTTAATCCTGACCATTGATTGAAATCGATCTCAATCGTTGATGAATACCAAGAAAGTCTATTTAAGAGACCCTCATCTTTTCATTTTGAAAGGTTGAATGAGAATTTGCATTGAATTGTTGTTGGAATTCATACTCACATTTGCTCATATTCACATATGCAAAGATCAAGTTTGACCAAAAGTTGACCAGATTTAACCACGGTTAACTTGAGTTGACTAGTTTCAAAAATAATTTTGAAATAATTAAATGAAATTATTTAATTAAATGGAGTACTTACTTCTAATTAATTTTAAAAAGTTATTTAATTAAATCAGAAGCCATTCCTAATTAATTAAATGAAGTTATTTAATTAAATAAGAAAAGTGTCTCTAATTAATTAAAGATTACTTAATTAAATAGAAAAAGTAATTATGAGAGCATATCTCATTTTATTAAATTAAATATCTCCACAAAATGTTTCTTCAGTTCAAAAACGGAAATTTCCAGTTCACTATTTATAAAAAATGAGTTAAATGAGTTAACTCTTTTTCTACTCAAATTGAATCAGTTAACTCCTTATTTTACTCAAATGAAATCTGTTAACTCCTTTTAATTTGGAAATCTCCCTTTATGTTTAAACTTCACTTTTAATCCTGACCGTTGATTGAAATCGATCTCAAATGTTGATGAATTCCTAGAAAGTCTATTTAAGAGACCCTCATCTCTTCATTTTGAAAGGTTCAATGAGAATTTGCATCAAATTGTTGCTGGAATTCATACTCACATTTGCTCATATTCACATACGCAAAGATCAAGTTTGACCAAAAGTTGACCAAATTTAATCGCGGTTGACCTGAGATGACTAGTTTCGAAAAGAATTTTGAAATAATTAAATGAAATTATTTAATTAAATGGAGTACTTACTTCTAATTAATTAAACAAACTTCTTTAATTAAATGAAGTTATTTAATTAAATAAGAAAAGTGTCTTTACTTTATTAAAGATTATCTAATTAAATTAAAAAAGTAATTATGAGAGCATATCTCATTTTATTAAATTAAATATCTCAACAAAATCTCTCTTCAGTTCAAAAAAGGAAATTTCCATTTCACTATTGATAAAAAATGAGTTAAATGAGTTAACTCCTTTTTCTACTCAAATTGAACTAGTTAACTCCTTATTTTACTCAAATCAAATCTGTTAACTCGCTTTAATTTGGAAATCTACCTTTATGACTGAACTTCACCTTTAATCCTGACCGTTGATTGAAATCGATCTCAACCGTTGATGAATTCCAAGAAAGTCTATTTAAGAGACCATCATCTCTTCATTTTGAAAGGTTGAATGAGAATTTGCGTCAAATATTTGCTGGAAATCATACTCAAATTTTCTCATATTCACATACGCAAAGAGCAAGTTTGACCAAAATTTGACAAAATTTAACCGCGGTTGACTTGAGTTGACTAGTTTCGAAAAGAATTTTGTAATAATTAAAAAAAATTATTTAATTAAATGGAGTACTTACTTCTAATTAATTAAACAAAGTTATTTAATTAAATGAGAAGTCATTCCTAATTAATTAAATGAAGTTATTTAATTAAATAAGAAAAGTGTCTCTAATTAATTAAAGATTACTTAATTAAATAGAAAAAGTAATTATGAGAGCATATCTCATTTTATTAAATTAAATATCTCAACAAAATCTCTCTTCAGTTCAAAAAGGAACATTTGCAGTTCACTGTTAATAAAAAATGAGTTAAATCTGTTAACTCCTTTTTCTACTCAAATTGAATCAGTTAACTCCTTATTTTACTCAAATTAAATCTGTTAACTCCTTTTAATTTGGAAATCTTCTTTTCTGACTGAACTTCACCTTTAATCCTGACCATTGATTGAAATCGATCTCAACCGTTGATGAATTCAAGGAAAGTCTATTTAAGAAACCCTCATCTCTTCATTTTGAAAAGTTGAATGAGAATTTGCATCGAATTGGTGCTGAATTTCATACTCACATTTTCTCATATTCACATACGCAAATATCAAGTTTGACCAAAAGTTGACCAGATTTAACCACAGTTGACTTGAGTTGACTAGTTTCGAAAAGAATTTTGAAATAATTAGACAAAATTATTTAATTAAATGGATTACTTACTTCTAATTAATTAAACAAAGTTATTTAATTAATTGAGAAGCCATTTCCATTTATTTAAATGAGGTTATTTAATTAAATAAGAAAAGTGTCTCTAATTAATTAAAGATTACTTAATTAAATAGAAAAAGTAATTATGAGAGCATATCTCATTTTATTAAATTAAATATCTCAAAAAAATCTCTTTTCGGTTCAAAAAGGAAAATTTCCAGTTCACTATTGATCAAAAATGAGTTAAATAAGTTAACTCTTTTTCTCCTCAAATTGAATTATTTAACTCCTTATTTTACTCAAATTAAATCTGTTAACTCCCTTTAATTTTCAAATCTCCTTTTATGACTGAACTTCACCTTTAATCCTGACCATTGATTGAAATCGATCTCAATCGTTGATGAATTCCAAGAAAGTCTATTTAAGAGACCCTCATCTCTTCATTTTGAATTGTTGAATGAGAATTTGCATTGAATTGTTGTTGGAATTCATACTCACATTTGCTCATATTCACATACGCAAAGATCAAGTTTGACCAAAAGTTGACCAGATTTAACCTCAGTTCACTTGAGTTGACTAGTTTCAAAAAGAATTTTGAAATAATTAAACGAAATTATTTAATTAAACGGAGTACTTACTTCTAATTAATTAAAAAAAGTTATTTAATTAAATCAGACGCCATTCCTAATTAATTAAATGAAGTTATTTAATTAAATAAGAAAAGTGTCTCTAATTAATTAAAGATTACTTAATTAAATAGTAAAAGTAATTATGAGAGCATATCTCATGTTATTAAATTAAATATCTCAACAAAATGTCTCTTCAGTTCAAAAAGGGAAATTTTCAGTTCACTATTTATAAAAAATGAGTTAAATGAATTAACTCTTTTTCTACTCAAATTGAATCAGTTAACTCTTTATTTTACTCAAATTAAATCTGTTAACTCCTTTTAATTTGGAAATCTCCCTTTATGTCTGAACTTCAGCTTTAATCCTGACCGTTGATTGAAATCGATCTCAAATGTTGATGAATTCCAGAAAAATCTATTTAAGAGACCCTCATCTCTTCATTTTGAAAGGTTGAATGAGAATTTGCATTGAATTGTTGTTGGAATTCATACTCACATTTGCTCATATTCACATATGCAAAGATCAAGTTTGACCAAAAGTTGACCAAATTCAACCTCGGTTCACTTGAGTTGACTAGTTTCGAAAATAATTTTGAAATAATTAAATGAAATTATTTAATTAAATGGAGTACTTACTTCTAATTAATTTTAAAAAGTTATTTAATTAAATCAGAAGCCATTCCTAATTTATTAAATGAAGTTATTTAATTAAATAAGAAAAGTGTCTCTAATTAATTAAAGATTACTTAATTAAATAGAAAAAAAAATTATGAGAGCATATCTCATTTTATTAAATTAAATATCTCAACAAAATGTTTCTTCAGTTCAAAAACGGAAATTTCCAGTTCACTATTTATAAAAAATGAGTTAAATGAGTTAACTCTTTTTCTACTCAAATTGAATCAGTTAACTCCTTATTTTACTCAAATGAAATCTGTTAACTCCTTTTAATTTGGAAATCTCCCTTTATGTCTAAACTTCACTTTTAATCCCGACCGTTGATTGAAATCAATCTCAAATGTTGATGAATTCCTAGAAAATCTATTTAAGAGACCCTCATCTCTTCATTTTGAAAGGTTCAATGAGAATTTGCATCAAATTGTTGCTGGAATTCATACTCACATTTGCTCATATTCACATACGCAAAGATCAAGTTTGACCAAAAGTTGACCAAATTTAACCGCGATTGACCTGAGTTGACTAGTTTCGAAAAGAATTTTGAAATAATTAAATGAAATTATTTAATTAAATGGAGTACTTACTTCTAATTAATTAAAGAAAGTTATTTAATTAAATGAAGTTATTTAATTAAATAAGAAAAGTGTCTTTACTTTATTAAAGATTATTTAATTAAATTAAAAAAGTAATTATGAGAGCATATCTCATTTTATTAAATTAAATATCTCAACAAAATCTCTCTTCAGTTCAAAAAGGGAAATTTCCAGTTCACTATTGATAAAAAATGAGTTAAATGAGTTAACACCTTTTTCTACTCAAATTGAATCATTTAACTACTTATTTTACTCAAATCAAATCTGTTAACTCGCTTTAATTTGGAAATCTACCTTTATGACTGAACTTCACCTTTAATCCTGACCGTTGATTGAAATCGATCTCAACCGTTGATGAATTCCAAGAAAGTCTATTTAAGAGACCATCATCTCTTCATTTTGAAAGGTTGAATGAGAATTTGCATCAAATATTTGCTGGAAATCATACTCAAATTTTCTCATATTCACATACGCAAAGATCAAGTTTGACCAAAATTTGACAAAATTTAACCGCGGTTGACTTGAGTTGACTAGTTTCGAAAAGAATTTTGTAATAATTTAAAAAAATTATTTAATTAAATGGAGTACTTACTTCTAATTAATTAAACAAAGTTATTTAATTAAATGAGAAGTCATTCCTAATTAATTAAATGAAGTTATTTAATTAAATAAGAAAAGTGTCTCTAATTAATTAAAGATTAGTTAATTAAATAGAAAAAGTAATTATGAGAGCATATCTCATTTTATTAAATTAAATATCTTAACAAAATCTCTCTTCAGTTCAAAAAGGGAAATTTCCAGTTCACTATTGATAAAAAATGAGTTAAATCAGTTAACTCCTTTTTCTACTCAAATTGAATCAGTTAACTCCTTATTTTACTCAAATTGAATCTGTTAACTCCCTTTAATTTCGAAATCTCCCTTTATGACTGAACTTCACCTTTTATCCTGGCCGCTGATTGAAATCGATCTCAACCATTGATGAATTCCAAGAAAGTCTATTTAAGAGACCATCATCTCTTCATTTTGAAAGGTTGAATGAGAATTTGCATCGAATTGTTGCTGGAATTTATACTCACATTTGATCATATTCACATACGCAAATATCAAGTTTGACTAAAAGTCGACCAAATTTAACCACGGTTGACTTGAGTTGACTAGTTTCAAAAAGAATTTTGAAATAATTAAACAAAATTATTTAATTAAATGGAGTACTTACTTCTAATTAATTAAACAAAGTTATTTAATTACATCAGAAGCCATTCCTAATTAATTAAATGAAGTTATTTAATTAAATAAGAAAAGTGTCTCTAATTAATTAAAGATTATTTAATTAAATAGAAAAATTAATTATGAGAGCATATCTCATTTTAGTAAATTAAATATCTCAACAAAATCTCTCTTCAGTTCAAAAAGGGAAATTTTCAGTTCACTATTGATCAAAAATGAGTTAAATCAGTTATCTCCTTTTTCTACTCAAATTGAATCAGTTAACTCCTTATTTTACATAAATTAAATCTATTAACTCCTTTTAATTTGGAAATCTCCCTTTATGACTGAACTTCACCTTTAATCCTGATCGTCAATTGAAATCGATCTCAACCGTTGATGAATTCCAGGAAAGTCTATTTAAGTGACCCTCATCTCTTCATTTTGAAAAGTTGAATGAGAATTTGCATCGAATTGTTGCTTAAATTCATACTCACATCTGCTCATATTCATATACGCAAAGATCAAGTTTGACCAAAAGTTGACCAAATTTAACCACGGTTCACTTGAGTTGACTAGTTTCGAAAAGAATTTTGAAATAATTAGATGATTTTTTTTTAATTAAATGGAGTACTCTCTTCTAATTAATTAAACGGAGTTATTTAATTAAATGAGAAGCCATTCCTAATTAATTAAATAAGAAAAGTGTCTCTACTTAATTAAAGATTATTTAATTAAATAGAAAAAGTAATTATGAGAGCATATCTCATTTTATTAAATTAAATATCTCAACAAAATCTCTCTTCAATTCAAAAAGGGAAATTTTCAGTTCACTATTAATCAAAAATGAGTTAAATCTGTTAACTACTTTTTCTACTCAAATTGAATCAGTTAACTACTTATTTTACTCAAATTAAATCTGTTAACTCCCTTTAATTTGGAAATCTTCCTTTATGACTGAACTTCACCTTTAATCCTGACCGTTGATCAAAATCGATCTCAACCGTTGATGAATTCTAAGAAAGTCTATTTAAGAGACCCTCATCTCTTCATTTTGAAAGGTTGGATGAGAATTTGCATCGAATTGTTGCTGGAATTCATACTCACATTTGCTCATATTCACATACGCAAAGATCAATTTTGACCAAAAGTTGACCAGATTTAACTACGGTAGACTTGAGTTTACTAGTTTCGAAAAGAAATTTGAAATAATTAGACAAAATTATTTAATTAAATGGAGTAGTTACTTCTAATTAATTAAATAAAGTTATTTAATTAAATGAGAAGCCATTACGAATTAATTAAATGAAGTTATTTAATTAAATAAGAAAAGTGTCTCTAATTAATTAAAGATTATTTAATTAAATAAAAAAGTAATTATGAGAGCATATCTCATTTTATTAAATTAAATATCTCAACAAAATCTCTCTTCAGTTCAAAAAGGAAAATTTCCAAGTCACTATTGATAAAAAATGAGTTAAATTAGTTAACTCCTTTTTTTACTCACATTGAATTAGTTAACTCATTATTTTACTCAAATTAAATCTGTTAACTCCCTTTAATTTGGAAATCTTCTTTTATAAATGAACTTCACATTTAATCCTGACCGTTGATTGAAGTCGATCTCAACCATTGATGAATTCTAGGAAAGTCTATTTAAGAGACCCTCATCTCTTCATTTTGAAAGGTTGAATGAGAATTTGCATCGAATTGTTGTTGGAATTCATACTCACATTTGCTCATATTCACATACGTAAAGATCAAGTTTGACCAAAAGTTGACCAGATTTAACCACGGTTGACTTGAGTTGACTAGTTTCGAAAAGAATTTTAAAATAATTAAACGAAATTATTTAATTAAATGGAGTACTTAATTCTAATTAATTAAACAAAGTTATTTAATTAAATGAGAAGCCATTTCTAATTAATTAAATGAAGTTATTTAATTAAATAAGAAAAGTGTCTCTAATTAATTAAACATTACTTAATTAAATAAAAAAAGTAATTATGAGAGCATATCTCATTTTATTAAATTAAATATCTCAACAAAATGTCTCTTCAGTTCAAAAATGGAAATTTCCAGTTCACTATTGATAAAAAATGAGTTAAATGAGTTAACTCTTTTTCTACTCAAATTGAATCAGTTAAATCCTTCTTTTACTCAAATTAAATCTGTTAACTCCTTTTAATTTGGAAATCTCCCTTTATGTTTGAACTTCACCTTTAATTCTGACCGTTGATTGAAATTGATCTCAAATGTTGATGAATTCTAGGAAAATCTATTTAAGAGACCCCCATCTCTTCATTTTGAAAGGTTGAATGAGAATTTGCATCGAATTGTTGTTGGAATTCATACTCACATTTGCTCATATTCACCTACGCAAAGATCAAGTTTGACCAAAAGTTGACCAAATTTAACCGAGGTTGACCTGAGTTGACTAGTTTCAAAAAGAATTTTGAAATAATTAAACAAAATTATTTAATTAAATGGAGTACTTACTTCTAATTAATTAAACAAAGTTATTTAATTAAATGTAGTTATTTAATTAAATAAGAAAAGTGTCTTTACTTTATTAAAGATTATTTAATTAAATTAAAAAAGTAATTATGAGAGCATATCTCATTTTATTAAATTAAATATCTCAACAAAATCTCTCTTCAGTTCAAAAAGGAAAATTTTCAGTTCACTATTGATAAAAAATGAGTTAAATGAGTTAACTCCTTTTTCTACTAAAATTGAACCAGTTAACTCCTTATTTTACTCAAATCAAATTAGTTAACTCGCTTTAATTTGAAAATCTCTTTTTATGACTGAACTTCACCTTTAATCCTGACCGTTGATTGAAATCGATCTCAACCGTTGATGAATTCTAAGAAAGTCTATTTAAGAGACCATCATCTCTTCATTTTGAAAGGTTGAATGAGAATTTGCATCGAATATTTGCTAGAAATCATACTCAAATTTGCTCATATTCACATACGCAAAGATCAAGTTTGACAAAAAGTTGACCAGATTTAACCGCGGTTGACTTGAGTTGACTAGTTTCGAAAAGAATTTTGTAATAATTAAACAAAATTATTTAATTAAATGGAGTACTTACTTCTAATTAATTAGATAAAGTTATTTAATTAAATGAGAAGTCATTCCTAATTAATTAAATAAAGTTATTTAATTAAATAAGAAAAGTGTCTCTAATTAATTAAAAATTACTTAATTAAATAGAGAAAGTAATTATGAGAGCATATCTCATTTTATTAAATTAAATATTTTAACAAAATCTCTCTTCATTTCAAAAAGGGAAATTTCCAGTTCACTATTGATAAAAAATGAGTTAAATCAGTTAACTCCTTTTTCTACTCAAATTGAATCAGTTAACTCCTTATTTTACTCAAATTAAATCGGTTAACTCCCTTTAATTTCGAAATCTCCCTTTATGACTGAACTTCACCTTTTATCCTGACCGCTGATTGAAATCGATCTCAACCATTGATGAATTCCAGGAAAGTCTATTTAAGAGACCCTCATCTCTTCATTTTGAAAGGTTGAATGAGAATTTGCATCGAATTGTTGTTGGAATTCATACTCGCATTTGCTCATATTCACATACACAAATATCAAGTTTGACCAAAAGTCGATCAGATTTAACCACGGTTGAGTTGAGTTGACTAGTTTCAAATTTTTTTTTGAAATAATTAAACGAAATTATTTAATTAAATGGAGTACTTACTTCTAATTAATTAAACAAAGTTATTTAATTACATCAGAAGCCATTCCTAATTAATTAAATGAAGTTATTTAATTAAATAAGAAAAGTGTCTCTAATTAATTAAAGATTACTTAATTAAATAGAAAAAGTAATTATGAGAGCATATCTCATTTTAGTAAATTAAATATTTCAACAAAATCTCTCTTCAATTCAAAAAGGGAAATTTCCAGTTCACTATTGGTAAAAAATGAGTTAAATCAGTTAAATCCTTTTTCTACTCAAACTAAATCAGTTAACTCTTTATTTTACTCAAATTAAATCTGTTAACTCCTTTTAATTTGGAAATCTCCTTTTACGACTAAACTTCACCTTTAATCCTGACCGTTGATTGAAATCGATCTCAACTATTGATGAATTCTAGGAAAGTCTATTTAAGGGACCATGATCTCTTCATTTTGAAAAGTTGAATGAGAATTTGCATCGAATTGTTGCTGGAATTCATACTCACATTTGCTCATATTCACATACGCAAAGATCAAGTTTGACAAAAAGTTACCAGATTTAACCACGGTTGACCTGAGTTGACTAGTTTCGAAAAGAATTTTGAAACAATTAAACGAAATTATTTAATTAAATGGAGTAGTTACTTCTAATTAATTAAACAAAGTTATTTAATTAAATGAGAAGCCATTCCTAATTAATTAAATGAAGTTATTTAATTAAATAACTAAAGTGTCCCTAATTAATTAAAGATTATTTAATTAAATAGAAAAAGTAATTATGAGAGCACATCTCATTTTATTAAATTAAATGTAATGCCCCGCCAAGGGATCCAAAGAATTTCACTAATTTTACCCAACAATTTTTTTTTTAAACATGAAAGATAAACCATTCACAACACTTGCGGAAGCAATAGAAACAATTCGAATAAAAGTACACATAACATAACATAACTGATTACATTCTTTAAAGATCTCTTAACGTTGAATCACATCTAATCATAACTATTCATCTAACATCACATCCTTATGAAATAACAATGATACATCCAACATTCTTAAACTATATACAAGTATCTTTTTAGAATTACATTTCAAATTGCTCAATCATCCACTCTACATATCACAGGGTATGGAAAAGCTTGAAAGAATAAACATCCATATAAATAAAGTACATCATCATCCAATATTAATCTATGATGCAATAAAATAAATGAAACCATAAACCAGACATGATACATCATCGCAAAAGATATAAACATCCATCACAAAATGTAACCATATATCACAAATATAAATAACTAAGTGCACGATTCCTCCCAACAGTAAATAACGTCATTAGACTATCATGGATCTTAGCCATCCCTCCGTGCGTAACATCCCAAAGCACCAAAGAGATCATCAATTTTATCATAGTAGGAATGTTACTCCTAAAAATATCCTACTAACATGCAAAGTAAAGCATAAGATAATATCATCTAATATATGCAAATCATCAATACAATAACATACCAGTAAATATATCCATCATAAAGTATATCATCTATCATAATGTTCAAAGAACATATGAAGATAAATACCAAACAAGAATACTCCAGCCACGGTGTCTCAGATGGATCTCAAATGATAAGAGTGAAAAATACACTACCACCCAACCGCGTGGAACCTAAGTGGTCCACTCCCATCGTGCTGAGGAGATAATCTCAAGTCTCAAACAGGCTATCAAAACCACAAAGCATAAATCTCTATAGTCTAGGAATCTTAAAAGTATACTAACTCAAAGGTTCCATTCACACAAAACTAACATCTAATTCCCAGAGGCACAACAATGACATGTAGGAAACCTACTCTGCAAGTGGAAAAGTGTCATCGCATTTATCACGTACAAGTTACCCTGGTAGTTAGCTAAACTCCACGGGTCCATACTAATCTCATGCGGCCACTAGTATCCTCTCATACTGATGAGGCATACTACAGAATGCACAGTCGCAACCATGTGTTCTCACTACTCCCATCCTAGCCTGTACAAGCACTCAAGACATGGGCGAAAACATCAACAATTATCTTTTTAGGTTCGTTTAATCCCCATTTAGTGTATAAATGTTATCACTTATTAACAAAACTTACAATGAGTTACCCTGGCAGCCACTTAGGGCCCCGACCCCCATTGCAAGCCACTTTCTGACACTACAAGTAGATTACCTACCCTAAGCTCATGAAATCATAAATCTCAAAATCACAAAAGATAATCCATAATAAAGTCATCAAATATCCATGATAAAAGCATCAAATATCCATAATAAGAATCATCAAATCACCAAGATAAGAATCATCAAATCTCCATGAGCATCTACAAAAGTATCCATAGAAAATCATGACCACAATAGTTCTCTATTGGCAACTGAAGGTATCACTGATAATCATAAGTATCCATTGGTTCTCAATAACCGAAATATATCTCAAAATAAATCACCATATCCATTGGTTCTCAACAAGCAACCAAGAATATCTCAAAATCATACTGATCGAAGACTCCAAAATGGTTGAGTCAAACATGTCAGAAGATGATATCATCAATAAATCAATACTTTAGTCCCATCATGACGACTACAAAGTAATCCAAGGATAACTGATCGGTGACTCAAAAATGGTTGGCTCAAGTGTCTCATACACATACATCTTAGCTTCATACATGAGGACTAATGAACAAATACAAACAGTAAATACAAACATTTCATAGAGCATACGATCACATTACCATGGTTGGGTTTATAAAGATCGAGACTAAATAAAATCAACATGCCATCACATCTCATAACCTCCGAGCCTCTGGTAACAACCTAGGACTGGTCAACACTAGTTAACTCAAAATCCAAAACAAGAAGCATATAGAATACACGATGCAAACACATGTTTTGGTTTACTAAATTCACATAGTTGAATAATGTGTAGAGATTTTTTGTTTTTGTTTCAAGTATACTTCAGGTGTCTTAAGTTTCACCATTTGACTTACAAGTCAACCCAATTGTTTCCCGATAGCATTATCCTTCCATTATTAAGAATTACATTCTAAGAATAACTTAAAGATAAATATTTACTCATTAAATCATTTGCTTTATTTGCTAAGATCCATAGTACTAATTGGATAACATAATCAAAGGATCATTATTCATTCATAAAAGAACCAATTATCAATCTTTGAATAAGAGATCATAACTTCATTAGAATGATCAATTAATATCGGTTCACAATCCTTGACCTTTTATCATTCTAATAATTCTCAATTATATATTACTAAGTCTTCACCATTAAAATATCTAAAGTCGTTATTCAAGTCATAAGAATAAGACCTATCAACTTGATATCATTATTTCTACAATCTCATTAAAAGAATTATATCAATTAAATCTCTATTACATAACTTAATTATTAATTAAATCCAATTAGCTTTAGTTAATTGATTTAATTAATAATTTCACAACCAAACCATCAACCCAATGAGTATTAGTTGACTAACAATAGTTTGTACGTCAAAGTCAACTTCAATCCAATACACAAATATTAATATTTTAATAATAATAATATTAACAAGTTATTTTAAAAATCTTATCCATAATGATTACATTCATCTTTCTTAAAAATTTCGTATTAATGACAATCATTTCAAATTAAAACTCTATCGCATAATATAATTATATTGACAACTCAATGAATATCAATTGATTAAAATAAATCATACTTCAAACCAAAAACTAATATCTTTTACAAAACTTTAATCATTAAATAATCTCCACTAGATTAACTCTAATCGTATTTATTAATAACTATTCAAACCATTATTTATTAATAGTTTACTAGTCCTTACAAACATTAATAAATAATGAACTCATCAAACTATAAATACTCGATCTATAGAACCTTTACATAAAACTTCATTGGCTAACTCTAATCACCATTAAGGTATATTGACAAGTTATCTTATAATACATAATGTATTAATAATAACAATTCTGCTTATAGTAATGTTATAATAATGACTCCATGTCAATTAAATCTTAATCCATTATCATTAAAGTCTTCTCATTTAAAAACGTAATATAAAATTACCATCTCTAAATTATTTAATATATATTAAATAGTATTTAATATACATTATAAAAAGTCCACTATATAAACTATATTAAAAAATCTATTTTCTTAGATTGACTATTAATTAATTACACTTCTTCTACTATTAACTAATCTTAATCAAATTTGATTTAATTAGATTAGATAATAAACCATATAAAACTAATGCATATTAATAAGATTCTAATAAGGGAAGATTGCAATAATATCTTTAATTCATTCCGTGCTTTGATATATTATTTTTGTGAAGTTTAAGCATAAAAAACTCTTGGTTATGGGAAATGGAGAAATATCTGTCTTTGAATAAAACAGTCTCAGTACGACGGTCATATCTCCCTAATGAACTGTTGGATCGAGCTAAAATTAAAATATGTTGGAGAGGGTCAAGTTGAGCCAATTTTGACTAGAGCGATCAAATAAATTCAATCACAATAAAAAGTTATGAATGACTGAGTTCGGGTCTATCCAAGGGGCAGCAACAGGACAATTTATGATGAATTAAGAATTTCCTCTTAAAAGGTAATTGTTCTCTAAATTTAACCATAAAAGGGTTTGTTTATACGCATCTAAAAATATAATTGATAGAAAGATTACATCTAATCATTCGAATTTTCACCATAAAATTTCTATTTTAATTTCAAATCTTGTCTTTCTAATTTAATATAAATTCAAACCCAAACCCGATTCATATCTAATTATTTCTCTTTAATTGGATCTAAGATTTTGCTATTGTTTTCTTTGCAACCATACATATCTAGATTCCAATTTAATTGTAGATTCAATCACAAAAGTATTCAGACACATATAACAAATATGATGAAGACAGGAAGAGAAATAGTGCAAAGAGAGTATGTGAATATTACGAGTGCACCTAGACACTGATGCTAAATTTGCCATGCCTCAGAAGTCCATAGAAAATCCCTTCCTTCTCCATCATTCGCAATTCTTCCAAGATCCAAGCCAACCAAATCCTCCAAGTGACTAGAAGAGCTAGAAGAAACATAGAAGCATGTAGAAAATATATGAGCATATGAACTTCTCCAATGCATGTAAGCTTTGAAGCTTCCATTTTAAACTTGTAGCTTGTAGCTTCCATTTAAGTTTGTCCAAACACACTAGGAGAACCTCTATTTAAAGGCCTCTAAGATGCATCTAGAATGTCTCTAGAAACAACTAGAAGATAAGCATGACAATCAAGAATGGGCCTTCTCCAACCTTCTAAATGAGTCTTAAGGTTGTAGACATCATGTGCTCAAATAAAATGCTAATTTCTGAGTGTAGAAAACTTGTGCACTCTTAGAATGCAAACTTCTGTGTTGTCTACATGACAACTCCCGAGAATTTGCCAACTCCTATGTGAGCAAATATTAAAATAATGCAAATTAATTAATATAATATCTAATTTACTCTTTCCAATTTAATTTATTTATTTATTAAATCTCATGCACTAACTTTAATAGCTCCACTTTTCAATCTTAATATCTTTATATTTTAATCACATCAAATCTAGAATCTTTTAATAATTTTAAAATATATTTTCCACTTTTAAATTTCATTTTAGAAAAGTTTATTGCTAAAATATTTATTAGCTTTAATAATAATAATATTTAGTCATTTATTTAAAAATGAACTCCAAATATATTATTATTAAAATAAATATTGTCACATTCCAAATTTAAATTTTTAACTTTTATTTTCAAATTTAATTATTTTATTTAATTAATTTTCTAATTAATAAAATAAAATAAATATTAAAATATCTTATTAATTTTCCATTTAATTAAACCATTAATTAAATCTTTTAATTAAGCTTAATTAATAGAAAATACATCAAAGATTCATAAGGTAAAAATATGAAAACCCATCGTAGCCAAAATACATACAAAATCAAACCAAAGGTTTATATCATGAATTATGTCATCCGACATATTCAGAGGGCACTCAACTCGGATACTTGTCCTAATTTTTCAATTAGAACAAATAGCTTAAAGGGTTGAGATTTGGACTTGAGAATTTATCTCCCCTCTCTTATCATTGAGATAATGTGATAGGGTACGCTCATCTTGACAATTCAAAAAAGTCGATACCCGGTACCTGCAACCTGCATAAAAACTACGCATGTACAAGTACAATATATACTAAACTAAATAGGCAATGGCAGGAAGTGGTGCATCGTGTAGATTCCGACTAGCAGGTGACTACGACTCCCTTCCTTAACCACATCATACATGCCATACAAAAGAAAACACGCACACCATACACATGCAAGTATGGGGTAAGTATCCATAAGAAAACACAGATGATAATAAATCATCTTACTAATCATCATTAATAATTGTAAATACTGAAAATAATCATCATGCATACATGAAATGTAAAGTACCAAGTAATCTCATCACATAATAAACTGAATCAATAGCACAATATCTGATAATCTCAAAAGAATGCTGCTAACCATCAACATAAAACTAGCCCTAAAAGAGTTCAACAATGATAACAAAATGCAAACTAGGGGCAAGCACTACATCCACCCCCCTTGGGATTAGGCTTACTCCTAGAAGCTTACAAGAATGAAAAACTAAGATACTCACTATGCGGATCCCATTGAACCCTTTCCCTCCTATAGGAAAATATGATTCCACTAAGAACACTACAACCCACATAGAGCAATATGATTCCGATTTAATGGTAAACCGAAAACCATATGGATCCAACATTCATTCTTTTAACAACTACTAAAATAGATCCCCTAATACATTCTAAACAAGAGCAACTTAATGCTTGCAAAGATAATCAAGAGCATACTACTTCAAATCATAGATGAAAGATACAAGTTTCAATTTCCAGTTTTGCCCATGTTTAGGTTTGAGTAGAATTTTCAGTTTTGAAAGCTAAGTGTTGAAATATGAAAAATATGCAAGTAACAGTTTATGTTTTGTTTCAATCTACCTAGTTTCAAGTTTTTAGTTTGAAAGAGATACACATGATAGTTCAAAGTTTTCATTTTGTTCAACTAGTTGACAACTAGTGGCATTCCATTATACCAAGAGCTCCCAATGTTAAAACTCGGGCTCTGATATTAAATATCTCAAAAAAATCTCTCTTCAATTCAAAAAGGAAAATTTCTAGTTCACTATTGATAAAAAATGAGTTAAATTAGTTAACTCCTTTTTCTACTCAATTGAATCAGTTAACTCCTTATTTTACTCAAATTAAATCTGTTAACTCCCTTTAATTTCAAAATCTTCCTTTATGACTGAACTTCACCTTTAATACTGGCCATTGATTGAAATCGATCTCAACTGTTGATGAATTCCAAGAAAGTCTATTTAAAAGACCCTCATCTCTTCATTTTGAAAGGTTGAATGAGAATTTGCATCAAGTTGTTGCTAGAATTCATACTCACATTTGCTCATATTCACATACGCAAAGATGAAGTTTGACCAAAAGTTGACCAGATTTAACCGTGTAGTTGACTTGAATTGACTAGTTTCAAAAAGAATTTTGAAATAATTAAACGAAATTATTTAATTAAATGGAGTACTTACTTCTAATTAATTAAACAAAGTTATTTAATTAAATGAGAAGCCATTTCTAATTAATTAAATGAAGTTATTTAATTAAATAAGAAAAGTGTCTCTGATTAATTAAAGATTATTTAATTAAATAGAAAAAGTAATTATGAGAGCATATCTCATTTTCTTAAATTAAATATCTCAACAAAATCTCTCTTCAGTTCAAAAAGGGAAATTTCCAATTCACTATTGTTCAAAAAAAAGTTAAAAGAGTTAACTCCTTTTTCTACTCAAATTGAATCAGTTAACTACTTATTTTACTCAAATTAAATCTGTTAACTCCCTTTAATTTGGAAATCTCCCTTTATGACTGAACTTCACCTTTAATCCTGACCGTTGATTGAAATTGATCTCAACCGTTGATGAATTTCAGAAAAGTCTATTTAAGAGACCCTCATCTCTTCATTTTGAAAGGTTGAATGAGAATTTGCATCGAATTGTTGCTGGAATTCATACTCACATTTGCTCATATTCACATACGCAAAGATCAAGCTTGACCAAAAGTTGACCAGATTTAACCACGATTGACTTGAGTTGACTAGTTTCAAAAAGAATTTAGAAAATAATTTCGTAATTATTTTCTAAATTCTTTTCGAAACTAGTCAACTCAAGTCAACTGTGGTTAAATCTGGTCAACTTTTGGTCAAGCTTGATCTTTGCGTATGTGGATATGAGGAAATGTGAGTATGAATTCTAGCAACAATTCGATGCAAATTCTCATTCAACCTTTCAAAATGAAGAGATGAAGGTATCTTAAATAGACTTTACTAGAATTCATCAATGATTGAGATCGATTTCAATCAATGGTTAGGATTAAAGGTGAAGTTCAGTCATAAAGGGAGATTTCCAAATTAAAGGGAGTTAACATATTTAATTTGAACAAAATAAGGAGTTAACCGATTCAATTTGAGTAGAAAAAGGAGTTAACTGATTTAACTCATTTTTAATCAATAGTGAACTAGAAATTTCTCTTTTTGAACTGAAGAGAGATTTTGTTGAGATATTTAATTTAATAAAATGAGATATGCTCTCATAATTACTTTTTCTATTTAATTAAATAATCTTTAATTAATTACAGAAAAGTTTCTCATTTAATTAAATAACTTCATTTAATTAATTAGGAATGGCTTCTCATTCAATTAAATAACTTTGTTTAATTAATTAGAAGTAAGTACTGCATTTAATTAAATAATTTTGTTTAATTATTTTAAAATTCTTTTCGAAACTAGTCAACTCAAGTCAACCGTGGTGTGAGGCCTTGCCCCCGACCCATCGTAGCATAGGGATACATTACTCTTATTTTGTTATCCGCGACTCAAGATGTCGAGACATTATCTGATGCTTAGAACATATTTTATTATTTCATGTTGTGTGATGTTATTTCAAGATATATTTGATGATTGTCATTTAATGTTCATGCATATGTATGTTGATGAAATCAGTAAATGTAAGATTGAGATTTTGATTTAAGATATTTTAAACGGTTAAGAATTATGTAGGATGACAGAACCCTTATTGATGTATGTTTTAATTTATGTGAATTCTGAATACGTATACATTTATATACATGTGATTTTACGAGACTACTGATGTGTGCAATGAGTGTGCAAATATTTAACCGAGAAACCCTACGGAGGAATAGAACTGAGCTCTATGTGCTAAATTTGAAAACCCCGTTATTCGTAAATCACGTATTTGTATTGTGTGATGTATGTATGTATCTTCTGTGTTCAATAAATGTTAATGTTAGTAATTATGTTCTTTCAGTGTCGCTTGACACTCATAAAAGGTTTATGTGCTTCGGTATGATAGTTAGGGTTAATTGTTTAACCTTTGGATTCAAGTTGGTTTAAGTTAGTGTCAATTTTCTATTAGGTTCTTAATTAGGGTTAGTCATCCCTAATTCAGATTTGTGCTTAGTTTTTGCAAGTTAGAGTTGTTAGATAGACCGATTTTATCCCTAGATTTTTATTTGACCCTAAACCTCTTTACTAAGGCTTTTAAACATGTTATTTTTTTCTAACTAAAGGGTATGGGTATGGGTTAGGGGTCTTTTCCAACCCCTAAGCCCCTTTTTTTGACTTTTGAGGTCACTCAAAAGTCCCCTTTTTGCCTTTGTGCGAAAATTGCAAGTGGTTGTCATGAGTTGTCTTACCCCACCTCCTTTTAGGGTTTAACCTTGGTTTAGGTTGAGTTAGGAGTTTCTAGTGTGGCTTGTGGGTGGAAATAGTTATTGCTCCTTTTGGGTGGTTGAGTTAGAGGCTTATTTAGAGGCCTTCCTTGGTCTAGTGGTTTTGGTTGCCCAATCTCTACATTTAGAGAGGATTTTTCTTGAAGCTTGAAGGAAGGAGGGATACTCTACTCAAACTGGTTCATTGCCATTACCTCTTGTGAAGGTAGGAAACTCCCATCTCCCTTATTCTGTTTTTATGTTTTGTTTCATGTTCTTGTTACCTTGTTGTTGTTTTACTGTTGTATGGTTGTGGGTATGTTGGGAAGATTTGTAAACCATTTTATTTTGGTTGTTTTTCCTTTCTTGTTTATGTTCGCAATTTTGAGTTTCCTTGCATGGGTGTTTTGGTATTACTCACCCTAGGAGAGGGCAGAAGTGACCAATTTTGGGAGAGGTCTGTTTAGTTGGACTCCAACCTGTGTAGAGTCTCTTCTCAGGATGAGAAGAGGGATAAAGGGTAGGGTGTTATGGGCCCCTACCCGTCAGCACAAACCTGGTATGAGTATGTCAAGTTTAAATGGAAGAACGGAAGTTCTTGGTTATTGGCCCCGATTGGGCATCTGAATTTGGTGTTGTGCTTGACTTCTCCAGTTGGAAGAATCCACCTCTCCCTAGTCTTGATTCATTGTGAATCTTATTGTGTACACCATGTGTGATTATGCATGCTTGATGTTCTTTTGGTTTTGCTTGGTTGTCACCCAATCAGTTATTGGTATCCTCCATGGTTCTTGGAATGAGATTCAGAAAGTATTACAAACTCCTTGATTTGATCATGAAGAAAATTTGATGAAATTGTTGAAAATGGGGATTGAGATCCTATTGTAAATTGTATTTTTAAACCTTATTGTATATGGCAATGAAGCCGAGTTTTCTTCCTGATTCTTTCCTGGCTGAGCCTTTGAATCAGGTTAGCTAATAAAATAATGGTTGAGTGTATTTGGTTCTCATAATATTTGATCATAATGTTCAGTCGTATGAATGCTCATCAAAATAGAATAAATAAATTTGCATATATTTAGATGGGTGAATTAAATCTTAGATAATATCTTGATTTATGAATGTTCAACTTTTAATTACGATAATGAAGAGTTGAATTGATATAGTGAGTTTCAATTATGATGTATAAGTATTATGATGAGATCTATCAAGAGAAAACCCTATATTACGAAATCAAAGATATTTCATTTCTTGACAAATTTCATGGTGGTTATAATCAAATTCGAATGAGAATAATCCACCACCTTTTTGTTTTAAATTATGTGTATAGTATCATTCACCTTCTAAGTTCTTCAAATATGATCAATTGGACTGAGAGGTTGTATTCTTGAAATCAATAATAATAATAATCAAAACTTAGAACTCTTACCATTTCCTTGAAGAACCAATATAAAACATACATGTTTAAACTAGAGATGGAGAGACTATTCGTAATATACCCCTTTGCAGTGGAATACTTGTATTAAGGAAGAGTGTTAATAGTAGAATTATTCAAATCCTTAGTAACATAAATGAAATGCATAAAATGGCATGACCATGCCTTGTTAAAATTATGCTTCAAAAAAAAATATGCACTCCCAGGAGTAAAAACTCTCTGGAAAATACATGAGGAAGAAAATTCATTCCTTCCAAAACCACAGAGCATATTCTTGCTCAGATTCCTTCCTAAATGAATAAAGAAACAAATAAATATTATGTTATTCTCTTGGGTGCATAATTTTGAGTATATAAATATGTACTTTTTTTTAAAACAAAATCAATATACTAAATATCCTATTGTTACCTATAAAACTTTATTGCATTTATGCCCTAACTTCTCTTGGACGTCAGTTTGAATAGAGGGTTTTTTTTAAAAAAAAAGAGAGATAAAATGTTTTATTGCAAGTCAATGTCATCATAAGGGATGACGTCACCCCTGTACCACTCTCCCTGACTTGGTGCAAAATTTTAACCTTCTTGTCTGCACGTCTCCTCCCACTTGGCCAGCGCTTATCTCCTTGCATTGATCTGACCTTGTCCTTGGATCGCCCCTCTTTGATTAGCGCTTTTCTTTGGGAGATGAATTAGTTTTAAAGTAAGATGATTTTGCTTAGTCTTGGGTTTTGTTTTTTTCTATGCCTCCATACGTTTTGTGTCAGTAGTGGATGGCCCCGTGGGTAGTAAAGGTGGGTTAAGGGTGTGGTGTGAAGGTGGGCGGCTAGGGTTAGATTGTAGGGAGTTAATAGGTAGTTAGTATAGGTTAGTATTAATGTTAGTTTTAGTATTAATTGTTTAGTTGCTTACTTATGAATGTTAAGGTTTAGTATAACTTTAATGTTAAGAGATTTTATTGTTTTAATTAAAGTTAGTATATTTTAGTTTTAGTTGTGTTAGTTTAAGTAAGGATTAGTGTATGTTAATGTTAGAATAGTGGTAACATTTTCAAGTATTTGGTTTAAAGATAGTTTAATATTAAATGTAATATAGTTAATATTTTAAATTAAGTTAGTATTTCATGTATATATGTATCAACATAATTTAGTTTGAATTTACTATAAATTGAATGTGGTACTCGATTTGTGATTAGACTAGAATTTAAAAATGATATGTTTAGTTCGTTATGAATTAAGTATAAGTTCTACAGTCGATTACATTAGTATAACTTCAGCTCTATACTATAATCATTTTAACTAATCTAAATGTATTATTAATTTATATCTAGCTAGTTTTTATTTCATTAAATTAAAATTTGGAAAGATTTTGATGGTTTATTAATATGATTAAATAGTTGATTTTGATTATATATTTCCAATGAATCTAAACTTGAATACGTTTCAATTGTCTTATAAATTATTTTCACATATTGTTGTAAGTTAATGTAATGACGTAATTTTCATCAATATCAATTTTGTAACTAAAGTTTTAAAAATCTTAACGATGTGATCGTTCTCATGTTATAATCTTAAGACGTAATGTAGAGAACCTGTACTAAAACTTCTATCTCAATCATATCAAACGTAGAGCATGTTTAATTATTAGTTATTATTAAAAAAAAAGTTGTGTGTTTTTGCCCTCATAGTTTGGGCATGACACGTGGTTAAATCTAGTCAACTTTTGGTCAAACTTGATCTCTGCGTATGTGAATATGAGCAAATGTGAGTATGAATTCCAACCAACAACAATTTGATGAAAATTCTCATTCAACCTTTCAAAATGAAGAGATGAGGGTCTCTTAAATATACTTTCCTGGAATTCATCAATGGTTGAGATCGATTTCAATCAACGGTCAGGATTAAAGGTGAACTTCAGTAAAAAAGGTAGATTTCCAAATTAAAGGGAGTTAACAGATTTAATTTGAGTAAAATAAGGAGTTCACTTATTCAATTTGAGTAGAAAAAGGAGTTAACTGATTTAACTCATTTTTTATCAATAGTGGACTGGAAATTTCCCTTTTTCAACTGAAGGAAAATTTTGTTGAGATATTTAATTTAATAAAATGAGATATGCTCTCATAATTACTTTTTCTATTTAATTAATAATCTTTAATTAATTAGAGATATTTTTCTTATTTAATTAAATAACTTCATTTAATTAATTAATTAGAAATGGCTTCTCATTTAATTAAATTACTTTGTTTAATTAATTAGAAGTAAGTACTCCATTAAATTAAATAATTTGGTTTAATTATTTCAATATTCTTTTTGAAACTCGTCAACTCAAGTCAACCATGGTCAAATCTAGTCAACTTTTGGTCAAACTTGATCTCTGCGTATGTGAATATGAGCAAATGTGAGTATGAATTCTAGCAACAATTCGATGCAAATTCTCATTCAACCTTTCAAAATGAAGAGATGACGGTCTCTTAAATAGACTTTCTTGGAATTCATCAACGGTTGAGATCGATTTCAATCAACGGTCAAAATTAAAGGTGAAGTTCAGTCATAAAGAGAGATTTCAAAATTAAAGGGAGTTAACAGATTTCACTCATTTTTGATCAATAGTGAACTGGAAATTCCCTTTTTTGAACTGAAGAGAGATTTTGTTGAGATATTTAATTTAATAAAATGAGATATGCTCTCATAATTACTTTTTCTATTTAATTAAATTATCTTTAATTAATTAGAGACACGTTTCGTATTTAATTAAATAACTTCATTTAATTAATTAGGAATGGCTTCTCATTTAATTAAATAACTTTGTTTAATTAATTAGAAGTAAGTACTCCATTTAATTAAATAATTTCATTTAATTATTTCAAAATTCTTTAGGAAACTAGTCAACTCAAGTTAACCGTGGTTAAATTTGGTCAACTTTTGGTCAAACTAGATCTCTACGTATGTGAATATGAGCAAATGTGAGTATGAATTCCAGCAACAATTTGATGTAAATTCTCATTCAACCTTTCAAAATAAAGAGATGAGGGTCTCTTAAATAGACTTTCCTAGAATTCATCAACGGTTGAGATCGATTTCAATCAACGGTCAGGATTAAAGGTGAAGTTCAGTCATAAAGGGAGATTTCCAAATTAAAGGAAGTTAACAGATTTAATTTGAGTAAAATAAGGAGTTAATTGATTCAATTTGAGTAGAAAAAGGAGTTAATTGATTTAACTCATTTTTTATCAATAGTGAACTGGAAATTTTCCTTTTTGAACTAAAGAGAGATTTTGTTGAGATGTTTAATTTAATAAAATGAGATATGCTCTCATAATTACTTTTTCTATTTAACTAAATAATCTTTAATTACTTAGAAACACTTTTCTTATTTAATTAAATAACTTCATTTAATTAATTAGGAATGGCTTCTCATTTAATTAAATAACTTTGTTTAATTAATTAGAAGTACTCCATTTAATTAAATAATTTAGTTTAATTATTTCAAAAAAAAATTCGAAACTAGTCAACTCAAGTCAACCGTGGTTAAATCTGGTCAACTTTTGGCCAAACTTGATCTTTGCGTATGTGAATATGAGCAAATGTGAGTATGAATTTCAGCAACAATTCGATGCAAATTCTCATTCAACCTTTCAAAATGAAGAGATGAGGGTCTCTTAAATAGACTTTCCTTGAATTGATTAACAATTGAGATCGATTTCAATCAACGGTCGTGATTAAAGGTGAAGTTCAGTCATAAAGGGAGATTTCCAAATTAAAGAGATTTAACAGATTTAATTTGAGTAAAATAAGGAGGTAACTGATTCAATTTGAGTAGAAAAAAGAGTTAACTGATTTAACTCATTTTTTTATCAATAGTGAACTGAAAATTTCCCTTTTTGAACTGAAGAGAGATTTTGTTGAGATATTTAATTTAATAAAACGAGATATGCTCTCATAATTACTTTTTCTATTTAATTAAATAATCTTTAATTAATTAGAGGCACTTTTCTTATTTAATTAAATAACTTCATTTAATTTATTAGGAATGGCTTCTCATTTAATTAAATAACTTTGATTAATTAATTAGAAGTAAGTACTCCATTTAATTAAATAATTTCGTTTAATTATTTTAAATTTTTTTTCAAAACTAGTCAACTCAAGTAAACCATGGTTAAATCTGGTCAACTTTTGGTCAAACTTGATCTTTGCGTATTTGAATATGAGCAAATGTGAGTATGAATTCCAGCAACAATTCGATGCAAATTCTCATTCAACCTTTCAAAATGAAGCGATGAGTGTCTCTTAAGTAGACTTTCCTGGAATTCATCAACAGTTGAGATCGATTTCAATCAACGGTCATGATTAAAGGCGAAGTTCAGTCATAAAGGGAGATTTCCAAATTAAAGGGAGTTAACAGATTTAATTTGAATAAAATAAGGAGTTAACTGATTCAATTTGAGTAGAAAAAGGAGTTAACTAATTTAACTCATTTTTTATCAATAGTGAACTGGAAATTTCCCTTTTTGAATTGAAGAGAGATTTTGTTGAGATATTTAATTAAATTAAATAAGATATGCTCTCATAATTACTTTTTCTATTTAATTAAATAATCTTTAATTAATTAGAGGCACTTTTTTTATTTAATTAAATAACTTCATTTAATTAATTAGGAATGGCTTCTCATTTAATTAAATAACTTTGTTTAATTAATTAGAAGTAAGTACTCCATTTAATTAAATAATTTCGTCTAATTATTTCAAAATTCTTTTCAAAACTAGTCAACTCAAGTCAACTGTGGTTAAATTTGGTCAACTTTTGGTCAAACTTGATCTTTGCGTATGTGAATATGAGCAAATGTGAGTATGAATTCCAGCAATAATTCGATGAAAATTCTCATTCAACCTTTCAAAATGAAGAGATGAGGGTCTCTTAAATAGACTTTCCTAGAATTCATCAACAGTTTAGATCGATTTCAATCAACGGTTAGGATTAAAAGTGAAGTTCAGTCATAAAGTGATATTTCTGAATTAAAAGGATTCATGTAACGCCCCACCAAGGGATCCAAAGAATTAACCTAGAGTTTCACTAAGTTTGGTAACATTTTTTTTTTTTTTACAGGAAAGTAAATACGATACATAACTTATTCACAATAACAGAAGCAATAGCAATGTCCATCTGAAATTAAACATAACATACATAATAGATTACATTCTTTAAAGATCCCCTAGTGTTGAATTACATACAAGAATCCATCTAGTACAACATCCACATGAAGTAATAATGATAAGTCCAATGTTTAAACATTACATTTCCAAATGCTCAATCATCCTCTATACATGTCACACGGTATGACAAGTTCAAAGAATATACATATGTGAAATAAGGTACATCATCCTATTCTAATCCATAATACATCAAAGTAGAGATAATCACATGATACATCATCATAGAAGACATATACATCCATCATAAAGATCAAACAAAATAAACTAAGTGCACGGTTCCTCCCAACCGTTAATAGCATCATTAGACCATCGTGGGCCCTAGCCATCCCTCCGTACGTAACATTCCAAATCATCGAAGAGATCATCGGTATTAACATAGTAGGAATGTCACTCCTAACATATACAACATCATATGTAGAAAGTAATCTAACATGCAAATATAAGCATAAGATAACATCATCTAACATATGCTAATTATCAATGAAAAAGGATACATATCCATCATCATGAAGGACGCATCAGCCATGATGTCTCAATGAATCTCAAAATGATAAGAGTGGAAAATACACTACCACATGTCCATGTGGTACCAAAGTGGTCCACTCCCACCATGCTAAGGAGATAATCTCAAGTCCCAAACAGACTATCAAAATCACATAGCACAAATCTCTATAAGTGCAAAAATCCTAAAAGTATACTAACTCAAAGGTTCCAATCACAAAACTGACATCTACTTCCCAGAGGCATACAATGACATGTAGGAACCTAGCATGCAAGCGAGAAAGTGTCATCACATTTATCACGTACAAGTTACCCTGGCATTTAGCTAAACTCCACTGGTCCATACTGATCTCATGCGGCCACTAGTATCCTCTCATACTGACAAGGCATACTATGGAATGCAAGGTCGCAACCATGCGTCTCACTACTCCCATCCTAGCCTGTACAAGCGCTCAAGGCATGGGCGAGAATAGAACACTTATTTTTTTAAGTTCATTCAGTTAGTATTAGGTGCGAATGTTATCACTTATTAATCCAGCTTACAATGAGTTACCTTGGCAGCCTCTTAGGGCCCCGGCCCCCATTGCAAGCCACTTCTCGTCACTACAATCAGATATCCTACCCTAATGCTCATGGACTCATAAATCTCAAAATTACAAAAGATAATCCATAATTAAAATCATCAAATATGCATAAAAGCATCAAATCTCCATGAGCAAACATCCATAGAAAATCATGAACACAACAGCTCTCTATTGGCAACTGAAGTATCACTGATAATCAAATATCCAATGGTTCTCAATAACCAAAATATATCTCAATCATACTGATCGAAGACTCCAAAAATGGTTGAGTCAAACATGTCACAACATGACATCATCAAGCATAAATCCACATCTTAGTCCCATCATGGCGACTAGAAAATAACCAAGGATAACTGATCGATGACCAAAATAATGGTTAGGTCAAGAGTCTCATAAATAAAAATCTCAACTATAACAATCAGTATTCATATCCAATACATAGAGCATTCCATCACATAACCATGGTTGGGTTTATAAAAATTGAGATTAAAACATCATCATGGCATCACAATCACAAAACCCCCAAGCCTCTGGTAGACGTCCTATAACTGGTCAACACTAGTCAACCCAAAACTCAAAACAATGGTATAAAGAATGCACAATGTAAACACGTGTTTTGGTTTTGCTAAGTTTTCAATTTTGAATTCAAATGCAAAAGTCTCAGTTTACGTTTCCAAGTTTAGAGAAAGAATTAGAGGAACATTTAAATGTACGTTTTTCCATGTATTGTTTTTGGATGGATAAAAGTTTTCCTTTATAAAACTAAAATCTGATTTCCAATTATAATATTTTATTGAAATTGTTCCCCACCAACCTTTTAATTAAATTTCATATACTTTATATATTTTATAATTTAAAACTATTAATTAAATCTTAAATTATAAAGTTATAAAATGATTCTTTATCATAAAAGATGAGCCCTTGAATCTTCTATCAAACAATAATAATTCAAATTTATTAATTACATATTTAAATATTACATATATACATATGTATATATTTAAATATATATATATATACATCAATATATAATATATAAATAATTATTATCGCATTTTATAAAATTGATTAATATTAATTTTGATTTATATCATATAACATATGAAAATCTAATACAATAAAAGTCAAATTTCATAACATTCTTTCCTTTTAACAAAACAAAGCCAAATTATAATATACAAACACAGGCCGAAATCGTATAACATTAAACATATAACATTCGACAGTTTTTTTAAAAAAATGAAGTCGTCCACTTGATATGATGCGGTACCAAGTGTTTGGTACTCTACTGTCATAAAGTACTATGGCGATAGCGGGTACAGAGTACCCCTATCATCGCAGTACTTGCGACGACAGGTACTCTGCCGGCCCACGTGGCTCGAAACACAATAATATATATATATATATATATTTTATAACGTTTTCAATAAAATGTTTCCCCATTTATGAAGTTCGAAATTGAAATAAAATTTCATCGCTGCGAATAATAAAATGCCCTTGTTCAGTATATATATGTGTGTGTGTGTGTGTGTGTGTGTGTGTGTGTGTGTGTGTGTGTGTATATGTGTGTGTATATATATATATATATATGTATATATATACATATATATATGTGTATATATATATGTGTATATATATATATGTCTATATATATATATATATGTATATATATATACACACACATATACACACACACACACACACACACACACACACACATATATATATATATGTATGTGTGTGTGTGTGTGTGTGTGTGTGTGTGTGTGTGTGTGTGTGTGTGTGTATATATGTATGTATTTGTATGTATGCATTCACAGACTTTAATCAAGTTTTACAACATATATATATATATATATATATATATATATATATATATATATATATATATATATTTTGTGTGCAGATTTATACACAGTTTATTAAAAAGTTCTAATTTTCAAAATTCTCCCATAGATCTTTGATCTTCAAAATTTTCAATAATTAATTCTAATGTGTTTGACTATGAATTTCAACCCTAGCCCCGTTTTTCCTTTTTGATCTATGCATATAAAATTCTCAAATAAATTTATATGCCCAAATTGAAAATGCATACAATAAAAATATGAAATTCCTCAGAAGACATATGGAAGACACGAAGAAGACAGGGAAAGCAAGATGCGAAAATAACATAAGTAAAATCACAAGAATCTACCCGAATTCTGATGCTAAATCGCTCTTCCTCAGAAAACCTATAGAGCAAGCTCCCTTCTTCAGAACTCTCGAATCCTCCAATGCTCCAATTGCACTCCAAACACTATGTTTAAGCTTTTAGAGATGCCTGAATATAAAGAGCTCTCAAAAAACCTCTAGAATGCTTCTAGAAACAGCTAGAAGGTGTCACCAACTAAGCATGGGTCTTTTTCAACCTTTTTTGATGAGTCATAGAGTTGTAGACACCATGTGCTTAATTGATGCACTAACCCCCGTGTTGTTGACACAAGAGAAATAGAAAATGCGTTAATTCCCATGCAAGCTTATAACTCCAATTCACTTTTTAAATAATTTCTATTTAAATTTTATAACTTTCATTTTAATTTTTATAACTTTTATTATTATTATTTTATTTATTACTTTATTATTATTTTATAATTATTATTAATTTTAATTTACTAATTTTCTTTTATTTAATTCTTTTTCCTCAATTAATTCTCATTTAATTACTTATAATCACAATATCAAAAATCATGATATTTTATTAATTTTCTCAAATAATTAATTTATTAATTAAATCTATTTATTAAGACATAATTAATAGAAAATTCACCATAGACCTCCAAGATAAAATATGAAAACCCATCATAGAACAAATCATACAAAATCAGTCTAAAGGGTTAAAAATCACGAATTATGTCATCCGACACATTCGGTGGGTACTCAACTCTGATACTTGTCCTAACTCACTAGGAAAAATGGTTTGAGGGTTTGGAATTTGGACTTGAGAATTTATCTCCTTTCTCTTATCATTGATATAGTATAATAGGGTACGCTCATCCTGGCAATTCAGAGAAGTCGATACCCAGTACCTACAACCTGCAAAAAAATCATGCATGTACATCCAATATATATATATAGTGCTAAGCTAAAAAGGCAATGGCAGAAAGTGGTGCATCATGTAGATCCCGACTAAGCAAGTGACTACGACTCCCTTCCTTAACCACATCAGAAATGTCATACAATAAGGAAACACGCACACCATACACATGCAAGTATGGGGTAAGTATCCATAACAAAACACATGAGATAATAAACCATCTAACTAATCATCATTAATAACTGAAAATAATATAATGATCATCATGTATGCATGAAATGTAAACTCTAAATGATCACATCATATAACCACTGAATCCATAACATAATGTCTGATAGTCTCAAAACAATACCACTAATCCATCAACATAATACGAGACCATCAAAGTTTGATAACTTCATTTAATTAATTAGAAATGGCTTCTCATTTAATTAAATAACTTTGTTTAATTAATTAAAAGTAAGTACTCTATTTAATTAAATAATTTCATTTAATTATTTCAAAATTCTTTTTGAAACTAGTCAACTCAAATCAACTGTGGTTAAATCTGGTCAACTTTTGGTCAAACTTGATGTTTGCGTATATCAATATGAGAAAATGTGAGTATGAATTCCAACAACAATTCGATGCAAATTCTCATTCAACCTTTCAAAATGAAGAGATGAGGGTCTCTTAAATTGACTTTCTTGGAATTCATCAACGATTGAGATCGATTTCAATCAACGATCAGGATTAAAGGTGAAGTTCAGTCATAAAGTGAGATTTTCAAATTAAAGGGAGTTAATAGACATAATTTCAGTAAAATAAGGAGTTAACTAATTCAATTTGAGTAGAAAAAAGAGTTAACTCATTTAACTCATTTTTGATCAATAGTGAACTGGAAATTTTCTTTTTTGAACTAACGAGAGATTTTGTTGAGATATTTAATTTAATAAAATGAGATATGCTCTCATAATTACTTTTTTTATTTAATTAAATAATCTTTAATTAATAAGAGGCACTTTTCTTATTTAATTAAATAACTTCATTTAATTAATTAGGAATGGCTTATCATTTAATTAAATAACTTTGTTTAATTAATTAGAAGTAAGTACTCCATTCAATTAAATAATTTTGTTTAATTATTTCAAATTTTTTTTTTAAACTAGTCACTCAAGTCAACTGTGGTTAAATCTGGTCAACTTTTGGTCAAACTTGATCTTTTCGTATGTGAATAAGAGCAAATGTGAGTATGAATTCCATCAACAATTCGATGCAAATTCTCATTCAACCTTTCAAAATGAAGAGATGAGGGTCTCTTAAATAGACTTTTCTGGAATTCATCAATGGTTGAGATCAATTTCAATCAACGGTCAAGATTAAAGGTGAAGTTCAGTCATAAACGGAGATTTTCAAATTAAAGGGAGTTAACAGATTTAATTTGACTAAAATAAGGAGTTAACTGATTCAATTTGAGTAGAAAAAGGAGTTAACTGATTTAACTCATTTTTTATCAATACTGAACTGAAAATTTCCTTTTTTGAACTGAAGAGAGATTTTGTTGAGATATTTAATTTAATAAAATAAGATATGCTCTCATAATTACTTTTTCTATTTAATTAAATAAACTTTAATTAATTAGAGGCACTTTTCTTATTTACTTAAATAACTTCATTTAATTAATTAGGAATGGCTTCTCATTTAATTAAATAACTTTATTTAATTAATTAGCAGTAAGTACTCCATTTAATTAAATAATTTTGTTTAATTATTTAAAAATTCTTTTCAAAACTAGTCAACTCAAGTCAACTGTGGTTAAATCTGGTCAACTTTCAGTCAAACTTGATCTTTGCGTATGTTAATATGAGCAAATGTGAGTATGAATTCCAGCAAAAACTCGATGCAAATTCTCATTCAACCTTTCAAAATGAAGAGATGAGGGTCTCTTAAATAGATATTCCTGGAATTCATCAACAGTTGAGATCGATTTCAATCAATGGTCAGGATTAAAGGTGAAGTTTAGTCATAAAGGAAGATTTCCAAATTAAAAGGAGTCAACAGATTTAATTTGAGTAAAATAAGGAGTTAACTGATTCAATTTGAGTAGAAAAATGAGTTAACTGATTTAACTCATTTTTGATCAATAGTGAACTGGAAATTTCTCTTTTTGAACTGAAGAGAGATTTTGTTGAGATATTTAATTTAATAAAATGAGATATGCTCTCATAATTACTTTTTCTATTTAATTAAATAATCTTTAATTAATTACAGACACTTTTCTTATTTAATTAAATAACTTCATTTAATTAATTGGGAATGGCTTCTCATTTATTTAAATAACTTTGTTTAATTAACTAGAAGTAAGTACTCAATTTAATTAAATAATTTCAAAATTATTTCCAAACTAGTCAACTCAAGTCAATCGTGGTTAAATCTGGTCAACTTTTGGTCAAAATTGATCTTTGTGTATGTTAATATGAACAAATGTGAGTATGAATTCCAGCAACAATTCGATGCAAATTCTCATTCAACCTTTCAAAATGAAGAGATAAGGGTCTCTTAAATAGACTTTCCTGAAATTCATCAATGGTTGAGATCGATTTCAATCAACGGTCAAGATTAAAGGTAAAGTTCAGTCATAAAGGGAGATTTCCAAATTGAAGGGAGTTAACAGATTTAATTTGAGTAAAATAAGGAGTTAACTAATCAATTTGAGTAGAAAAAGGAGTTAACTGATTTAACTCATTTTTTATCAATAGTGAACTGAAAATTTTACTTTTTGAACTGAAGAGATATTTTGTTGAGATATTTAATTTAATAAAATGAGATATGCTCTCATAACTACTTTTTCTATTTAATTAAATAATATTTAATTAATTAGAGACACTTTTCTTATTTAATTAAATAACTTCATTTAATTAATTAGGAATGGCTTCTCATTTAATTAAATAATTTTGTTTAATTAATTAGAAGTACGTACTTCATTTAATTAAATAATTTTGTTTAATTATTTCAAAATTCTTTTCGAAACTAGTCAACTCAAGTCAACTGTGGTTAAATCTGGTCAACTTTTGGTCAAAATTGATCTTTGCGTATGTGAATTTGAGCAAATGTGAGTATGAATTCCAGCAATAATTCAATGCAAATTCAATCAAGAAAGAAAAATTTCAATCAACGATCAGGATTAAAGGTGAAGTTCAGTCATAAAGAAAAATTTCTAAATCAAAGGGAGTTAACAGATTTAATTTGAGTAAAATAAGGAGTTAACTGATTCAATTTGAGTAGAAAAAGGAGTTAACTGGTTTAACTAATTTTTTATCAATAGTGAATTGGAAATTTCCCTTTTTGAACTGAAGAGAGATTTTGTTGAGATATTTAATTTAATAAAATGAAATATGCTCTCATAATTACTTTATCTATTTAATTAAATAATCTTTAATTAATTAGAGACACTTTTCTTATTTAATTAAATAACTTCATTTAATTAATTAGGAATGGCTTCTCATTTAATTAAATAACTTTGTTTAATTAATTAGAAGTAAGTACTGCATTAAATTAAATAATTTCGTTTAATTATTTCAAAATTCTTTTCCAAACTAGTCAACTCAAGTCAATCGTGGTTAAATCTGGTCAACTTTTGGTCAAACTTGATCTTTGCATATGTGAATATGATCAAATATGAGAATGAATTCCAGCATCAATTCGACGCAAATTCTCAGTCAACCTTTCAAAATAAAAAGATGAGGGTCTCTTAAATAGACTTTTCTGAAATTCATCAACGGTTGAGATCGATTTCAATCAACAATCAAGATTAAAGGTGAAGTTCAGTCATAAAGGAAGATTTCAAAATTAAAGGAAGTTAACAGATTAAATTTGAGTAAATTAAGCAGTTAACTGATTCAATTTGAGTAGAAATAGGAGTTAACTGATTTAACTCATTTTTGATCAATAGGGAACTGGAAATTTATCTTTTTGAACTGAAGAGAGATTTTGTCGAGATATTTAATTTAATAAAATGAGATATGCTCTCATAATTACTTTTTCTATTTAATTAAGTAATCTTTAATTAATTAGAGACACTTTTCTTATTTAATTAAATAACTTCAGTTAATTATTTAGGAATGGCTTCTCATTTAATTAAATAACTTTGTTTAATTAATTAGAAGTAAGTACTCCGTTTAATTAAATAATTTCATCTAATTATTTTAAAAAAAAATTCGAAACTAGTCAACTCAAGTCAACCGTGGTTAAATCTAGTCAACTTTTGATCAAACTTGATCTTTGCGTATGTGAATATGAGCAAATGTGACTATAAATTCCATCAACAATTTGATGCAAATTCTCATTCAACCTTTCAAAATGAAGAGATGAGGGTGTGTTAAATAGACTTTTATTCGAATTCATCAACGGTTGAGATCGATTTCAATCAACGGTCAAGATTAAAAGTGAAGTTCAGTCATAAAGAAAAATTTCCAAATTAAAGGGAGTTAACAGATTTAATTTGAGTAAAATAATGAGTGAACTGATTCAATTTGAGTAGAAAAAGGAGTTAACTGATTTAACTCATTTTTAATCAATAGAGAACTGAAAATTTAACTTT
Source organism: Cupressus sempervirens (assembly GCA_028749045.1). Lineage (NCBI taxonomy): Eukaryota > Viridiplantae > Streptophyta > Pinopsida > Cupressales > Cupressaceae > Cupressus > Cupressus sempervirens. The sequence continues at coordinate 373,317,948 of CM053788.1, forward strand.
TTAAACTGAAGAGAGATTTTGTTGATATATTTAATTTAATAAAATGAGATATGCTCTCATAATTACTTTTTCTATTTAATTAAGTAATCTACAATTAATTAGAGACACTTTTCTTATTTAATTAAATAACTTCATCTATATAATTAGCAATGGCTTCTCATTTAATTAAATAACTTTGTTTAATTAATTAGAAGTAAGTACTTCATTTTATTACATAATTTCATTTAATTATTTCAAAATTCTTTTCAAAATTAGTCAACTCAAGTCAACCGTGGTTAAATCTGGTCAACTTTTGGTCAAACTTAATCTTTTCGTATATGAATATTAACAAATGTGAGTATGAATTTCAAAAAAATTTTGATGCAAATTCTCATTCAACTTTTCAAAATGAAGAGATGAAGTTTTCTTAAATAGATTTTCATGGAATTCATCAACGGTTGAGATCAATTTCAATCAACGGTTAGGATTAAAGGTGAAGTTCAGTCATAAAGTGAGATTTCCAAATTAAAGGTAGATAACAGATTTAATTTGAGTAAAATAAGGAGTTAGCTGATTCAATTTGAGTAGAAAAAAAAGTTAACTAATTTAACACATTTTTGATCAACAGTGAACTGAAAATTTTCTTTTTTTAACTGAAGAGAGTTTTTGTTGAGATATTTAATTTAATAAAATGAGATATGCTCTCATTATTACTTTTTCTATTTAATTAAGTAATCTTTAATGAATTAGAGACACTTTTCTTATTTAATTAAATAACTTCATTTAATTAATTAGGAATGACTTCTCATTTAATTAAATAACTTTGTTTAATTAATTAGAAGTAAGTACTCCATTTAATTAAATAGTTTCGTTTAATTATTTTAAAATATTTTTCAAAACAAGTCAACTCAAGTATACCGTGGTTAAATCTGGTCAACTTTTGGTCAAAACTTGATCTTTGAGTATGTGAATATGAGCAAATGTGAGTATGAATTCCAGCAACAACTCGATGCAAATTCTCATTCAACCTTTCAAAATGAAGAGATTAGGGTCTCTTGAATAAACTTTTCTAGAATTCATCAACGGTTGAGATTAATTTCAATCAACAGTCAGGATTAAAGGTGAAGTTCAGTCATAAAGGGAGATTTCCAAATTAAAAGGAGTTAACAGATTTAATTTGAGTAAAATAAGGAGTTAACTGATTCAATTTGAGTAGAAAAAGTAGTTAACTAATTTAACTCATTTTTGATCAATAGTGAACTTAAAATTTCCCTTTTTGAACTGAAGAGAGATTTTGTTGAGATATTTAATTTAATAAAATGAGATATGCTCTCATAATTACTTTTTCTATTTAATTAAGTAATCTTAAATGAATTAGAGACACTTTTCTTATTTAGTTAAATAACTTCATTTAATTAATTAGGAATTGCTTCTCATTTAATTAAATAACTTTGTTTAATTAATTAGAAGTAAGTACTCTATTTAATTAAATAATTTCGTTTAATTATTTTAAAATACTTTTCAAAACAAGTCAACCCAAGTCAACCGTGGTTAAATCTGGTCAACTTTTAGTCACAACTTGATCTTTGCGTATGTGAATATGAGCAAAGGTGAGTATGAATTCCAGCAACAACTCGATGTAAATTCTCATTCAACCTTTCAAAATTGACGAGATGAGGGTCTCTTAAATAGACTTTCCTGGGATTCATCAACGGTTGAGATCAATTTCAATCAACAGTCAGGATTAAAGGTGAAGTTCAGTCATAAAGGGAGATTTCCAAATTAAAAGAAGTTAATAGATTGAATTTGAGTTAAATAAAGAGTTAACTGATTCAATTTGAGTAGAAAAAGGAGTTAACTAATTTAACGCATTTTTGATCAATAGTGAACTGAAAATTTCCCTTTTTGAACTGAAGAGATATTTTGTTGAGATATTTAATTTAATAAAATGAGATATGCTCTCATAATTACATTTTTTATTTAATTAATTAATCTGTAATTAATTAGAGACACTTTTCTTATTTAATTAAATAACTTCATTTAATTAATTAGGAATGGCTTCTCATTTAATTAAATAACTTTGTTTAATTAATTAGAAGTAAGTGCTCCATTTAATTAAATAATTTTGTTTAATTATTTCAAAATTCTTTTCCAAACTAGTCAACTCAAGTCACCCGTGGTTAAATATGGTCAACTTTTGGTCAAACTTAATCTTTGCGTATGTGAATATGAGAAAATGTGAGTATGAATTCTAGAAACAACTCGATGCAAATTCTCATTCAACCTTTCAAAATGAAGAGATGACAGCCTCTTAAATAGACTTTTTTGAAATTCATCAAGAGTTGAGATCGATTTCAATCAACGGTCAAGATTAAAGGTGAAGTTCAGTCATAAAGGGGGATTTCCAAATTAAAGGGAGTTAACAGATTTAATAAGAGTAAAATAAGGAGTTAACTAATTAAATTTGAGTAGAAAAAGGAGGTTACTGATTTAACTCATTTTTTATCAATAGTGAACTGGAAATTTCCCTTTTTGAACTGAAGAAAGATTTTGTTGAGATATTTAATTTAATAAAATGAGATATGCTCTCATAATTACTTTTTCTATTTAATTAAATAATCTTTAATTAATTAGAGACACTTTTCTTATTTAATTAAATAACTTCATTTAATTAGTTAGGAATGGCTTCTCATTTAATTAAATAACTTTTTTTAATTAATTAGAAGTAAGTACTTCATTTATTTAATTAATTTCATTTAATTATTTCAAAAAAAAATTTTAAACTAGTCAACTCAAGTCAACCGTGGTTAAATCTGGTCAACTGTAGGTCAAACTTGATCTTTGCGTATGTGAATATGAGCAAATGTGAGCATGAATTCTAGCAACAACTCAATCCAAATTGTCATTCAACATTTCAAAATGAAGAGATGAGTGTCTCTTAAATAGACTTTCCTTGAATTCATCAACGGTTGAGATCGATTTCAATCAACGGTCAGGACTAGAGGTGAAGTTCAGTCATAAAGGGAGATTTCCAAATTAAACGGAGTTAATAGATTTAATTTGAGTAAAATAAGGAGTTAACTGATTCAATTTGAGTAGAAAAAGGAATTAACTAATTTAACTCATTTTCGATCAATAGTGAACTGGAAATTTCCCTTATTGAACTGAAGAGAGATTTTTTTGAGATATCTAATTCAATAAAATGATATATGCTCTCATAATTACTTTTTCTATTTAATTAAATAATCTTTAATTAATTACAGACACTTTTCTTATTTAATTAAATAACTTCATTTAATTAATTAGGAATGGCTTCTCATTTAATTAAATAACTTTGTTTAATTAGTCAAAAGTAAGTACTCCATTTAATTAAATAATTTCGTTTAATTATTTCAAAATTCTTTTTGAAACTAGTGAACTCAAGTCAATCGTAGTTAAATCTAGTCATCTTTTGGTCAAACTTGATCTTTGCGTAAGTGAATATGAGCAAATGTGAGTATAAATTCCAGCAACAACTCGATGCAAATTGTCATTCAACCTTTCAAAATGAAGAGATGAGGGTCTTTTAAATAGACTTTTGTGGAATTCATCAATGGTTGAGATAGATTTCAATCAACGGTCAGGATTAAAGGTGAAGTTCAGTCATAAAAGGAGATTTTCAAATTAAAGGGAGTTAACAGATTTAATTTGAGTAAAATAAGGAGTTAACTGATTCAGTTTGAGAATAAAAAGGAGTTAACTCATTTAACTCATTTTTGATCAATAGTGAAGAGGAAATTTCCCTTTTTGAATTGAAGAGAGATTTTGTTGAGATACTTAATTTAATAAAATGAGACATGCTATCATAATTACTTTTTCTATTTAATTAAATAATCTTTAACTAATTAGAGACACTTTTCTTATTTAATTAAATAACTTCATTTAATTAATTATGAATGGTTTCTCATTTAATTAAATAACTTTGTTTAATTAATTAGAAGTAAGTACTTCATTTATTTAAATAATTTCATTTAATTATTTCAAAATTCTTTTTGAAACTAGTCAACTCAAGCCAACTGTGTTTAAATCTAGTCAACTTTTGGTCAAACTTGATCTTTGCGTATGTGAATATGAGCAAATGTGAGTATGAATTTCAGCAACAATTCGATGCAAATTCTCATTCAAGCTTTGAAAATGAAGAGATGGAGGTCTCTTAAATAGACTTTCCTAGAATTCATCAATGGTTGAGATCGATTTCAATCAATGGTCAGGATTAAAGGTGAAGTTCAGTCATAAAGGGAGATTTCCAAATTAAAGGGAGTTAACATATTTAATTTGAGTAAAATAAGGAGTTAACTGATTCAATTTGAGTAGAAAAAAGAATTAACAAATTTAACCCATTTCTGATCAATAGTGAACTGAAAATTTTCCTTTTTGAACTTAAGAGAGATTTTTTTGAGATATTTAATTTAATAAAATGAGATATGCTCTCATAATTACTTTTTCTATTTAATTAAATAATTTTTAATTAATTAGAGACACTTTTATTATTTAATTAAATAATTTCTTTTAATTAATTAGGAATGGCTTCTCATTTAATTAAATAACTTTGTTTAATTAATTAGAAGTAAGTACTTCATTTATTTAAATAATTTTGTTTAATTATTTCAAAATTATTTTCGAAACTAGTCAACTCAAGTCAACTGTGGTTAAATCTAGTCAACTTTTGGTCAAACTTGATCTTTGCGTATGTGAATATGAGCAAATGTGAGTATAAATTTTAGCAACAATTCGATGCAAATTCTCATTCAAACTTTCAAAATGAAGAGATGAGGGTCTCTTAAATAGACTTTCCTAAAATTCATCAACGGTTGAGATCGATTTCAATCAACGGTCAGGATTAAAGGTGAAGTTCTGTCATAAAGGGAGATTTTCAAATTAAAGGGAGTTAACAGATTTAATTTGAGTAAAATAAGGAGTTAAATTCAATTTGAGTAAAAAAAGGAGTTAACTGATTTAACTCATTTATGATCAATAGTGAACTGAAATTTTTCCTTTTTGAACTGAAGAGAGATTTTTTTGAGATATTTAATTTAACAAAATGAGATATGCTCTAATAATAACTTTTTCTATTTAATTAAGTAATCTTTAATTAATTAGAGACACTTTTCATATTTAATTAAATAACTTCATTTAATTAATTAGGAATGGCTTTTCATTTAATTAAATAACTTTGTTTAATTTATTATAAGTAATTACTCCATTTAATTAAATAATTTTATTTAATTATTTCAAAAAAAATTTCGAAACTAGTCAACTCAAGTCAACTGTGGTTAAATTTGGTCAACTTTTGGTCAAACTTGTTCTCTGCATATGTGAATATGAAAAAATGTGAGTATGAAATCCAGCAACAATTCGATGCAAATTCTCATTCAACCTTTCAAAATGAAGAGATGAGGGTCTCTTAAATAGACTTTCCTTGAATTCATCAATGGTTGAGATCGATTTCAATCAACGGTCAGGATTAAACATGAAGTTCAATCATAAATGGAGATTTCCAAATTAAAGAGAGTTAACAGATTTAATTTGAGTAAAATAAGGAGTTAACTGATTAAATTTGAGTAGAAAAAGGAGTTAACTGATTTAACTCATTTTTGATCAACAGTGAACTGAAATTTTCCCTTTTTGAGTTGAAAAGATTTTTTTTTGAGATATTTAATTTAATAAAATGAGATATGCTCTCATAATTACTTTTTCTATTTAATTAAGTAATCTTTAATTATTTAGAGACTCTCTTCTTATTTAATTAAATAACTTCATTTAATTAATTAGGAATGGCTTCTCATTTAATTAAATAACTTTGTTTAATTAATTAGAAGTAGGTACTCCATTCAATTAAATAATTATATTTAATTATTTCAAAATTCTTTTTGAAACTAGTCAACTCAAGTCAATTGTGGTTATATTTGGTCAACTTTTGGTCAAACTTGTTCTCTGCATATGTGAATATGAGAAAATGTGACTATGAAATCCAACAACAATTCGATGCAAATTCTCATTCCACATTTCAAAATGAAGAGATGAGGGTCTCTTAAATAGACTTTCCTGGAATTCATCAAAAGTTGAGATCGATTTCAATCAACGGTCAGGATTAAACGTGAAGTTCAGTCATAAATGGAGATTTCCAAATTAAAGGGAGTTAACATATTTAATTTGAGTAAAATAAAGAGTTAACTGATTAAATTTGAGTAGAAAAAGGAGTTAACTGATTTAACTCATTTTTGATCAACAGTGAACTAAAATTTTCCCTTTTTGAATTGAAGAGAGATTTTTTTGAGATATTTAATTTAATAAAATGAGATATGCTCTCATAATTATTTTTTCTATTTAATTAAGTAATCTTTAATTATTTAGAGACACTCTTCTTATTTAATTATATAACTTCATTTAATTAATTAGGAATGGCTTCTCATTTAATTAAATAACTTTGTTTAATTAATTAAAAGTAAGTACTCCATTTAATTAAACAATTTCATTTAATTATTTCAAAATTCTTTTCAAAACTAGTCAACTCAAGTCAACTATGGATAAATCTGGTCAGCTTTTGGTCAAACTTGATCTCTGTTTATGTGAATATGACCAAATGTGAGTATGAATTCCAGCAACAATTCGATGCAAATTTTCATTCAACCTTTCAAAATGAAGAGATGAGGGTCTCTTAAATAGACTTTCTAAGAATTCATCAACGGTTGAGATATATTTGAATCGACTTTCATGATTAAAGGTGAAGTTCAGTCATAAAGGGAGATTTCTAAATTAAAGTGAGTTAACAGATTTAATTTGAGTAAAATAAGGAGTTAACTAATTCAATTTGAGTAGAAAATGGAGTTAACTGATCTAACTCATTTTTGATCAATAGTGAAATGGAAATTTTCCTTTTTGAACTGAAGAGAGATTTTGTTGAGATATTTAATTTAATAAAATGAGATATGCTCTCATAATTACTTTTTCTATTTAGTTAAATAATCTTTAATTAATTAGAGACACCTTTTTTATTTAATTAAATAACCTTATTTAATTAGTTACGAATGGCTTCTCATTTAATTAAATAACTTTGTTTAATTAATTAGAAGTAAGTACTCCATTTAATTAAATAATTTTGTTTAATTATTTCAAAATTCTTTTTGAAACTAGTCAACTAAAGTCAATCGTGGTTAAATCTGGCCAACTTTTGGTCAAGTTTGATCTTTGCGTATGTGAATATGAGCAAATGTGAGTATGAATTCCAGCAACAATTCGATGCAAATTCTCATTCAACCTTTTAAAATGAAGAGATGAGGGTCTCTTAAATGGACTTTCCTGGAATCCATCAACGGTCAGTATTAAAGGTGAGGTTTAGTCATAAAGGGAGATTTTCAAATTAAAGAGAGTTAACAGATTTAATTTGAGTAAAATAAGGATTTAACTGATTCAATTTGAGTAGAAAAAAGATTTAACTGATTTAACTCATTTTTGATCAATAGTGATCTGGAAATTTCACTTTTTGAACTGAAGAGAGATTTTGTTGAGATATTTAATTTAATAAAATGAGATATGCTCTCATAATTACTTTTTCTATTTAATTAAATAATCTTTAATTAATTGCAGACACTTTTCTTATTTAATTAAATAACTTCATCTAATTAGTTAGGAATGGCCTCTCATTTAATCAAATAACTTTGTTTAATTAATTACAAGTAAGTACTCGATTTATTTAAATAATTTTGTTTAATTATTTTAAAATTCTTTTCAAAACTAGTCAACTCAAGTCAACTATGGTTAAATCTGGTCAACTTTTGGTCAAACTTGATCTTTGCGTATGTGAATATGAGCAAAGGTGAGTATGAATTTAAACAACAATTCGATGCAAATTCTCATTCAACCTTTCAAAATGAAGAGATGAGGGTCTCTTAAGTAGACTTTCATGAAATTCATCAACGGTTGAGATCGATTTCAATTAACGGTCAAGATTAAAGGTGAAGTCCAGTCATAAAGGGAGATTTCCAAATTAAAGAGAGTGAACATATTTAATTTCAGTAAAATAAGAAGTTAACTGATTCAATTTGTGTAGAAAAGGAGTTAACTCATTTAACTCATTTTTTATCAATAGTGAACTGGAAATTTCCCTTTTTGAACTGAAGAGAGATTTTGTTGAGATATTTAATTTAATAAAATGAGATATGCTCTCATAATTACTTTTTTTATTTAATTAAATAATCTTTAATTAATTCGAGACACTTTTCTTATTTAATTAAATAACTTTATTTAATTAGTTAGGAATGGCTTCTCATTTAATTAAATAATTTTTTTTAATTAATTAGAAGTAAGTACTCCATTTAATTAAATTATTTCGTTTAATTATTTTAATTTTTTTTCGAAATTAGCCAACTCAAGTCAACCGTGGTTAAATCTGGTCTACATTTGGTGAAACTTGATCTTTGCGTATGTGAATATGAGCAAATGTGAGTATGAATTCAAGCAACTCGATGCAAATTCTCATTCAACCTTTCAAAATGAAGAGATGAGGGTCTCTTAAATAGACTTTCCTGAAATTCATCAATGGTTGAGATCGATTTCAATCAACGGTCAGGATTAGAGGTGAAGTTCAGTCATAAAAGGAGATTTCCAAATTAAACAGAGTTAACAGATTTAATTTGAGTAAAATAAGGAGTTAACTGATTGAATTTGAGTAAAAAAAGAAGTTAACTGATTTAACTCATTTCTGACCAATAGTGAACTGGAAATTTCCCTTTTTGAATGGAAGAGAGATTTTTTTGAGATATTTAATTTAATAAAATGAGATATGCCCTCACAATTACATTTTCTATTTAATTAAATAATCTTTAATTAATTAGAGATACTTTTCTTATTTAATTAAATAACTTCATTTAATTAATTAGGAATGGCTTCTCATTTAATTAAATAACTTGTTTTAATTAATTAGTAGTAAGTACTCCATTTAATTAAATAATTTCGTCTAATTATTTAAAAATTCTTTTCAAAACTAGTCAACTCAAGTCAACCGTGGTTAAATCTGGTCCACTTTTGCTCAAACTTGATCTTTGCGTACGTGAATATGAGCAAATGTGAGTATGAATTTCAGCAACAATTCGATGCAAATTCTCATTCAACCTTTCAAAATGAAGAGATGAGGGTCTCTTAAATAGACTTTCATGGAATTCATCAACGGTTGAGATCGATTTCAATCAACAGTCTGGATTAAAGGTGAAGTTCAGTCATAAAGAGAGATTTCAGAATTAAAAGGAGTTAACAGATTTAATTTGACTAAAATAAGGAGTTAACTGAATCAATTTGAGTAGAAAACGGAGTTAACTGATTTAACTCATTTTTTATCAATAGTGAACTGGAAATTTCCCTTTTTGAACTGAAGAGAGATTTTGTTGAGATATTTAATTTAATAAAATGAGATAAGCTCTCATAATTACTTTTTCTATTTAATTAAATAATATTTAATTAATTAGAGACACTTTTCTTATTTAATTAAATAACTTCATTTAATTAATTAGGAATGGCTTCTCATTTAATTAAATAATTTTTTTTTATTAATTAGAAGTAAGTACTCCATTTAATTAAATAATTTAGTTTAATTATTTCAAAATTCTTTTCGAAACTAGTCAACTCAAGTCAACCGTGGTTAAATCTAGTCGACTTTAGGTCAAACTTGATCTTTGCGTATGTGAATATGAGCAAATGTGAGTATGAATTCAAACAACAACTCGATGCAAATTCTCATTCAACCTTTCAAAATGAAGAGATGAGGGTCTATTAAATAGACTTTCCTCGAATTCATCAACGATTGAGATCGATTTCAATCAACGATCAGGATTAAAGGTGAAGTTCAGTCATAAAGGGAGATTTCCGAATTAAAGGGAGTTAACAGATTTAATTTGACTAAAATAAAGAGTTAACTAATTCAGTTTGAGTAGAAAAAAGAGTTAACTGATCTAACTCATTTTTTATCAATAGTGAACTGGAAATTTTCCTTTTTGAACTAAAGTGAGATTTTGTTGAGATATTTAGTTTAATAAAATGAGATATGCTCTCATAATTACTTTTTCTATTTAATTAAATAATCTTTAATTAATTAGAGAAACTTTTTTTATTTAATTAAATAACTTTATTTAATAAATTAGGAATGACTTCTAATTTAATTAAATAACTTTGTTTAAATAATTAGAAGTAAGTACTCCATTTAATTAAATAATTTTGTTTAATTAGTTTAAAATTCTTTTCGAAACTAGTCAACTCAAGTCAACCATGGTTAAATCTGGTCAACTTTTGGTCAAACTTGATCTTTGCGTATGTGAATATGAACAAATGTGAGTATGAATTCCAACAACAATTCGATGCAAATTCTCATTCAACCTTTCAAAATGAAGAGATGAGGGTCTCTTAAATAGACTTTCCTGGAATTCATCAACGGTTTAGATCGATTTCAATCAACAGTCGGGATTAAAGGTGAAGTTTAGTCATAAAGGGAGATTTTCAAATTAAAGGGAGTTAACAGATTTAATTTGAGCAAAATAAAGACTTAAGTGATTCAATTTGAGTAGAAAAAGAAGTTAACTTATTTAACTCATTTTTTATCAATAGTGAACTGGAAATTTCTCTTTTTGAACTAAAGAGAGATTTTTTTGAGATATTTAATTTAATAAAATGAGATATGCTCTCATAATTACGTTTTCTATTTAATTAAATAATCTTTAATTAATTATAGACACTTTTCTTATTTAATTAAATAACTTCATTTAATTAATTAGGAGTGGCTTCTCGTTTAATTAAATAACTTTGTTTAATTAATTAAAGTAAGTACTGCATTTAATTAAATAATTTCGTTTAATTATTTCAAAATTCTTTTTGAAACTAGTGAACTCAAGTCAACCGTAGTTAAATCTGGTCATCTTTTGGTCAAACTTGATCTTTGCGTATGTGAATATGAGCAAATGTGAGTATGAATTCCAGCAACAACTCGATGCAAATTCTCATTCAACCTTTCAAAATGAAAAGATGAGGGTAATTTAAATAGACTTTTCTGTAATTCATCAACGGTTGAGATCGATTTCAATGAACGGTCAGGATTAAAGGTGAAGTTCAGTCATAAAAGGAAATTTTCAAATTAAAGGGAGTTAACAGATTTAATTTGAGTAAAATAAAGAGTTAATTGTTTCAATTTGAGTATAAAAAGGAGTTAGCTGATTTAACTCATTTTTGATCAATAGTGAAGTGGAAATTTCCCTTTTTGAATTGAAGAGAGATTTTGTTGATATATTGAATTTAATAAAATGAGATATGCTCTCATAATTACTTTTTCTATTTAATTAAATAATCTTTAATTAATTAGAGATACTTTTATTATTTAATTAAATAACTTCATTTAATTAAATAGGAATGGGTTCTCATTTAATTAAATAACTTTGTTTAATTAATTAGAAGTAAGTACTTCATCTATTTAAATAATTTTGTTTAATTATTTCAAAATTCTTTTCGAAACTAGTCAACTCAAGTCAACTGTGGTTAAATCTAGTCAACTTTTGGTCAAACTTAATCTTTGCGTATGTGAATATGAGAAAATGTGAGTATGAATTTCAGCAACAATTCGATGCAAATTCTCATTCAAGCTTTCAAAATAAAGAGATGAGGGTCTCTTAAATAGACTTTCCTAAAATTCATCAACGGTTGAGATCCATTTCAATCAACGGTCATGATTAAAGGTGAAGTTCAGTCATAAAGGGAGATTTCCAAATTAAAAGGAGTTAACAGATTTAATTTGAGTAAAATAAGGAGTTAACTGATTCTATTTGAGTAGAAAAAGGAGTTAACTGATTTAACTCATTTCTGATCAATAGTGAACTGAAAATTTTCTTTTTTGAACTGAAGAGAGATTTTTTAGAGATATTTAATTTAATAAAATGCGATATGCTCTCATAATTACTTTTTCTATTTAATTAATTTATCTTAAATTAATTAGAGACACTTTTTTTAATTAATTAAATAATTTTATTTAATTAATTAGGAATGGCTTCTCATTTAATTAAATAACTTTGTTTAATTAATTAGAAGTAAGTACTCCATTTAATTAAATAATTTTATTTAATTATTTCAAAATTCTTTTCGAAACTAGGTAACTCTAGTTAAATCTGGTCAACTTTTGTTCAAAATTATTCTCTGCAAATGTGAATATGAGAATATGTGAGTATCAAATCCAGCAACAATTCAATGCAAATTCTCATTCAACCTTTCAAAATGAAGAGATGAGGGTCTCTTAAATAGACTTTCCTGGAATTCACCAACGGTTGAAATCGATTTCAATCAATGGTCAGGATTAAACGTGAAGTTCTGTCATAAATGGAGATTTCCAAATTAAAGGGAGTTAACATATTTAATTTGAGTAAAATAAGGAGTTAACTGATTAAATTTGAGTAGAAAAAAGAGTTAACTGATTTAACTCATTTTTGATCAACAGTGAACTGAAATTTTCCCTTTTTGAATTGAAGAGAGATTTTTTTGAGATATTTAATTTAATAAAATGAGATATGCTCTCATAATTACTTTTTCTATTTAATTAAGCAATCTTTAATTAATTAGATACACTTTTCTTATTTAATTAAATAACTTCATTTAATTAATTAAGGATGGCTTCTCATTTAATTAAATAACTTTCTTTAATTAATTAGAAGTAAGTACTCTATTTAATTAAATAATTTCATTTAATTATTTCAAAAAAAATTTCGAAACTAGTCAACTCAAGTCAACTGTGGTTAAATCTAGTCAACTTTTGGTCAAACTTGATCTCTGCGTATGTAAATATGACCAAATGTGAGTATGAATTCCAGCAACAATTCGATGCAAATTCTCATTTAGCCTTTCAAAATTAAGAGATGAGGGTCTCTTACATAGACTTTATTGGAATTCATCAACGGTTGAGATCGATTTGAATCAACGGTCAAGATTAAAGTTGAAGTTCAGTCATAAAGGGAGATTTCCAAATTAAAAGGAGTTAACAGATTTAATTTGAGTAAAATAAGGAGTTGACTGATTCAATTTGAGTAGAAAATGGAGTTAGCTGATCTAACTCATTTTTGATCAATAGTGAAATGGAAATTTTCCTTTTTGAACTGAAGAGAGATTTTGTTGAGATATTTAATTTAATAAAATGAGATATGCTATCATAATTACTTTTTCTATTTAATTAAATAATCTTTAATTAATTAGAGACACTTTTGTTATTTAATTAAATAACTTCATTTAATTAGTTAGGAATAGCTTTTCATTTAATTAAATAACTTTGTTTAATTAATTAGAAGTAAGTACTCCATTTAATTAAATAATTTTGTTTAATTATTTCAAAATTCTTTTTGAAACTAGTCAACTCAAGTCAACCATGGTTAAATCTGGTCAACTTTTGGTCAAATTTGATCTTTGCGTATGTGAATAAGGGCAAATGTGAGTCTAAATTCTCGGAACAATTCGATGCAAATTCTCATTCAACCTTTTAAAATGAAGAGATGAGGGTCTCTTAAATAGACTTTCCTGAAATTCATCAACGGTCAGGATTAAAGGTGAAGTTTAGTCATAAAGGGAGATTTCCAAATTAAAGGGAGTTAACAGATTTAATTTGAGTAAAATAAGGAGTTAATTGATTCAATTTGAGTAGAAAAAGGAGTTAACTGATTTAACTCATTTTTGATCAATAGTGAATTAGAAATTTCCCTTTTTGAACTCATTTTTGATCAATAGTGAATTAGAAATTTCCCTTTTTGAACTGAAGAGAGATTTTGTTTAGATATTTAATTTAATAAAATGAGATATGCTCCCATAATTACTTTTTCTATTTAATTAAAAAATCTTTAATTAATTGGAGACACTTTTCTTATTTAATTAAATAACTTTATTTAATTAGTTAGGAATGACTTCTCATTTAATTAAATAACTTTGTTTAATTAATGACAAGTAATTACTCGATTTAATTAAATAATTTCGTTTAATTATTTCAAAATTCTTTTCGAAACAATTCGATGCAAATTCTCATTTAACCTTTCAAAATGAAGAGATGAGGGTCTCTTAAGTAGACTTTCATGAAATTCATCGACGGTTGAGATCGATTTCAATCAATGATCAAGATTAAAGGTGAAGTTCAGTCATAAAGGGAGATTTTCAAATTAAGGAGTGTGAACAGATTTAATTTGAGTTAAATAAGGAGTTAACTGATTCAATTTGTGTAGAAAAAGGAGTTAACTAATTTAACTCATTTTTTATCAATAGTGAATTGGAAATTTTCCTTTTTGAACTGAAGAGAGATTTTTTTGAGATATTTAATTTAATAAAATGAGATATGCTCTCATAATTACTTTTTCTATTTAATTAAATAATCTTTAATTAATTAGAGACACTTTTCTTATTTAATTAAATAACTTGATTTAATTAGTTAGGAATAGCTTCTCATTTAATTAAATAACTTTGTTTAATTAATTAGAAGTAAGTACTCCATTTAATTAGATAATTTCATTTAATTATTTCAAAATTCTTTTTAAAATTAGTCAACTCAAGTCAACCATGGTTAAATATGGTCAACTTTTGGTCAAACTTAATCTTTGTGTATGTGAATATGAGCAAATGTGAGTATGAATTCCAGCAACAATTCGATGCAAATTCTCATTCAACCTTTCAAAATGAAGAGATGAAGGTCTCTTAAATAGGCTTTCATAGAATTCATCAACGGTTGAGATCGATTTCAATCAACGGTCAGGACTAAGGTGAAGTTCAGTGATAAAGAGAGATTTGCAAATTAAAAGGAGTTAACAGATTTAATTTGAGTAAAATAAGGAGTTAACTGATTGAATTTGAGTAGAAAAAGGAGTTAACTATTTTAACTCATTTTTTATCAATAGTGAACTGGAAATTTCCCTTTTTGAACTGAAGAGAGATTTTGTTGAGATATTTAATTTAATAAAATGATATATGCTCTCATAATTACTTTTTCTATTTAATTAAATAATATTTAATTAATTAGAGACACTTTTATTATTTAATTAAATAACTTGATTTAATTAATTAGGAATGGCTTCTCATTTAATTAAATAACTTTGTTTAATTAATTAGAAGTCTTTCTTCTTCACAAAGAGTACTTGAGCTCCCCATGGTGATACACTAGGTCGAATGCTCCCTTTGGCCAGAAGTTCCTCTATCTGAAGATGTAGCTCACCCAATTCCTGTGTCATCATGCTATAAGGAGCTTTAGAGATAGGCTCCGCTCCAGGAATCAGATCAATACTAAAGTCAATGTCCCTCTTTGGAGGCATTCCTGGAATCTCAGTTGGAAAAACATCTTGATACTCCTGCAAAATCAGGTGATCTAAAGTCTCCCTCATGGGATCTTCTTCATCAAGATCATTTACCATAACAACAAATATCTGAAATCCCTTCCAGAAACTTTGCTTCAATTGCATAGCAGAAATCATCCGCAGAGATATAGGCCTCGGTATCCAAACTATCTGCACATCATTCCCTTGGTCATCTTTGCACATAATAATCTTCTTCCTGCAATCTATACTTGCTCTATGAGATCCAAGCCAGTCCATGCCTAAAACTACATCATAGGAACCAAGGGGTATGATTCGAAGATCCACAGCAGTATCAAAGCTTCCTAAGCTAAGCCCACACTTATGAACTACATAATCTATGGAGACCTTAATGCTTGACGCTAGTTCCACTTGCCAACCATGATCTTGCTTCACCGCATCCAGCTTACACTTAGAAACTATAGATGGTGAAATAAATGAATCTGTAGCTCCTGAATCAAACAATACTGAAAGAGATATACCTCTAATAGCACCTATGGTCTCAACCATTGTTCCTTGATGATCTGCTTGACGCTGATCAACTGCTGCAAAAACTCTATGAGCTCTACCTACATCACCAACTATAGGCTCTGAAATGGTAGGTCTAGGTCCTAAAAACTAAGGTGCTCGCTGAGGACACTGAGCTGCATAATGTCCAATCTGACCACATGAAAAGCATTCCATATTTCAGCTAGAACCTCTTCCCATAGGTGGTACATTTGATTGCTGGCGACTGTTCCTTCTCACAAAAGACTAGCTACTCTGAGCTAGCTGATTGGACTGATTATGTTTATTGTGTTGAGAATTGCGGTTGTTCTTGGTGTTAGCACCTTTTCCACTACCTTGAGCTTGAGAATTTGATCCCTTCTATTGTTGTGTCTATTGAGACTGCTATTGATACTGTTTCCCCTTAGAGAAAGAAAACTTCTTGTTACCACCTGAATTGTAGTTGCTTTTAGATCTTGATGCCGCTGACACTCCTAAAAAACCACCTTGACCAAGGTTAACACTTTTCTCAACAAGGATATCTCGATGCACTGCATCCTTGAGGGTTTTTGGCTCAAATATCTTAACTCCCCCAATAATTTGATTATTCAAACCCCTAATAAAATGTTATACTCGGTCACTGACAAAGTGCATTGTCTAAGATTATGAAATTCATGAGCCCTTTGTTGTTTCCATTCCTTTGGTAGGAATCATTCACGAAAACTTTCTAAGAATAACTCCCATGTAACACTGCTCATATCAATTCCCAACTTCTTCTCCTCAATCGTCCACCAAGTGGCCCCAAAATTCTCTAAATTAGTGATCGCAAATCTTGCCTTAACATTGGTGTCGAACTCCTACATGGCAAAAATCCTGTCGAGGGAAATAAGCCACTGCTTGGCCACATAACCAGAACCTTGCCCATTGAAAGGCTTCAACTTGGATCTTGAAAGATCCTTCATCTGAGTGGACACAATGGACCTTTGACGTTCCTTCCGAGGACTTCTAGATCTAGGTCTATGCTCTTGTTCTGTCTGATGCACTTTAGGTTGTTCTTGAACAGGAGGTAGACGTTCTAGAATAGTTTGCATCATCTGCCTCAAACCAACCTCCTCAGACTCAGCTTGGTCCTCTCTATGGCTCTCTTCCTGCTGCCTACTAGAGTGCTCTTCCCTGCTCTCTACATGAGCCGATCCCTCATGGGCAGACTCATGGACACTGATAGCTCTGCCATGACCACGACCTCTACCACAGCCTCTAACAGAAGACCTAGTCCCAGATACCACCCTACAATAGTACAAGGTACTAAGTTTAATTCTATGTTTAGGTTTAAGTAAAATTTCTAGTTTTGAAACTAAGTGTTGAAGTATGAAAAATATTCAAGTAACAGTTTGAGTCCTGTTTCAATTCACCTAGATCAAGTTTGGAAAGTTACACGTAATAGTTCAAAGTACTAGTTGTTCCAAAATACTCAGAGCTCCCAATGTAGAAACGTGGGCTCTGATACCAAATGTAATGCCCCGCCAAGGGTTCCAAAGAATTAACCTAGAATTTCACTAAGTTTAGTAGCATTTTTTTTTTTTGAAAATAAATACCATGTATATTACTCATGCACAATAACAAAAGCAATAGCATTGTCCATCATAACATACATAACAGATTACATTCTTTAAGATCCCTTAACATTGAATTACATACATGAATCCATCTAGTACAACATCCACATGAAATAATAATGATAAGTCCAATGCTTATACATTACATTTCAAATACTCAATCATCCACTGTTCATGTCATAGGGTATGACAACCTCAAAAAATATACATACATAGAATAAGGTACATCATCCTATTCTAATCCATGATACATCAAAGTAGAGATAATCACATGATACAAAAATATATACATCCATCATAAAGATCAAATATAATAAACTAAGTGCACGGTTCCTCTCAACCGTCAATAGCATCATTAGACCATCGTGGATCCTAGCCATCCCTCCGTGTGTAACATTCCAAATCACTGAAGAGATCATCGATATTACATAGTAGGAATGTCACTCCTAATATATACAACATCATATGTAGAAAGTAATCTAACATACAAATAAAAGCATAAGATAACATCATCTAACATATGCTAATCATCAATGAAAAAGGATACATATCCACCATCATGAAGTACGCATCAGCCATGATGTCTTAGTGAATTTCAAAATGATAAGATTGGAAAATACACTACCACCCGATCGCATGGTACCTAAGTGGTCCACTCCCACCGTGCTAAGGAGATAATCTCAAGTCCCAAACAGTCTATCAAAATCACATAACATATATCTCTATAAGTCAAAAAATCTTAAAAGTATACTAACTCAAGGTTCCAAACACAAAATTTGACATCTAATCCCAGAGGCACACAATGACATGTAGGAACCTACTATGCAAGCGGAAAAGTGTCATCGCAATTATCACGTACAAGTTACCCTGGCAGTTAGCTAAACTCCATGGTTTCATACTGATTTCATGCGGTCACTAGTATCCTCTCATATTGACGAGGCATACTACGGAATGCAAGGTTGCAACCATGCATCTCACTACTCCCATCCTGCCTGTACAAGCACTCAAGGCATGGGCAAGAACAAAACACTTATCATTTTAGGTTCATTCAGTTAGTATTAGGTGTGAATGTTATAACTTATTAATCCAACTTACAATGAGTTACCCTGGTAGCCTCTTAGGGCCTCGACCCCCATTGCTAGCCACTTCCTGTCACTACATGTAGATATCCTACCATAATGCTCATGGACTCATAAATCTCAAAATCACAAAAGATAAACCATAAAATCATCAAATATGCATAAAAGCATCAAATCTCTATGAGCTAACATCCATAGAAAATCATGAATAGAACAACTCTCTATTGGCAACTGAAGTATCACTGATAATCAAATATCCAATGGTTCTCAATAACCAAAATATATATCTCAATCATATTGATCGAAGGCTCAAAAAATGGTTGAGTCAAACATGTCACATCATGACATCACCAAGAATAAATCCACATTTCAGTCCCATCATGGCAAGTAGAAAATAACCAAGGATAACTGATCGATGACCAAAATAATGGTTAAGTCAAGTGTCTCATACATAAGAATCTCAACTATAACAATCAATAATCACAACCAATACATAGAGCATTCCATCACATAAACATGGTTGGGTTTATAAAGATCGAGATTAAAACATCATCATGTCACCACAATCACATAACCCCCAAGCCTCTGGTAGACGTCCTATACTGGTCAACACTAGTCAACCCAAAACTCAAAACAATAGCATAAAGAATACACAATGTAAACACATGTTTTGGTTTTACAACTTGAATTGTAGAGATCTCAGTTTAAGTTCCCAAGTTTGAAGAATGAATGGAGAAACATTCATATTGTTTTTGGATATAAGTTTTCCTTAACAGAACTAAAAAAAATCCATTTTCCCATTTATAATATTTGTTTGATACATCCCCCACAAAACTATAAATTCCTTATTTAATAATTTAAAACAATTAAATTATTAAATAGTTGAAAGTTATTAAATAGTCACCTTTATGAAAATAAATCTTCAATATAAATAATTGATCAAATAATAATAACTTAAATTTATAAATAACTTATTTACATATTACATATATACATACATACATACATATATATATATATATACATACATACATATCTAAATATATTAATACATTTTCATAAAATCGATTTAACAATTTTGATTGACACCATATTATATAGAAATGTGAATCGATTGTTTACAAACGTTTTAACATAACATTTTTTTTGCATAACATTAACATCAATTAAACCCCCTCCCAAACTCTTGGTGCGGTATGCAGTACCTGTGATCGCAGGCACTGCGCCGACAGCGGGTATGTAGTACCCCTGTCATCGCAGACCTGCGACGACAGGTCTCTACCTTCTGCAGGCGCAGGGTACGAATCGTGCCCACGACATTATAATATACACTTGTTTCATGCGATATGACTCGCGATGCGATTTATTAAATTTCTCACTGCGATTTATCAATTGCTCAATTCGATGCATTATATATAAATATACATAGGTATATATATATATATATATATGTATATATATATATATATATATATATATATATATATATATATATATGTATGTATATATATATATATATATGTATGTATGTATATATATATATATATGTATGTATGTATATATATATATATATATGTATGTATATATAATCAAATTTTATAATAGATCCATAATAAATGTATACATATGCATATATATATATGTATGTATGTATGTATGTATGTATGTATGTATGTATGAATAAATAACCATGTATGTTTTTGTTTTTTTTTCACAAAGATTATATCTACAATTATGAATGCATATAAAATTCTCCAATAAAATTAATCTACCCATATTGAGAATGCATATAAATATGAAACTTCTCAAAACACATATGGAAGACACGAAGAAGACAAGGAATGTGAGATGCGAAAATAGCATAATTAAAATCACAAGAATCTACCTGGATTCTGATGCTAAATCGCTCTTCCTCAGAAAATCTGCAGAGCAAGCTCCTCCCTTCTTCAGAATTCTCAAGTCCTCCAATGCTCCAATTGCTCTCCCAACGTTGTGTCTAAGCTTATATGAATGCCTGAATATAAAGAGCTTTAAGGAAACATCTAGAATGCTTCTAGAAATAGCTGGAAGGTGTCACCAACTAAGCATGGGTCTTTTTCAACCTTCAAGATGAGTCATAGGGTTGTAGACACCATATGATTAATTGATGCACTAACCTCCGTGTTGTTGACACATGAAAAATAGAGAAGTGCGTTAATTCCCATGCAAGATTATAACTCCAATTTACTTTTTATATAATTTCTATTTAAATATTTATAACTTTTATTATTATTATTTGTTTGTTACTTTATTATTATTTTATAATTATTATTAATTTTAATTTCTAATTTTCTTTTATTTAATTCATTTTTTCTCAACAATTCACATTTAATTCATTATAATCAAAATATCAAATAACATGATATTTTATATTAATTTCTTCAAATCATTAATTTATTAATTAAATCTATTTATTAAGACTTAATTAATAGATAATTCACCATAGACCTCCAAGATAGAATATGAAAATCCATCATAGAGCAAATCACTCAAAATCAGTCTAAAGGGTTAAAAATCATGAATTATGTCATCTGACACATTCGGTGGGTAAAATATACCGATACTTGTCCTACCTCACTAGGAAAATTGGTTTAAGGGTTTGAGATTTGGACTTGAGAATTTATCTCCCTTCTCTTATCATTGAGATAGTATAATAGAGTACGCTCATCGTGAAAATTTAGGGAAGTCGATACCCGGTACCTGCAACCTGCAAAAAAACCATGCATGTACATATAATATATATCATGCTAAGCTAAACAGACAATGGTAGGAAGTGGTGCATCGTGTAGATCCCAACTAAGCAGGTGACTACGACTCCCTTCCTTAATCGCATCAGAAATGCCATACAATAAAAAAATACGCACACCATACACATGCAAGTATGGGGTAAGTATCCATAATAAAACACATAAGATAATAAACCATCCATCTAATCATCAATAATAACTAAAAATAATATAATGATCATCATGTATGCATGAAATGTAAAGTCTATATGATCTCATCTTATAACCACTGAATCCATAACAAAATGTCTGATAATGTCAAAACAATACCACTAATCTATCAACATAAAACTAGTCTATCATAGTCTGATAATATTAATAATGTCCAGAAAAGATATGAACGAGGGTAGGCACTACAAGAGAGATTTTGTTGAGATATTTAATTTAATAAAATGAGATATGCTCTCATAATAACTTTTTCTATTTAATTAAATAATCTTTAATTAATTAGAGACACTTTTCTTATTTAATTAAATAACTTCACTTAATTAATTAGGAATGGCTTCTCATTTAATTAAATAACTTTTTTTAATTAATTAGAAGTATGTATTCCATTTAATTAAATAATTTCGTTTAATTATTTCAAAATTCTTTTCAAAACTAGTGAACTCAAGTCAACCATGGTTAAATCTAGTCAACTTTTGGTCAAACTTGATCTTTGCGTATGTGAATATGACCAAATGTGAGTATGAATTCCATCAACAATTCAATGCAAATTCTCATTCAACCTTTCAAAATGAAGAGATGAGGGTCTCTTAAATAGACTTTTCTGGAATTCATCAACAGTTGAGATCGATTTCAATCAACGGTCAGAATTAAAGGTGAAGTTCAGTCATAAAGGGAGATTTCCAAATTAAAGGGAGTTAACAAATTTAATTTGAGTAAAATAAGGAGTTAACTGATTCAATTTGAGTAGAAAAAAGGAATTAACTCATTTAACTCATTTTTTATCACTAGTGAACCAGAAATTTTCCTTTTTGACCTGAAGAGAGATTTTGTTGGGATATTTAATTTAATAAAATGAGATATGCTCTCATAATTATTTTTTCTATTTAATTAAATAATCTTTAATTAATTAGAGATAATTTTCTTATTTAATTAAATAACTTCATTTAATTAATTAGGAATAGCTTCTCATTTAATTAAATAACTTTGTTTAATTAATTAGAAGTAAGTACTCCATTTAGTTAAATAATTTTGTTTAATTATTTCAAAATTCTTTTCGAAACTAGTAAACTTAAGTCAACCGTGGTTAAATCTGGTCAACTTTTGGTCAAACTTGATCTTTGCGTATGTGAATATGAGCAAATGTGAGTATGAATTCCAGCAACAATTCGATGCAAATTCTCATTCAACCTTTCAAAATGAAGAGATGAGGGTCTCTTAAATAGACTTTCCTGGAATTCATCAACGATTGAGATCGATTTCAATCAACGGTCAAGATTAAAGGTGAAGTTCAGTCATAAAGAGAAATTTCAAAATTAAAGGGAGTTAACAGATTTAATTTAAGTAAAATAAAGAGTTAACTGATTCAATTTGAGTAGAAAAAGGAGTTAACTGATTTAACTCATTTTTGATCAATAGTGACCTGGAAATTTCCCTTTTTGAACTGAAGAGAGATTTTGTTGAGATATTTAATTAAATAAAATGAGTTATGCTCTCATAATTACTTTTTCTATTTAATTAAATAATCTTTAATTATTTAGAGACAATTTTCTTACTTCTTATTTAATTAAATAACTTTGTTTAATTAATTAGAAGAAAGTACTCCATTTAATTACATAATTTCATTTAATTACTTAAAAATTCTTTTCAAAACTAGACAACTCAAGTGAACCGTGGTTAAATCTGGTCAACTTTTGGTCAAACTTGATCTTTGCGTATGTGAATATGAGCAAATGTGAGTATGAATTCCAGCAACAATTCGATGCAAATTATCATTCAACCTTTCAAAATGAAGAGATGAGGGTCTATTAAATAGACTTTGCTGCAATTCATCAACGGTTGAGATCGATTTCAATCAACGATCAAGATTAAAGGTGAAGTTCAGTCATAAAGGGAGATTTCCAAATTAAAGGGAGTTAACAGATTTAATTTGAGTAAAACAAGGAGTTAACTGATTCAATTTGAGTAGAAAAAGGAATTAACTCATTTAACTCATTTTTGATCAATAGTGAACTGGAAATTTCCCTTTTCGAACTGAAGAGAGATTTTGTTGAGATATTTAATTTAATAAAATGAGATATGCTATCATTATTACTTTTTCTATTTAATTAAATAATCTTTAATTAATTAGAGACACTTTTCTTATTTAATTAAATAACTTCATTTAATTAATTAGGAATGGCTTCTCATTTAATTAAATAACTTTATTTAATTATTTAGAAGTAAGTACTCCATTTAATTAAATAATTTTGTTTAATTATTTAAAAATTCTTTTCGAAACTAGTAAACTCTAGTCAATCGTGGTTAAATTTGGTCAACTTTTGGTCAAACTTGATCTTTCCGTATGTGAATATGAGCAAATGTGAGTATGAATTCCAGCAACAATTCAATGCAAATTCTCATTCAACCTTTCAAAATGAAACCATGAGGGTCTCTTATATAGACTTTCCTGAAATTCATCAACGATTGAGATCGATTTCAATCAATGGTCAGGATTAAAGGTGAAGTTCAGTAATAAAGAGAGATTTCAAAATTAAAGGGAGTTAACAGATTTAATTTGAGTAAAATAAGGAGTTAACTGATTCAATTTGAGTAGAAAACGGAGTTAACGGATTTAACTCATTTTTGATCAATAGTGAACTGGAAGTTTCCCTTTTTGAACTGAAGAGAGATTTTGTTGATATATTTAATTTAGTAAAATGAGATATGCTCTTATAATTACTTTTTCTATTTAACTAAATAATCTTTAATTAATTAGAGACACTTTTCTTACTTCTCATTTAATTAAATAACTTTGTTTAATTAATTAGAAGTAAGTACTCCATTTAATTAAATAATTTCCTTTAATTATTTCAAAATTCTTTTCGAAACTAGTCAACTCAAGTCAACCGTGGTTAAATCTGGTCAACTTTTGGTCAAACTTGATCTTTGCGTATGTGAATATGATCAAATGTGAGTATGAATTCTAGCAACAATTCGATGGAAATTCTCATTCAACCTTTCAAAATGAAGAGATGAGGGTCTATTAAATAGACTTTTCTAAAATTCATCAACGGTTGAGATCGATTTCAATCAACGGTCAGGATTAAAGGTGATGTTTTGTCATAAAGGGAGATTTTCAAATTAAAGGGAGTTAACAGATTTAATTTGAGTAAAATAAGGAGTTAACTGATTCAATTTGAGTAGAAAAAGGACTTAACTAATTTAACTCATTTTTGATCAATAGTGAACTGGAAATTTCCCTTTTTGAACTGAAGAGAGATTTTGTTGATATATTTAATTTAGTAAAATGAGATATGCTCTCATAATTACTTTTTCTATTTAATTAAATAATCTTTAATTAATTAGAGACACTTTTCTTACTTCTCATTTAATTAAATAACTTTTTTTAATTAATTAGAAGTAAGTACTCCATTTAATTAAATAATTTCGTTTAATTATTTAAAAATTCTTTTTGAAACTAGTCAACTCAAGTCAACTGTGGTTAAATATGGTCAACTTTTGGTCAAACTTGATATTTGCGTATGTGAATATGAGAAAATGTGAGTCGGTTGAGGTCGATTTCAATCAACGGTCAAGATTAAAGGTGAAGTTCAGTCATTAAGGGAGATTTCCAAATTAATGAGAGTTAACAGATTTAATTTGAGTAAAATAAGGAATTAACTAATTCAATTTGAGTAGAAAAAGGAGTTAACCGATTTAACTCATTTTTGATCAATAGTGAACTGTAAATTTCCCTTTTTGAACTGAAGAGAGATTTTGTTGAGATATTTAGTTTAATAAAATAAGATACGCCCTCATAATTACTTTTTCTATTTAATTAAATAATCTTTAATTAATTAGAGACACTTTTCTTATTTAATTAAATAACTTCATTTAATTAATTAGGAATGGCTTCTCATTTAATTAAATAACTTTGTTTAATTAGTTAGAATTAAGTACTCCATTTAATTAAATAATTTCATTTAGTTATTTCAAAATTCTTTTCGAAACTAGTCAACTCAAGTCAACCGTGATTAAATCTGGTCAACTTTTGGTCAAACGTGATCTTTGCGTATGTGAATATGAACAAATGTGAGTATGAATTCTAGCAACAGTTGGATGCAAATTCTCATTCAACCTTTCAAAATGAAGAGATGAGGGTCTCTTAAATAAACTTTTCTTGAATTCATCAACGGTTGAGGTCGATTTCAATCAACGGTCAAGATTAAAGGTGAAGTTTAGTCATTAAGGGAGATTTCCAAATTAATGGGAGTTAACAGATTTAATTTGAGTAAAATAAGGAATTAACTAATTCAATTTGAGTAGAAAAAGGAGTTAACCGATTTAACTCATTTTTGATCAATAGTGAACTGTAAATTTACCTTTTTGAACTGAAGAGAGATTTTGTTGAGATATTTAATTTAATAAAATAAGATACGCCCTCATAATTACTTTTTCTATTTAATTAAATAATCTTTAATAAATTAGAGACACTTTTCTTATTTAATTAAATAACTTCATTTAATTAATTAGAAATGGCTTCTCGTTTAATTAAATAACTTTGTTTAATTAGTTAGAAGTAAGTACTCCATTTAATTAAATAATTTCATTTAATCATTTCAAAATTCGTTTCGAAACTAGTCAACTCAAGTCAACCGAGGTTAAATGTAGTCAACTTTTAGTCAAACTTGATCTTTGCGTATGTGAATATGAGCCAATGTGAGTATGAATTCTTGCAACAATTCGATGCAAATTCTTATTCAACCTTTCAAAATGAAGAGATGAGTGTCTCTTAAATAGACTTTCTTGGAATTCATCATCGTTTGAGATCAATTTCAATCAACGATTAGGATTAAAGTTGAAGTTCAGTCATAAAGGGAGATTTCAAAATTAAAGGGAGTTAACAGATTTAATTTGAGTAAAATAACGAGTTAACTGATTCAATTTGAGTAGAAAAAAGAGTTAACTGTTTTAACTCATTTTTGATCAATAATGAACTCGAAATTTCCCTTTTTGAAATGAAGAGAGATTTTGTTGAGATATTTAATTTAATAAAATGAGATATGCTCTCATAATTACTTTTAAGGTTTAATTAAATAATCTTTAATTAATTAGAGACACTTTTCTTATTTAATTAAATAACTTCATTTAATTAATTAGGAATGGCTTCTCATTTAATTAAATAACTTTTTTTAATTAATTAGAAGTCAGTACTCCATTTAATTAAATAATTTTATTTAATTATTTCAAAATTCTTTTCGAAACTAGTCAACTCAAGTCAACCGTGGTTAAATCTAGTCAACTTTTGATCAAACTTGATGTTTGCGTATGTGAATATGAGCAAATGTGAGTATGAATTCTAGCAACAATTCGATGCAAATTCTTATTCAACCTTTCAAAATGAAGAGATGAGGGTCTCTTAAATAGACTTTCCTAGAATTCATGAACTGTTGAGATTGATTTCAATCAACGGTCAGATTAAAGGTGAAGTTCAGTCATAAAGGGAGATTTCCAAATTAAAGGGAGTTAACAGATTTAATTTGAGTAAAATAAGGAGTTAACTGATTCAATTTGAGTAGAAAAAGGAGTTAACTGATTTAACTCATTTTTTATCAGTAGTGAATTTGAAATTCACCTTTTTGAACTGAACAGAAATTTTGTTGAGATATTTAATTTAATAAAATGAGATATGCTCTGATAATTACTTTTTCTATTTAATTAAATAATCTGTTATTAATTAAGAATGGCTTCTCATTTAATTAAATAAGTTTGTTTAATTAGTTAGAATTAAGTAATCCATTTAATTAAATAATTTCATTTAGTTTTTTCAAAATTCTTTACGAAACTAGTCAACTCAAGTTAACCATGATTAAATCTGGTAAACTTTTGGTCAAACTTGATCTTTCCGTATGTGAATATGAGCAAATGTGAGTATGAATTCCAGCAACAATTGGATGCAAATTCTCTTTCAACCTTTCAAAATGAAGAGATGAGGGTCTCTTAAATAGAGTTTCCTGGAATTTATCAACGGTTGAGATCGATTTCAATCAACTGTTAGGATTAAAGGTGAAGTTCATTCATAAAGGGAGATTTCAAAATTAAAGGGAGTTAACAAATTTAATTTGAGTAAAATAAGAAATTAACTCATTCAATTTGACTAGAAAATCGAGTCAACTGATTTGACTCATTTTTTATCAATAGAGAACTAGAAATTTCCATTCTTGAATTGAAGAGAGATTTTGTTAAAATATTTAATTTAATTTATTAATATGAGAAATGCTCTCATAATTACTTTTTCTATTTAATTAAATAATCTTTAATTAATTAGAGACACTTTTCTTATTTAATTAAATAACTTCATTTAATTAATTAGGAATGGCTTCTCATTTAATTAAATAACTTTGTTTAATTAATTAGAAGTAAGTACTCCATTTAATTAAATAATTTTGGTTAATTATTTCAAAATTCTTTTCGAAACTAGTCAACTCAAGTCAACTGTGGTTGAATTTGGTCAACATTTGGTCAAACTTGATCTTTGCGTATGTGAATATGAGCAAATGTGAGTATGAATTCCATCAATAATTCGATGCAAATTCTCATTCAACCTTTCAAAATGAAGAGATGAGGGTCTTTTAAATAGACTTTCTTTGAATTCATCAACGGTTGAGATCGATTTAAATCAACGGTCAGGAGTAAAGGTGAAATTCAGTCATAAAAGGAGATTTCTAAATTAAAGGGAGTTAACAGATTTAATTTGAGTAAAAAGAGGAGTTAACTGATTCAATTTGAGTAGAAAAATGAGTTAACTGATTTAACCCATTTTTAATCAATAGTGAATTGGAAATTTCCCTTTTTGAACTGAAGAGAGATTTTGTTGAGATATTTAATTTAATAAAATGAGATTTGCTCTCATAATTACTTTTTTCATTTAATTAAAGAATCTTTAATTAATTAGAGACACTTTTCTTATTTAATTAAATAACTTCATTTAATTAATTAGAAATGGCTTCTCATTTAATTAAATAACTTTGTTTAATTAGTTAAAAGTAAGTACTTCATTTAATTAAATAATTTCGTTTAATTATTTCAAAATTCTTTTCGAAACTAGTCAACTCAAGTCAACCATGGTTAAATCTGGTCAACTTTCGGCCAAACTTGATCTTTGCGTATGTGAATATGAGCAAATGTGAGTATGAATTTCAAAAAAAAATCAATGCAAATTCTCATTCAACCTTTCAAAATGAAGAGATGAGGGTCTCTTAAATAGACTTTCTTGGAATTCATCAACGGTTGAGATCGATTTCAATCAATAGTCAGGATTAAAGGTGAAGTTCAGTCATAAAGGGAGATTTCCAAATTAAAGGGAGTTAACAGATTTAATTTGAGGAAAATGAGGAGTTAACTAATTCAATTTGAGTAGAAAAAGGAGTTAACTGATTTAACCCATTTTTAATCAATAGTGAACTAGAAAGTTTTCTTTTTGAAATGAAGAGAGATTTTGTTGAGATATTTAATTTCATAAAATGAGATATGATCTCATAATTACTTTTTTTGTTTAATTAAATAATCTTTAATTAATTAGAGACACTTTTCTTATTTAATTAAATAACTTCATTTAATTAATTAGGAATGGCTTCTAATTTAATTAAATAACTTTGTTTAATTAGTTAGAAGTAAGTACTCCATTTAATTAAATAATTTCATTTAATTATTTCAAAATTCTTTTCGAAACTAGTCAACTCAAGTCAAGCGTAGTTAAATATAGTCAATTTTTGATCAAACATGATCTTTGCGTATGTGAATATGAGCAAATGTGAGTATGAATTCCAGTAACAATTCGATGGAAATTTTCATTCAACCTTTCAAAATGAAGAGATGAGGGTCTCTTGAATAGACTTTCCTAGAATTCATCAACGGTTGAGATTGATTTCAATCAACGGTCAGGATTAAAGGTGATGTTCAGTCATAAAGGGAGATTTCCAAATTAAAAGGAGTTAATAGATTTAACTTGAGTAAAATAAGGAGTTAACTGATTCAATTTGAGTAGAAAAAGGAGTTAACTGATTTAACTCATTTTTGATCAATAGTGAACCGGTAATTTTGCTTTTTGAACTGAAGAGAGATTTTGTTGAGATATTTAATTTAATAAAATGATATATGCTCTCATAATTACTTTTTTTATTTAATTAAGTAATCTTTAATTAATTAGAGACACTTTTCTTATATAATTAAATCACCTTATTTAATTAATTAGGAATGGCTTCTCATTTAATTAAATAACTTGTTTTAATTAATTAAAAGTCAGTACTCCATTTAATTAAATAATTTTGTTTAATTATTTCAAAATTCTTTTCGAAAGTAGTCAACTCAAGTCAATTGTGTTTAAATCTGGTCAACTTTTGGTTAAACTTAATCTTTGCGTATGTGAATATGAGCAAATGTGAGTATGAATTCCAGCAACAATTCGATGCAAATTCTCATTCAACCTTTCAAAATCAAGAGATGAGGGTCTCTTAAATAGACTTTCTTGGAATTCATCAACAGTCGAGATCGATTTCAATCAGCGGTGAAGATTAAAAATGAAGTTCTGTCATCAAGGGAGATTTCCAAATTAAAGGGAGTTAACAAATTTAATTTGAGTAAAATAAGGAGTTAACTGATTCAATTTGAGTAGAAAAAGAAGTTAACTGATTTAACTCATTTTTGATCAATAGTGAACTGAAAATTTCCATTTTTGAACTGAAGAGAGATTTTGTTGAGATATTTAAATTAATAAAATGAGATATGCTCTCATAATTACTTTTTCTATTTAATTAAGTGATCTTTAATTAATTAGAAACACTTTTCTTATTTAATTAAATAACATCATTTAGTTAATTAGGAATGGCTTCTGATTTAATTAAATAACTTTGTTTAATTAATTAGAAGTACTCCATTTAATTAAATAATTTCGTTTAATTATTTCAAAAAAAATTCGAAACTAGTCAACTCAAGTCAACCGTGGTTAAATCTGGTCAACTTTTGGTCAAACTTGATCTTTGCGTATGTGAATATGAGAAAATGTGAGTATGAATTCCAGCAACAATTCGATGCAAATTTCTCATTCAACCTTTCAAAATGAAGAGATGAGGGTGTCTTAAATAAACTTTTCTTGAATTCATCAACGGTTGAGATCGATTTCAATCAACGGTCAGGATTAAAGGTTAAGTTCAGTCATAAAGGGAGATTTCAAAATTAAAGGGAGTTAACAAATTTAATTTGAGTAAAATAAGGAGTTAACTCATTCAATTTGAGTAGAAAATTGAGTCAACTGATTTGACTCAATTTTTATCAATAGAGAACTGAAAATTTCCATTCTTGAATTGAAGAGAGATTTTGTTGAGATATTTAGTTTAATAAAATGAGATATGCTCTCATAATTACTTTTTCTATTTAATTAAATAATCTTTAATTAATTAGAGACACTTTTCTTATTTAATTAAATAAATTCATTTAATTAATTAAGAATGGCCTCTCATTTAATTAAATAACTTTATTTAATTAATTAGAAGTAAGTACTCCATTTAATTAAATAATTTTGTTTAATTATTACAAAATTCTTTTCGAAACTAGTCAACTCAAGTCAATCGTGGTTAAATTTGGTCAACTTTTGGTCAAACTTGATCTTTGTGTATGTGAATATGAGCAAATGTGAGTATGAATTCCAGCAACAATTTGATGCAAATTCTCATTCAACCTTTCAAAATGAAGAGATGAGGGTCTCTTAAATAGACTTTCCTGGAATACATCAATAGTTGAGATCGATTTCAATCAATGGTCAGGATTAAAAGTGAAGTTCAGTCATAAAGGGAAATTACCCAATTAAAGGGAGTTAACAGATTTAATTTGAGTAAAATAAGGAGTTAACTGATTCAATTTGAGTAGAAACGGGAGTCAACTGATTTAACTCATTTTTGATCAATAGTGAACTGAAAATTTCCATTTTTGAACTGAAGAGAGATTTTGTTGAGATATTTAATTTAATAAAATGAGATATGCTCACATAATTACTTTTTCTATTTAATTAAAAAAACTTTAATTAATTAGAGACACTTTTCTTGTTTGATTAAATAACTTCATTTAACTATTTAGGAATGGCTTCTCATTTAATTAAATAACTTTGTTTAATTAATTAGAAGTAAGTACTCCATTTAACTAAATAATTTTGTTTAATTTTTTCAAAATTCTTTTCGAAATTAGTCAACTCAAGTCAATCGTGGTTAAATTTGGTCAACTTTTGGTCAAACTTGATCTTTGCGCATCTGAATATGAGCAAATCTAAGTATGAATTCTAGCAACAATTCGATGCAAATTATCATTCAATCTTTCAAAATGAAGAGATGAGGGTCTCTTAAATAGACTTTCCAGAAATTCATAAATGGTTGAGATCGATTTCAGTCAACGGTCAGGATTAAAGGTGAAGTTCAGTCATAAAGGGAGATTTCCAAATTCAAGGGAGTTAACAATTTTAATTTGAGTAAAATAAGGAGTTAACTGATTCAATTTGAGTAGAAAAAGGAGTCAACTGATTTAACTCATTTTTTATCAATAGTGAACTGGAAATTTCCCTTTTTGAACTAAAGAGAGATTTTGTTGACATATTTAATTTAATAAAATGAGATATGCTCTCATAATTACTTTTTCTATTTAATTAAATAATCTTTAATTAATTAGAGACACTTTTCTTATTTAATTAAATAACTTGATTTAATTAATTAGGAATGGCTTCTCATTTAATTAAATAACTTTTGTTAATTAATTAGAAGTAAGAACTCCATTTAATTAAATAATTTGGTTTAATTATTTCAAAAAAAAATTCGAAACTAGTCAACTGAATTCAATTGTGGTTAAATTTGGTCAACTTTTGGTCGAACTTGATCTTTGCGTATGTGAATATGAGCAAATGTGAGTATGAATTCCAGCAACAATTCGATGCAAATTCTCATTCAACCTTTCAAAATGAAGAGATGAGGGTCTCTTAAATAGACTTTCCTGGAATTCATCAACGGTTGAGATCAATTTCAATCAACGGTCAGAATTAGAGGTGAAGTTCAGTCATAAAGCGAGATT
This sequence comes from Cupressus sempervirens, assembly GCA_028749045.1. Lineage (NCBI taxonomy): Eukaryota > Viridiplantae > Streptophyta > Pinopsida > Cupressales > Cupressaceae > Cupressus > Cupressus sempervirens. Next base: position 373,350,566 of record CM053788.1, read on the forward strand.
TCCAAGCTAAAGAGAGTTAACAGATTTAATTTGAGTAAAATAAGGAGTTAACTGATTCAATTTGAGTAGAAAAAGGACTCAATTGATTTAACTCATTTTTTATCAATAATGAATTAGAAATTTCCCTTTTTGAACTGAAGAGATATTTTGTTGAGATATTTAATTTAATAAAATGAGATATGCTCTCATAATTACTTTTGCTATTTAGTTAAATAATCTTTAATTAATTAGAGACACTTTTCTTATTTAATTAAATAACTTCATTTAATTAATTAGGAATGGCTTCTCATTTAATTAAATAACTTTATTTAATTAATTAGAAGTAAGTACTCCATTTAATTAAATAATTTTGTTTAAATATTATAAAAATTATTTTCGAAACTAGTCAACTCAAGTCAACCGTGGTTAAATTTGGTCAACTTTTGGTCAAACTTGATCTTTGCGTATGTGAATATGAGCAAATGTGAGTATGAATTCCAGCAACAATTCGATGCAAATTCACTTTCAAAATGAAGAGATGAGGGTCTCTTAAATAGACTTTCCAAAAATTCATCAACGGTTGTTATCGATTTCAATGAACGGTCATGATTAAAGGTGAAGTTCAGTCATAAAGGGAGATTTCCAAATTAAAGGGAGTTAACATATTTAATTTGAGTACAATAAGGAGTTAACTGATTCAATTTGAGTAGAAAAAGGAGTCAACTGATTTAACTCATTTTTTATCAATAGTGAACTGGAAATTTCCTTTTTTGAACTGAAGAGAGATTTTGTTGAGATATTTAGTTTAATAAAATGAGATATGCTCTCATAATTACTTTTTCTGTTTAATTAAATAATCTTTAATTAAATAGAGACACTTTTCTTATTTAATTAAATAACTTCATCTAATTAATTAGGAATGGCTTCTCATTTAATTAAATAACTTTATTTAATTAATTAGAAGTAAGTTCTCCATTTAATTAAATAATTTTATTTAATTATTTCAAAATTCTTTTCGAAACTAGTCAGCTCAAGTCAACCGTGGTTAAATCTGCTCAACTTTTGGTCAAACTTGATCTTTGCGTATGTGAATATGAGCAAATGTGAGTATGAATTTCAGGAACAATTCGATGCAGATTCTCATTCAACCTTTCAAAATGAAGAGATAAGGGTCTCTTAAATAGAATTTTTTGGAATTCATCAATGGTTGAGATCGATTTCAATCAACGGGCAGGATTAAAGGTGAAGTTTAGTCATAAAAGGAGATTTCCAAATTAAAGGGAGTTAACAGATTTAATTTGAGTAAAATAAGGAGTTAACTGATTCAATTTGAGTAGAAAGAGGAGTCAACTGATTTAACTCATTTTTGATCAATAGTGAACTCGAAATTTCCCTTTTTGAACTGAAGAGAGATTTTGTTGACATATTTAATTTAATAAAATGAGATATGCTCTCATAATTACTGTCTCTATTTAATTAAATAATCTTTAATTAATTAGATACACTTTTCTTGTTTAATTAAATAACTTCATTTAATTAATTAGGAATGGTTTCTCATTTAATTAAATAACTTTGTTTAATTAATTAGAAGTAAGTACTCCTTTTAATTAAATAATTTCATTTAATTATTTCAAAATTCTTTTCGAAACTAGTGAACTCAAGTCAACCGTGGTTAAATCTTGCCAACTTTTGGTCAAACTTGATCTTTGCATAAGTAAATATGAGCAAATGTGAGTATGCATTCTAGCAACAATTCGATTCAAATTCTCTTTCAACCTTTCAAAATGAAGAGATGAGGGTCTCTTAAATAGACTTTCCTGGAATTCATCAACGATTGAGATCGATTTCAATCAACGATCAGGATTAAAGGTCGAATTTTGTGTTTGAAACCTTGAGTTGGTATACTTTTAAGATTCCTGGACTTATAGAGATATGTGTTATGTGATTTTGATAGCCTGTTTGGGACTTGAGATTATCTCCTTAGCACGGTGGGAGTGGACCACTTAGGTACCACGCGGTCGAGTGGTAGTGTATTTTCCACTCTTATAATTTTGAGATTCATTGAGACATCGTGGCTGATGCGCCCTTCATGATGGTGGATATGTATCCTTTTTCATTGATGATTAGCATATGTTAGATGATGTTATCTTATGCTTTTATTTGTATGTTAGATTACTTTCTACATATGATGTTGTATATATTAGGAGTAACATTCCTACTATGTAATACTGATGATCTCTTCGGTGATTTGGAATATTACACACGGAGGGATTGCTAGGATCTAAGATGGTCTAATGATGTTATTGACGGTCGAGAGGAACCGTGCACTTAGTTTATTATGTTTGATCTTTATGATGGATGTATATCTTTTTGTATCATGTGATTATCTCTACTTTGATGTATCATGGATTAGAATAGGATGATGTACCTTATTCTATGCATATATATTTTTTGAGGTTTTCATACCCTGTGACATGAACAGTGGATGATTGAGTATTTGAAATGTAATGTATAAACATTGGACTTATCATTATTATTTCATGTGGATGTTGTACTAGATGGATTCATGTATGTAAATCAACGTTAAGGGATCTTAAAGAATGTAATCCGTTATGTATGTTATGATGGACAATGCTATTGCTTCCGTTATTGTGCATGAGTTATATATATGGTATTTTTTTTTTTTTTAAAATGCTACTAAACATAGTGAAATTCTAGGTTAATTCTTTGGAACCCTTGGCGGGGCATTACATCTCTTCAGTTCAAAAAGGGAAATTTTCAATTCACTATTGATCAAAAATGAGTTAAATCAGTAAACTCCTTTTTCTACTCAAATTGAATCAGTTAACTCCTTATTTTACTCAAATTAAATCTGTTAACTCCCTTTAATTTGGAAATCTCCCTTTATTACTAAACTTCACCTTTAATCTTGACCGTTGATTGAAATCGATCTCAACCGTTGATCAATTTTAGGAAAGTCTATTTAAGAGACCCTCATCTCTTCATTTTGAAAGGTTGAATGAGAATTTGCATTGAATTGTTGCTGGAATTCATACTCACATTTGCTCATATTCACATACGTAGAGATCAAGTTTGACCAAAAGTTGACCAGATTTAACGATGGTTGACTTGAGTTGACTAGTTTCGAAAAAAAATTTAAAATAATTAAAATGAAATTATTTAATTAAATGGAGTACTTACTTCTAATTAATTAAACAAAGTTATTTAATTAAATGAGAACCCATTCCTAACTAATTAAATGAAGTTATTTAATTAAATAAGAAAATTGTCTCTAATTAATTAAAGATTATTTAATTAAATAGAAAAAGTAATTATGAGAGCATATCTCATTTTATTAAATTAAATTAAATATTTTAACAAAATCTCTCTTCAATTCAAGAAGGAAAATTTCCAGTTCTCTATTGATAAAAAATGAGTCAAATCAGATGACTCGATTTTCTACTCAAATTGAATCAGTTAACTCCTTATTTTACTCAAATTAAATTTGTTAACTCCCTTTAATTTGGAAATCTCCCTTTATTATTGAACTTCACCTTTAATCCTGACCGTGGATTGAAATTGATCTCAACTGTTGATGAATTCAAGGAAAGTTTATTTAAGACACCCTCATCTCTTCATTTACCTAACCCATGTATTTATTTGATAGATAAAAAGTTTCCCCATTAGACTCAATTTTCTAATTGATCTAATAATATTTTATTCATATAAACTTTGTTTGAAAAATGACATTTCCATTTAACAAAATATGCATATATCAAAACTTATATCACGTTCTAATAATTAACATTAATTAACTAAATTAAGTTTCTTATTATTATCTCCTCATTATAATTATTAATCATATTCTTTTAATCTTTTATCTTTACAAAATGATCCATCTATATAAATCATTTTAAATAAAATACTTATTTATAACTATTATACATATACTGATATATATATATATATATATATATATATTAATATCAATTGATAATAACTTTTTTTAAAAAAAAATTATATAAAAATTGATCACAATTTATAACCAAAGCCGAAAGCAATTGATATATTTGAATCGCCGCCGATGACGTGCGATCATACCCGTCACGGGTACCCTGCGACCACTGCCGTATGGCAGTTCTTTTGTCGCGGGTACACTACGTTGCAGGTACCCTGCGACCCGCCAATATAAATATCGGTGGACAGATAAAGGGTGGGGGGGTACATACCCACCCAGACATATTTATTTATTATTTTTTTAAACAACATTTTTTTTAAAACGCTTTTCGTAGAGATAAATCGCGATGCGATTTCTTAATAAAATATAATGTTTTTAAGAAAACGTTTCCCCATTGATGGGGTTCGAAATTGAATAATAAAATGCCCTTGTTCAGTATATATATATATATATGTATGTATGTATTTTTATATATGCATTCGTAGACTTTAATCAAGTTTTACAGCATATATATATATATATAAACTTTTTTTGTATGCAGATTTGACCAATATAAACATGTATATACACAATTTATTAAAACCCTCTAATTTTCAGAATTCCCCCATAGACCTTTGATCTCCAAAATTTCCAATAATTAATTCTAATGGGTTTGACTATGAATTTCAACCCTAGCCCTGTTTTCCTTTTTGATCTATGCATATAAAATTCTCAAATAAATTTATATGCCCAAATTGAAAATGCATACAATAAAAATATGAAATTCCTCAGAAGACATATGGAAGACACGAAGAAGATAGGGATAGCAAGATGTAGAAATAGCATAAGTAAAATCACAAGAATCTACCCAGATTCTGATGCTAAATCGCTCTTCTTCAGAAAACTCGCAGAGCAATCTCCCTTCTTCAGAACTCTCGAATCCTCTAATGCTCCAATTGCACTCCGAACGCTATGTCTAAGCTTCTAAGAATGCTTCAATATAAAGAGCTCTGAGGAAACCTCTAGAATGCTTCTAGAAATAGCTGGAAGGTGTCACCAACTAAGCATGGGTCTTTTCTAACCTTTTTGATGAGTCATAGAGGTGTAGACACCATGTGCTTAATTGATGCACTAACCCCCGTGTTATTGACACATGAGAAATAGAAAAGTGTGTTAATTCCCATGCAAGCTTATAACTTCAATTTACTTTTTAAATAATTTCTTCTTAAATATTTATAACTTTCATTTTAACTTTTTATAACTTTCATTTTAATTTTTATAACTTTTATTATTATTATTTTATTTATTACTTTATTATTAATTTATTATTATTATTAATTTTAATTTTCTAATTTTCTTTTATTTAATTAATTTATTAATTTAATCTATTTATTAAGACTTAATTAATAGAAAATTCACCATAGACCTCCAAGATAAAATATGAAAACCCATCATAGAGCAAATCACTCAAAATCAGTCTAAAGGGTTAAAAGTCATGAAATATTTCATCTGACACATTCGATGGGTATTCAACTCTAATACTTGTCCTAACTCACTAGGACAAATGGTTTTAGGGTTTGAGATTTGGACTTGAGAATTTATCTCCCTTCTCTTATCACTGAGATAGTATAATAGGGTATGCTCATCCTGGCAATTCAGGGAAGTCGATACCCGGTACTTGCAACCTGCAAAAAAACTATGCATGTACATACATTATATAATATTAAGCTAAATAGACAATGGCAGGAAGTGGTGCATCGTGTAGATCTTGACTAAGCAGGTGACTATGACTCCCTTCCTTAACCACATCAGAAACGCCATACAATAAGAAAACACACACACCATACACATGCAAGTATGGGGTAAGTAACCATAATAAAACACATGAGATAATAAACCATCTAACTAATCATCATTAATAACTGAAAACAATATAATGATCATCATGTATGCATGAAATGTAAAATCTAAATGATCACATCATATAACCACTGAATCCATAACATAATGTCTGATAGTCTCAAAACAATACCACTAATCCATCAACATAATACTAGTCCATCAAAGTCTAATAATAATAGCAACAATGAGTCTAGAAAAGATGTGAACGAGGGTAGGCACTACATCCACCCCCCCTTGGATTAGGCTTACTCCTAGAAGCCTACAAACAAGTAGGGATATAACTCTCGTAATCTAGCTACATCCTCCCAAGTAGCTGAAGAATCATTAGTCGGGTCCCATTGGACCCTTACCTGCTCGATGGTTCGACCCTTGAGGGTCAACTCCCGCTACTCCAGAATATGAACCGGCTCCAAAGCCAGCTGCCCGTCCTCTACCTGCAATGTATTCCAATCAAGAACATGTACAATATTAGGAATATACTGCCTAAGCACTGAAACATAGAAAACATCATGAATGCGAGCTAGGCTGGGCGGTAGAGCAAGATAGTAAGCAACCAGGCCAATCCTCTCTAGAATCTCGAATGGTCCCACAAAGCGAGGTGCTAGCTTAGATACTTTTTCGTAACAAATCAGACTCTTTTGCAGATGCACTCTCAAGAAAATCTTATCACCCACAACAAACTGCTTATCAATCCTATGAGCATCGGCATACTTCTTCTACCTATCCTGTGCCTTAGTCATATGCTCACGGATACGCACTACCTTTTGCTCCATATCATGAAGCATCTCAGGACCCAATAGAATGCAATCCTCAAGGTTGTCCCAACTCAATGGTGTATGACAAGGACGTCCATATAATGCCTGAAAAGGTGCCATGCCAATAGAACTATGATACCCATTGTTGTAAGCAAACTCCACTAGGTAGAGATAGTCCTCCCAATGTGTCTACCTATCCATCACATACATCCATAGCATATCCTCCAAAACTTGATTCACCCTCTCTGTCTGACCATCAGTCTCTAGATGATATGCCAAACTAAAGTTTTGCTGCACTCCAAGCTCATGCTGCAGCGATGTCCAGAATGCAGATGTGAATACAAGATCCCTGTCAGAAATGATCTTTCTAGGAATACCATGTAATCTCACAATGTCACGCATGAAGACATTCGCTACAAAAGCTACTATGTAGGAAGACCTGATCGGTGAAAAATGTGCCACCTTAGTCAACCGATCAACGATAACCATGATAGCATCATGACATTGAACTATCATAGGTAATCCTACAATGAAATCCATGGAGATGATATCCCATTTCCAAGAAGGAATGAGATTAGGCTGCAAAAGTCCAGTTGGTTGTTGATGTTCTGCCTTGACTCTTTGACACTCAAGACACCTAGCCACAAAATTAGCAATATCTTGCTTCATCCCAGACCAAAAGAACAAATGTCTCAAATTAGCATGCATCTTCTTGACACCTGGATGTGCTGAGTAAGGTGTACGATGGGCTTCTGCCAGAATCAAGGTGTGAAGCTCATCCAGTAATGGCACATAAATCCTCCCCAAATATCTCAAAAGACCATCTGATTCTCAAATGTAACCTACAAACTTACCTTTTGAGGGTCTTCCTGAATCAATCTCTCTGCACACTTCCTGATACCAGGAATCTGTAGGAAGTTCTTGAAGAATTTGAATCATCAAATCCACACTAAGAGTCATCGATGATAACACATGTCTCCTGCGACTCAAAGCATCCGCCACCACATTCTCCTTACCCTGAATGTACTTAACCTCAAAATCATACTCGCATAGAAATTTCATCCATCGTCTCTGGCGAGCATTCAAATTAGGTTGAGTAAAAATTTACTGAAGACTACGATGATCGCTATGTAGCTCAAACCTGTGCCCCGACAAGAAATGTCTCCATCTTGTCAAAGCATGAACTACTGCTGCTAACTCAAGATCATGTGTAGGGTAATTTAGCTCATGATCTTTGAGCTTGCGTGATTCATACGCAATCACCCGTCCATTCTGCATCAACACTGCCCCAATCCCTTCAAGAGAAGCATCTGTACACACCATGAAATCACCTTCTAGATTAGGTACAACTAAAATCAGTGCACTAGTCAAAACCTCCTTGAGCCTCTAAAAAGCTTCCTCACATTTCTTTATCCACATAAACTTCTTACCTTTCCTCTGAAGAGAAGTGATAGGATGTGCTATCCTAGAGAAGTTCTGGACAAATCTGCAATAATACCCTACTAGGCCCATGAAACTATGAATCTCTGACACATTAGTCAGTATCGGCCAATCTATTATCACCTGAATCTTGGCAGGATCCACTAAAATACCATCACCTGAGATGACATGCCCTAAATATTGAATCTCTGATTTAAAGAATTCACACTTAGCTGCATTGGCATAAAGCTGATTGTCTCTTAAACACTGCAAAGCCAACCACAGGTGTTCCTCATGCTCCTTCTGAGTCTTAGAAAATATCAATATGTCATCAAGAAACACGAGAACAAACCTGTCAAGATATGATCGAAAAAAACACCATTCATCAAACTCATGAATACTGATGGAGCGTTAGTCAACCCAAGAGGTACCACTATGAACTCATAATGCCCATAGCGAGTTTGAAAAGTGGTCTTGTGAATATCAGCTTCCTTAATGCGAAGCTGGTGGTATCCTGACTTAAGGTCAATCTTGGAGAATATTGTAGCTCCCTTGATCTGATCAAATAAGTCATCAATCCTAGGCAAAGGATACATGTTCTTAATAGTCACCTTGTTCAATTGTCTGTAGTCAATACAAAGGCGCAAAGAACTATCTTTCTTCTTCACAAAGAGCACTGGAGCTCCCCATGGTGATACACTAGGTCAAATGCTCCCTTTGGCTAGAAGTTCCTCTAGCTGAAGACATAGCTCACCCAATTCTTGAGTAGTCATACGATAAGGAGCTTTAGAGATAGGCTCCTCTCCAGGAATCAAATCAATACTAAAATCAATGTCCCTCTTTGGAGGCATGCCTGAAATCTCACTTGGAAAAACATCTGCGTACTCTTACAAAATCGAGTGATCTAAAGTCTTCCTGATCAAGACCATTTACCATCACAACAAATATTTGACATCCCTTACAGAAACTCTACTTCATTTTCATAGCAGAAATCATCCACATTGATATAGGCCTTGGTATCCCAACTATCTTCACATCATTCCCTTGGTCATCTTGGCACAAAATAATCTTCTTCCTACAATCTATACTGGCTCTATGAGATCCAAGCCAGTCCATGCCTAAAACCACATCATAGGAACGAAGGGGTATAACTCGAAGATCCACTGTAGTATCAAAACTTCCTAAGCTAAGCCCATACTTATGAACTACAGAATTCGTGGAGACCTTAATCCCTAAGGCTAGTTCCACTTGCCAACCATGATCTTGCTTCACTGCATCCAGCTTACACTTAGAAACTATAGATGGTGAAATAAATGAATCCGTAGCTCCTGAGTCAAACAATACTGAAAGAGATATACCTCGAATAGCACCTGTGGTCTCAACCACTGTTCCTTGATGATCTACCTGACGTTGATCAACTGCTGCAAAAACTCTATGAGCTATACCTGCTTCACCAACTATGGGTTTTGAAGCTGTAGGCCTAGGTCCTAAAAATTGAGGTGCTCACTATGGACACTGAGCTGCATAATGTCCAATCTGTCCACATGAAAAATATTATGTATTCCTGCCAGATCCTCTTCCCATAGGTGGTACATTAGATTGCTAGCGACTGTTCCTGCTAACAAAAGACTGGCTACTCTGAGCTGGCTGATTGGGTTGATTCTATTTATTTCATTGAGCATTACGATTGTTCTTAAAGTTAGAACCTTTCCCACCACCTTGAGCTTGAGAATTCGATCCTTTCTACTGCTGCGTCTGCTGAGACTACTACTGATACTGTTTTCCCTTAGAAAAGAAAGGCTTCTTATTACCACCTGAATTGAAGTTACCTTTAGATCTTGATGCTGCTGGTGCTCCTACAAAACCACCTTGACCAAGGTTGACACTTTTCTCAACAAGGATTGCTCGATGTACCGCATCCTTGAGAGTTTTTGGCTCAAATACCTTGACACCTCCAATTATACGGTTATTCAAACCCCTAATAATGTGTTGTGTCAACTGAGCTGAATTTTAACTGAACCCTGAAAAAGACATGAGCTCATAAAACTTACTCTCATACTCAGTCACTGACATAGTGTACTGCTTGAGATTATGAAACTTATTTGTCCTTTGCTGCTTCCATTCCTCTGGTAGGAATCATTCACGGAAACTCTCTAAGAATAGTTCCCATGTGACACTGCTCATATCAATTACCAGCTTCTTCTCCTCAATCATCCACCAAGTAGCCCCAAAATTCTCCAAATTGGTAATCACAAATCTTACCTTAACATTGCTATCGAGCTCCTGCATAACAAAAATCCTGTTGAGGGAAATAAGCCACTGCTCGGCCACATAACCAGAACCTTGTCCATTGAAAGGCTTGACCTTGGATCTTGAAAGATCCTTCATCTGAGTGGACGCAATGGACCTCTGACGATCCTTTCGAGGACTCCTAGACTTGGGTCTATGCTCTTGTTCTGTCCGATGCACTTTAGGTTGTGCTTGAATAGGAGGTAAACATTCTAGAATAGTTTACATCATCTGTCTCAGACTAACCTCATCAGACTCAGCTTGGTCCTCTCTACGGCTCTCTTCCTACTGCCTACTAGAGTGCTCTTCCCTACTCTCTACATGAGTTGATCCCTCATGGGCAGACTCATGGGCATTGACAGATATGCTATGACCACGGCCTCTTCCATGGCCTCTAACAAAAGACCTAGTCCCAGATACCATTCTACAACAGTACAAAGTACTATTAAAATCAAAAGATGCATGTTTGCAATAGACTAAGTTCAATTCTATGTTTATGTTTAAGTAAAATTTTCAATTTTTGAAACTAAGTGTTGAAGTATGAAAAATATACAAGTAATAGTTCAAGTTCTGTTTCAGTTCACCTAGTTTTCAAATTGAATAGATACACTTGATAGTTCAAAGTTCTAGATGTTCCAAAATATCCAAAGCTCCCAATGCAGAAACTCGGGCTCTGATACCAAATGTAACACCTTGCCAAGGGATCCGAAGAATTAACCTAGAGTTTCACTAAGTTTGGTAACATTTTTTTTTTTTACATGAAAGTAAATACCATACATAATTTATTCACAATAATGGAAACAATAGCAATGTCCATCTGAAGGTAAACATAACATACATAACATATTACATCCTTTAAAGATCCCTTAATGTTGAATTGCATACAAGAATCCATCTAGTACAACATCCACATGAAATAATAATGATAAGTCCAATGTCTAAATATTACATTTCCAAATGCTCAATCATCCACTGTACATGTCACATGGTATGACAAGCTCAAAGAATATACATATGTGAAATAAGGTACATCATCCTATTTGAATCCATGATACATCAAAGTAGAGATAATCACATGATACATCATCATAGAAGACATATACATCCATCATAAAGATCAAACATAATAAACTAAGTGCACGGTGCCTCCCAACCATTAATAGCATCATTAGACCATCGTGGGCCCTAGCCATCCCTCCGTGCGTAACATCCCAAATCATCGAAGAGATCATCGGTACTAACATAGTAGGAATGTCGCTCCCAATATATACAACATCATGTGTAGAAAGTAATCTAACATGCAAATAAAAGCATAAGATAACATCATCTAACATATGCTAATCATTAATGAAAAAGGATAAATATCCACCATCATGAAGGACGCATTAGCCACGATGTCTCAATGAGTCTCAAAATGATAAGAGTGGAAAATACACTACACTCGACCACGTGGTACCAAAGTGGTCCACTCCCATCGTGCTAAGGAGATAATCTCAAGTCCCAAACAGGCTATCAAAATCACATAGCACATCTCTCTATAAGTCTAGGAATCCTAAAGGTATACTAACTCAAAGGTTCCAATCACAAAATCTAACATCTACTTCCCAGAGGCACACAATGACATGTAGGAACCTACTATGCAAGCGGGAAAGTGTCATCGCATTTATCACGTACAAGTTACCCTGGCAGTTAGCTAAAATCCACTGGTCCATACTGATCTCATGCGGCCACTAGTATCCTCTCATACTGACAAGAATCACAAAAATCTACCCAGATTCTGATGCTAAATCGCTCTTCCTCAGAAAACTCGTAGAGCAAGCTCCCTTCTTCAGAACTCTCGAATCCTCCAATGCTCCAATTGCACTCCAAACTCTATATCTAAGATTCTAGGGATGCCTGAATATAAAGAGCTCTTAGGAAACCTCTAAAATGCTTCTAGAAATAGCTGGAAGGTGTCACCAACTAAGCATGGGTCTTTTCCAACCTTTTTGATGAGTCATAGGGTTGTAGACACCATGTGCTTAATTGATGCACTAACCCCCGTGTTGTTGACAAATGAGAAATAGAAAATGCGTTAATTCCTATGCAAGCTTATAACTCCAATTTACTTTTTAAATAATTCTTATTTAAATTTTATAACTTTCATTTTAAATTTTTTATAACTTTTATTATTATTATTTTATTTATTACTTTATTATTATTTTATAATTATTATTAATTTTAATTTACTAATTTTCTTTTATTTAATTCTTTTTCCTCAATTAATTCTCATTTATTTAATTATAATCAAAATATCAAAGATCATGATATTTAATTTTCTCAAATAATTAATTTATTAATTAAATCTATTTATTAAGACTTAATTAATAAAAAATTCACCATAGACCTCCAAGATAAAATATGAAAACCCATCATAGAGCAAATCATACAAAATCAGTCTAAAGGGTTAAAAATCATGAAATATGTCATCCAACACATTCGGTGGGTACTCAACTCTAATACTTGTTCTAACTCACTAGGACAAATGGTTTAAGGGTTTGGGATTTGGACTTGAGAATTTATCTCCCTTCTCTTATCATTGAGATAGTATAATAGGGTACGCTCATCCTCGCAATTCAAGGAAGTCGATACCTGGTACCTGCAAGCTGCAAAAAAACTATGCATGTACATCCAATACATATATAGTGCTAAGCTAATAGGCAATGACAGGAAGTGGTGCATCGTGTAGATCCCGACTAAGCAGGTGACTACGACTCCCTTCCTTAACCAAATCAGAAATGCCATACAATAAGAAAACACGCACACCATACACATGCAAGTATGGGGTAAGTATCCATAATAAAACACATAAGATAATAAACCATCTAACTAATCATCATTAATAACTGAAAACAATATAATGATCATCATGTATGCATGAAATGTAAACTCTAAATGATCACATCATATAACCACTGAATCCATAACATAAAGTCTGATAGTCTCAAAACAATACCATCAACATAAAAATAGTCCATCCAAATATGATAATAACAGCAACAATAAGTCTAGAAAAGATGTGAATGAGGGTAGGCACTACATTAAATCTGTTAACTCCCTTTAATTTGGAAATCTCCCTTTATGACTGAACTTCATGTTTAATCCTGACCATTGATTGAAATCGATCTCAACCCTTGATGAATTCAAGGAAAGTCTATGTAAAAGACCCTCATCTCTTCATTTTGAAAGGTTGAATGAGAATTTGCATCGAATTGTTGCTGGAATTCATACTCACATTTGCTCATATTCACATACACAACGATCAAGTTTGACACAAAGTTGACCAAATTTAACCATAGTTGACTTGAGCTGAATAGTTTTGAAAATAATTTTGAAATAATTAAACGAAATTATTTAATTAAATGGAGTACTTACTTCTAATTAATTAAACAAAGTTATTTAATTAAATGAGAAGTCATTCCTAATTAATTAAATGAAGTTATTTAATTAAATAAAAAAAGTGTCTCTAATTAATTAAAGATTATTTAATTAAATAGAAAAAGTAATTACGAGAGCATATCTCATTTTATTAAATTAAATATCTCAACAAAATCTCTCTTCAGTTGTAGAAGGGAAATTTTTAGTTCACTATTAATAAAAAATGAGTTAAATTAGTTAACTCCTTTTTCTACTCAAATTGAATCAGTTAACTCCTTATTTTACTCAACTTAAATCTGTTAACTCCCTTTCATTTGGAAATCTCCTTTTATGACTGAACTTCACCTTTAATCCTGACCGTTGATTGAAATCGATCTCAACCGTTGATGAATTCCAGGAAAGTCTATTTAAGAGACCCTCATCTCTTCATTTTGAAACGTTGAATGAAGATTTGCATCGAATTGTTGCTGGAATTCATACTTACATTTGATCATATTCACATACGCAAAGATCAAGTTTGACCAAAAGTTGACCAGATTTAACCACGGTTGACTTGAGTTAACTAGTTTTGAAAAGAATTTTGAAATAATTAAACAACATTATTTAATTAAATGGAGTACTTACTTCTAATAAATTAAAAAAAGTTATTTAATTAAATGAGAAGCCATTCCTAATTAATTAAATGAAGTTATTTAATTAAATAAAAAAAATGTCTCTAATTGATTAAAGATTATTTAATTAAATAGAAAAATTAATTATGAGAGCATATCTAATTTTATTAAATTAAATATCTCAACAAAATCTCTCTTTAGTTCAAAAAGGAAAATTTTAAGTTCACTATTGATAAAAAATGAGTTAAATCAGTTAACTCTTTTTTCTACTCAAATTGAATCAGTTAACTCTTTATTTTACTTAAATTAAATCTGTTAACTCTCTCTAATTTAGAAATTTCCTTTTATGACTGAACTTCACCTTTAATCCTGACCATTGATTAAAATTGATCTCAACCGTTGATGAATTTTGAAAAAGTCTATTTAAGAGACCCTCATCTCTTCATTTTGAAAGGTTGAATGAGAATTTGCATTGAATTGTTGCAGAAATTCATACTTACATTTGCTCATATTCACATACACATAGATAAAGTTTGACCAAAAGTTGACCAGATTTAACCAAAGTTGACTTGACTTGACTAGTTTCGAAAAGAATTTTCAAATAATTAAACGAAATTATTTAATTACATGGAGTACTTAGTTCTAATTAATTAAACAAAGTTATTTAATTAAATGAGAAGCCATTCCGAATTAATTAAATGAATTTATTTAATTAAATAAGTAAAGTGTCTCTAATTAATTAAAGATTATTTAATTAAATAGAAAAAGTAATTATGAGAGCATATCTCATTTTATTAAATTAAATATCTCAACAAAATGTCTCTTTAGTTCAAAAAGAGAAATTTCCAGTTCACTATTGATAAAAAATGAGTTAAATCAGTTAACTCCTTTTTCTACTCAAATTGAATCAGTTAACTCCTTATTTTACTCAAATTAAATCTGTTAAGTCCCTTTCATTTGGAAATATCCCTTTATGACTGAACTTCACCTTTAATCCTGACCATTGATTGAAATCGATCTCAACTGTTGATGAATTCCAGGAAAGTCTATTTAAGAGACCCTCATCTCTTCATTTTGAAAGGTTGAATGAGAATTTGCATCGAATTGTTGCTAGAATTCATACTCACATTTGCTCATATTCACATATGCAAAGATCAAGTTTGACCAAAAGTTGACCAAATTTAACCACGATTGACTTGAGTTGACTAGTTTCGAATAGAATTTTGAAATAATTAAATGAAATTATTTAATTAAATAGAGTACTTACTTCTAATTAATTAAAAAAGTTATTTAATTAAATGAGAAGCCATTCCTAATTAATTAAATGAAGTTATTTAATTAAATAAGAAAAGTGTCTCTAATTAATTAAAGATTATTTAATTAAATAGAAAAAGTAATTACGAGAGCATATCTCATTTTATTAAATTAAATATCTCAACAAAATGTCTCTTCAGTTCAAAAAGGGAAATTTGCAGTTCACTATTGATCAAAAATGAGTTAAATCAGTTAACTCCTTTTTCTACTCAAATTGAATCAGTTAACTCCTTATTTTACTCAAATTAAATCTGTTAACTCCCTTTAATTTGGAAATCTCCCTTTATGACTGAACTTCACCTTTAATCCTGACCGTTGATTAAAATCGATCTCAACTGTTGATGAATTCTAAGAAAGTCTATTTAAGAGACCCTCATCTCGTCATTTTGAAAGGTTGAATGAGAATTTGCATTGAATTTTTGCTGTAATTCATACTCACATTTGCTCATATTCACATACACAAAGATCAAGTTTGACCAAAAGTTGACCATATTTAACCACGGTTGACTTGAGTTGACTAGTTTCAAAAAGAATTTTGAAAAAATTAAATAAAATTATTTAATTAAATGGAGTACTTACTTCTAATTAATTAAAAAAAGTTATTTAATTAAATGAGAAGCCATTCCTAATTAATTAAATGAAGTTATTTAATTAAATAAGAAAAGTGTCTCTTATTAATTAAAGATTATTTAATTAAATAGAAAAAGTAATTACGAGAGCATATCTGTTTTTATTAAATTAAATATCTCAACAAAATCTCTCTTCAGTTCAAAAAGGGAAATTTCAAGTTCACTATTGATAAAAAATGAGTTAAATTAGTTAACTCTTTTTTCTACTCAAATTGAATAAGTTAACTCCTTATTTTACTCAAATTAAATCTGTTAACTCCCTTTAATTTGGAAATCTCCCATTATGACTGAACTTCACCTTTAATCCTAACCTTTGATTAAAATCGATCTCAACCGTTGATGAATTCTAGGAAAGTCTATTTAAGAGACCCTCATCTCTTCATTTTGAAAGGTTGAATGAGAATTTGCATCAAATTGTTGCTAGAATTCATACTCACATTTGCTCATGTTCACATACGCAAAGATCAAGTTTGACCAAAAGTTGACCAGATTTAACCACGGTTGACTTTAGTTGACTAGTTTCAAAAAGAATTTTGAAATAATTAAACAAAATTATTTAATTAAATGTAGTACTTACTTCTAATTAATTAAACAAAGTTATTTAATTAAATGAGAAGCCATTCCTAATTAATTAAATGAAGTTATTTAACTAAATAAGAAAAGTGTCTCTAATTAATTAAAGATTATTTAATTAAATAGAAAAAGTAATTACGAGAGCATATCTCATTTTATTAAATTAAATATCTCAACAAAATCTCTCTTCAATTCAAAAAAGGAAATTTCCAGTTTACGATTGATCAAAAATGAGGCAGACTAGTTAACTCCTTTTTCTACTCAAATTGAATCAGTTAACTCCTTATTTTACTCAAATTAAATCTGTTAACTCCCTTTAATTTGGAAATCTCCCTTTATGACTGAAATTCACCTTTAATCCTTACCGTTGTTTGAAATAGATCTCAACCCTTGATGAATTCCAAGAAAGTCTATTTAAGAGACCCTCATCTCTTCATTTTGAAAGGTTGAATGAGAATTTGCATCGAATTGTTGCTGGAATTCATACTCACATTTGCTCATATTCACACACGCAAAGATCAAGTTTGACCAAAAATTGATCAGATTTAACCACGGTTGACTTGAGTTGACTAGTTTCGAAAAAAATTTAAAATAATTAAACGAAATTATTTAATTAAATGGAGTACTTACTTCTAATTAATTAAACAAAGTTATTTAATTAAATGAGAAGCCATTCCTAATTAATTAAATGAAGTTATTTAATTAAATAAGAAAAGTGTCTCTAATTAATTAAAGATTATTTATTTAAATAGAAAAAGTAATTACAAGAGCATATCTCAATTTATTAAATTAAATATCTCAACAAAATCTCTCTTCATTTCAAAAATAGAAATTTCCAATTCACTATTGATAAAAAATGAGTTAAATCAGTTAACTCCTTTTTCTACTCAAATTGAATCAGTTAACTCCTTGTTTTACTCAAATTAAATCTATTAACTCCCTTTCATTTGGAAATCTCCCTTTATGACTGAACTTCACCTTTAATCCTAACCGTTGCTTGAAATCGATCTCAACCGTTGATGAATTCCAGGAAAGTCTATTTAAGAGACCCTCATCTCTTCATTTTGAAAGGTTGAATGAGAATTTGCATCGAATGGTTGCTGGAATTCATACTCACATTTGCTCATATTCACATACGCAAAGATCAAGTTTGACCAAAAGTTGACCAGATTTAACCACGATTGACTTGAGTTGACTAGTTTCAAAAAGAATTTTGAAATAATTAAACGAAATTATTTAATTAAATTGAGTACTTATTTCTAATTAATTAAATAAAGTTATTTAATTACATAAGAAAGCGTTCCTAATTAATTAAATGAAGTTATTTAATTAAATAAGAAAAGTGTCTCTAATTAATTAAAAATTATTTAATTAAATAGAAAAAGTAATTATGAGAGCATATCTCATTTTATTAAATTAAATATCTCAACAAAATCTCTCTTCAGTTCAAAAAGGAAAATTTCCAGTTCACTATTGATCAAAAATGAGTTAAATCAATTATCTCCCTTTTCTACTCAAATTGAATCAGTTAACAACTTATTTTACTCAAATTAAATCCGTTAACTCCCTTTAATTTGGAAATCTCCCTTTATGATTGAATTTCACCTTTAATCCTGAACGCTAATTGAAATCGATCTCAACCGTTGATGAATTTTAAAAAAGTCTATTTAAGAGACCCTCATTTCTTCATTTTGAAAGGTTGAATGAGAATTTGCATCGAATTGTAGCTAGAATTCATACTCACATTTGCTCATATTTACATATGCAAATATCAAGTTTGGCCAAAAGTTGACTAGATTTAACCACAGTTGACTTGAGTTGTCTAGTTTCGAAAAGAATTTTAAAATAATTAAATAGAATTATTTAATTAAATGGAGTACATAATTCTAATTAATTAAACAATGTTATTTAATTAAATGAGAAGCCATTCCTAATTAATTAAATTAAGTTATTTAATTAAATGAGAAAAGTGTCTTTAATTAATTAAAGATTATTTAATTAAATAGAAAAAGTAATTATGAGAGCATATCTCATTTTATTAAATTAAATATCTCAACAAATTCTCTCTTCAGTGCAAAAAGGGAAATTTCCAGTTCACTATTGATCAAAAATGAGTGAAATCAGTTAACTTCTTTTTCTATGCAAATTGAATTAGTTAACTCCTTATTTTACTCAAATTAAATACGTTAACTCCCTTTAATTTAGAAATCTTCCTTTATGACTGAAATTCACATTTAATCCTGACCGTTGACTGAAATCGATCTCAACTGTTGATGAATTTCAGGAAAGTCTATTTAAGAGACCCTCATCTCTTCATTTTGAAAGGTTGAATGAGAATTTGAATCAAATTGTTGCTGGAATTCATATTCACATTTGCTCATATTCACATACGCAAAGATCAATTTTGACCAAAAATTGACCAGATTTAAGCACGGTTGACTTGAGTTGACTAGTTTAAAAAAATTTTTTGAAATAATTAAACGAAATTATTTAATTGAATGGAGTACTTACTTCTAATTAATTAAACAAAGTTATTTAATTAAATGAGAAGTCATTCCTAATTAATTAAATGAAGTTAATTAATTAAATAAGAAAAGTGTCTCTAATTAATTAAAAATTATTTAATTAAATAGAAAAAGTAATTATGAGAGCATATCTCATTTTATTAAATTAAATATCTCAACAAAATCTCTCTTTAGTACAAAAAGGAAAATTTTCAGTTCACTATTGATCAAAAATGAGTTAAATCAGTTAACTCCTTTTTCTACTCAAATTGAATTAGTTAACTCCTTATTTTACTCAAATTAAATCCGTTAACTCCCTTTAATTTGGAAATATCCTTTTATGAATAATCTTCACCTTTAATCCTGACCATTGATTGAAATCAATCTCAACCATTGATGAATTTCAGGAAAGTCTATTTAAGAGACCCTCGTATCTTCATTTTGAAAGGTGTAAAGAGAATTTGCATCGAATTGTATCTGAGATTCATCGTCACATTTGCTCATATTCACATACGCAAAGATCAAGTTTGACCTAAAGTTGACCAGATTTAATAATGGTTGTCTTGAGTTGACTAGTTTCGAAAAGAATTTTGAAATAATTAAATGAAATTACTTAATTAAATGGAGTACTTACTTCTAATTAATTAAACAAAGTTATTTAATTAAATGAGAAGCCATTCCTAATTAATTAAATGAAGTTATTTAATTAAATAAGAAAAGTGTCTCTAATTAATTAAAGATTATTTAATTAAATAGAAAAAGTAATTATAAGAGCATATCTCATTTTATTAACTTAAATATCTGAACAAAATGTCTCTTCAGTTCAAAAAGGGAAATTTTCAGTTCACTATAAATAAAAAATGAGTTAAATCAGTTAACTCCTTTTTCTACTCAAATTGAATCAGTTAACTCCTTATTTTACTCAAATTAAATACGTTGACTCCCTTTGATTTGAAAATCTCCTTTTATGACTGAACTTCACCTTTAATCCTAACCATTGATTGAAATCGATCTCAACTGTTGATGAATTCCAGGAAAGTCTATTTAAGAGACCTTCATCTCTTCATTTTGAAAGGTTGAATGAGAATTTGCATCGAATTGTTGCTAGAATTCAGACTCACATTTGCTCATATTCACATATGCAAAGATCAAGTTTGACCAAAAGTTGATCAGATTTAACCACCATTGACTTGAGTTGACGAGTTTCGAAAAGAATTTTGAAATAATTAAACAAAATTATTTAATAAAATGGAGTACTTTCTTCTAATTAATTAAACAAAGTTATTTAATTAAATGAGAAGCCATTCCTAATTAATTAAATGAAGTTATTTAATTAAATAAGAAAAGTGTTTCTAATTAATTAAAGATTATTTAATTAAATAGAAAAACTAATTATTAGAGCATATCTCATTTTATTAAATTAAATATCTCAACAAAATCTCTCTTCAATTCAAAAAGGAAAATTTCTAGTTCACTATTGATCAAAAATGAGTTAAATTAGTTAACTCCTTTTTATACTCAAATTGAATCAGTTAACTCCTTATTTTACTCAAATTAAATCTGTTAACTCCCTTTAATTTGGAAATCTCTCTTTATAACTGAACTTCACCTTTAATCCTGACCGCTGATTGAAATCGATGTCAACCGTTGATGATTTCTAGGAAAGTCTATTTAAGAGACCCTCATCTCTTCATTTTGAAAGGTTGAATGAGAATTTGCATCGAATTGTTGCTGGAATTCATACACACATTTGCTCATATTCACATACGCAAAGATCAAGTTTGACCAAAAGTTGACCAGATTTAACCATGGTTGACTTGAGTTGACTAGTTTCAATTTTTTTTTTGAAATAATTAAACAAAATTATTTAATTAATGGAGTACTTACTTCTAATTAATTAAATAAATTTATCTAATTAAATGAGAAGCCATTCCTAATTAATTAAATGAAGTTATTTAATTAAATAAGAAAAGTGTCTCTAATTAATTAAAGATTATTTAATTAAATAGAAAAAGTAATTATGAGACAATATCTCATTTTATTAAATTAAATATCTCAACAAAATCTCTCTTCAGTTGAAAAAAGAAAATTTCCAGTTCACTATTGATAAAAAATGAGTTAAATGAGTTAACTCCTTTTTATACTCAAATTGAATCAGTTAACTCCTTATTTTACTCAAATTAAATCTGTTAACTCCCTTTAATTTGAAAATCTCCCTTTATAACTGAACTTCACCTTTAATCATGACCGCTGATTGAAATCGATGTCAACCGTTGATGATTTCTAGGAAAGTCTATTTAAGAGACCCTCATCTCTTCATTTTGAAAGGTTGAATGAGAATTTGCATCGAATTGTTGCTGGAATTCATACACACATTTGCTCATATTCACATACGCAAAGATCAAGTTTGACCAAAAGTTGACCAGATTTAACCACAGTTGACTTGAGTTGACTAGTTTCGAAAAGAATTTTTAAATAATTAAACAAAATTATTTAATTAAACGGAGTACTTACCTCTAATTAAATAAACAAAGTTATTTAATTAAATGACAAGCCATTCCTAATTAATTAAATGAAGTTATTTAATTAAATAAGAAAAGTGTCTCTAATTAATTAAAGATTATTTAATTAAATAGAAGAAGTAATTATGAGAGCATATCTCATTTTATTAAATTAAATATTTCAACAAAATCTCTCTTCAGTTCAAAAAATTAAATTTTCAATTCACTATTGATAAAGAATGAGTTAAATCAGTTAACTCCTTTTTCTACTCAAATTGAATCAGTTAACTCCTTATTTTACTCAAAATAAATCTGTTATGTCTCTTTAATTTAGAAATTTTCCTTTATGACTGAACTTCACCTTTAATCCTGACCATTGATTGGAATCGATCTCAACTATTGATGAATTCCAGGAAAGTCTATCTAACAGACCCTCATCTCTTCATTTTGAAAGGTTGAATGAGAATTTGCATCGAATTGTTACTAGAATTCACACTCACATTTGCTCATATTCACATACGCAAAGATCAAGTTTGACCAAAAGTTGATCAGATTTAACCACGATTGACTTGAGTTGACTAGTTTCGAAAAGAATTTTGAAATAATTAAATAAAATTATTTAATTAAATAGAGTACTTACCTATAATTAATTAAACAAATTTTTTTTTAATTAAATAAGAAGCCATTCCTAATTAATTAAATGAAGTTATTTAACTAAATAAGAAAAGTTTCTCCAATTAATTAAAGATTATTTAATTAAATAGAAAAAGTAATTATGAGAGCATATCTCATTTTATTAAATTAAATATCTCAACAAAATCTTTGTTCAGTTCAAAAAAGGAAATTTCCAGTTCACTATTGATAAAAAATGAGTTAAATCAGTTAACTTCGTTTTCTACTCAAATTGAATCAGTTAACTGTTTATTTTACTCAAATTAAATTTGTTAACTCCCATTCATTTGGAAATCTCCCTTTATGACTGAACTTCACCTTTAATCCTGACTGTTGATTGAAATTGACCTCAACCGTTGATGAATTCCAGGAAAGTCTATTTAAGAGACTCCCATCTCTTCATTTTGAAAGGTTGAATGAGAATTTGCATCGAATTGGTGCTGAAATTCGTACTCACATTTGCTCATATTCACATATGCAAAGATCAAGTTTGACCAAAAGTTGACTAGATATAACCACGGTTGACTTGAATTGACTACTTTCGAAAACAATTTTAAAATAATTAAATGAAATTATTTAATTAAATGGAGTACTTACTTCTAATTAATTAAACAAAGTCATTTAATTAAACGAGAAGCCATTCCTAATTAATTAAATGAAGTTATTTAATTGAATATAAAAAGTGTCTCTAATTAATTAAAGATTATTTAATTAAATAGAAAAAGTAATTATGAGAGCATATCTCATTTTATTAAATTAAATATCCCAACAAAATCTCTCTTCAGTTCAAAAAGGGAAATTTCCAGTTCACTATTGATAAAAAATGAGTTAAATCAGTTAACTTCTTTTTCTACTCAAAT
Organism: Cupressus sempervirens; assembly: GCA_028749045.1. NCBI lineage: Eukaryota > Viridiplantae > Streptophyta > Pinopsida > Cupressales > Cupressaceae > Cupressus > Cupressus sempervirens. The sequence goes on from CM053788.1 coordinate 373,373,928, forward strand.
TGAATTAGTTAACTCCTTATTTTACTCAAATTAATTCTATGAACTCCATTTAATTTGGAATCTCCCTTTATGACTGAAGTTCACCTTTAATCTTGACTGTTGATTGAAATCGATCTCAACCGTTGATGAATTTCAGGAAAGTCTATTTAAGAGACCCTTATCTCTTCATTTTGAAAGGTTTAATGAGAATTTGCATCGAATTGTTGCTGGAATTCATACTCACATTTTTTCATATTCACATACGCAAAGATCAAGTTTGACCAAAATTTGACCAGATTTAACCACGGTTGACTTGAGTTGACTAGTTTCGAAAAGAATTTTAAAATAATTAAACAAAATCATTTAATTAAATGGAGTACTTACTTCTAATTAATTAAATAAAGTCATTTAATTAAATGAGAAGCCATTCCTAATTAATTAAATGAAGTTATTTAATTAAATAAGAAAAGTGTCTATAATTAATTAAAGATTATTTAATTAAATAGAAAAAGTAATTATGAGAGCATATCTCATTTTATTAAATTAAATATCTCAACAAAATTTCTCTTTAGTTCAAAAAGGAAAATTTCCAGTTCACTATTGATAAAAAATGAGTTAAATCAATTAACTCTTTTTTCGACTCAAATTGAATCAGTTAACTCCTTATTTTACTAAAATTAAATCCATTAACTCCCTTTAATTTGGAAATCTCCCTTTATGACTGAATTTCACCTTTAATCCTGACCGTTGATTGAAATCGATCTCAACCATTGATGAATTCTAGGAAAGTCTATTTAAGAGACCCTCATCTCTTCATTTTGAAAGGTTGAATGAGAATTTGCATCAAATTGTGGCTAGAATTCATACTCACATTTGCTCATATTCACATACGCAAAGATCAAGTTTGACCAAAAGTTGACCAAATTTAACCACGGTTGACTTGAGTTGGCTAATTTCAAAAAGAATTTTGAAATAATTAAACGAAATTATTTAGTTAAATGGATTACATACTTCTAACTAATTAAACAATGTTATTTAATTAAATGAGAAGTCATTCCTAATTAATTAAATGAAGTTATTTAATTAAATAAAAAAAGTGTCTGTAATTAATTAAAGATTATTTAATTAAATAGAAAAAGTAATTATGAGAGCATATCTCATTTTATTAAATTAAATATCTTAACAAAATCTCTCTTCAGTTCAAAAAGGGAAATTTCCAATTCACTATTGATCAAAAATGAGTTAAATGAGTTAACTCCTTTTTCTACTCAAATTGAATTAGTTAACTCCTTATTTTACTCAAATTAAATCTATTAACTCCCTTTAATTTAGAAATTTCCCTTTATGACTAAACTTCACCTTTAATCCTGACCGTTGATTGAAATCGATCTCAACTGTTGATGAATTCCAGGAAAGTCTATTTAAGAGACCCTCTATGAGGCCTCACCCCGACCCTTCGTAGCCTTAGTTGTTACTTTATTATTTTGATACTCACGACTCGAGATGTCGAGACATTATTAGATACTCAAACATATCATATTATTTCATGTTGTGTGATGTTATTTTCAGATAGTTGATGTCCGTCATTTAATGCTTTATGTATATGTATGTTTATGAATTAAGTAAAATGTAGGATTTACACATTAATTTTGGAATCCTTATGATGAAGGATATAAGTAGGATGCAAGAAACCCTGATTGATGTATGTTTCAATTTATGTGAATTTTTGATACGTATATATGGGCATGTGATTTTTAGGACTACTGATGTGTGCAATGAGTGTGCAGATAATTTTAGCCGAGAAAACCAACAGAGAAACAGAACTGATCTCTATGTGCTAATTTTGGAAACGTTGTTGTTCATAATTCACGTATTGTACTGTGAGATGTATGTATGTATCTTCTGTGTTCAGTGAATGTTAGTGTTCGTAACTATGTTTTTTTAGTGTCACTTGACACTCGTAAATTATTTATGTTCTTCAGTGTGTTGATTAGGGTTAGTTGTGTAACCTTTCAACCCAAGTTGGTTTAAGTTAGTGTTAGTTTGCTACTTGGGTTCTTAATCGAGTTTAGTCATCCTTAATCCAAATTAGTGCTTAATCTGCATTTTAGAGTTATTAGTTAGTCCTAATATTTTTTTCTAGCTTTTGTTTGGCTCTAAACCTCTTTCCTAAGGCTTAAAACATGATATTATTATACCCAAAGGGTATGGGTATGGGTTAGGGGTCTTTTCCAACCCCTAAGCCCCTTTTTTTGACTTTTGAGGTCACTCAAAAAGTCTCTTTTTGTCTTTGTGCGAAAATTGACCATGGTTATCTTGAGTTACCTCACCTCATCTCCACTTAGGGTTTAACCATAGTGTAGGTTGAGTTAGGAGTTTCTAGAATTGCTAGTGGGTGGAAGTAGTTATTGCTCCTTTTGGGTGGTTGAGTTGGAGGCTTATTTAGAGGCCTTCATTGGACTAGTTGAAGCTTTTACCCAATCTCTACATTTAGAGAGGAGTTCTTGAACGTTGAAGCAAGGAGAAGGAAACTCTAGTCAAACTTGTTCATTACCATTACCTCTTTGTGAAGGTTGGATTTCTCATCTCCCTTGTTCAGATTTTATTCTTATTTCATGCTTATGCTACCTTGTTGTTGTTTCAATGTTTGTATGTTTGTGGGTATGTTGAGAAGATTTGAGAGCCATGTTATTTTGGAGGTTTTCTTTTCATGTTTATGTTTGAAATTTTGAGATTTTCTTGCATGGGTGTTTTGGTATTACTCACCCTTGGATAGGGCAAAAGTGACCAATTTTGGGAAAGGTCTATTTAGTCAGACTCCAACCAGTGTAGAGTCTCTTCTTAGGATGAGAAGAGGGAGAAAGGGTAGGGTGTTATGGCCCCCTACCTGTTAGCACAAACCTTGTATGCTTATGATATGTTGAAATAGAAGAACGGAAGTTCTTGGTATATAGCCCCGATTGGACATTTGTTGTTGTTGTGCTTGACTTCTCCTGGTTGGAAGAATCCACCTTTCCCTAGTTTTGATTCATTGTGAATCCTATTGTGTAAACCATGTATGATTATGCATGTTTGATTGTCTCTTGATTATGCTTGGTTGTCACCCGATCAGATATTTGTTTCCTCCATGGTTCTAGAGATGTGTTCCAGAAAATATTATAAATCCCTTGATGAGGGTCATGAAGAAAATTAAATTATATTGTTGAATTTGGGATTGATATCCTATGTAAACTGGTATTTCAAACTTTGTTGGGTGGGCAACGAAGCCGGGTTTTCTTCCTGATTCTTTCCCGGCTGAGCCTTTGAATCAGGTTTGCAAATAAAAATGCAGATTGAGTATGTTTGTTCCTAATGAGATTTATTCAAAAAATCTTCAATTAAATGAATGCACATCAAAAATAGGATGGAAATGTTGTTGATTCAATTAGGCAAAAACTTCATGTTTCTTTATCTATTGAAAACAAAAAAATCATTTTTTAAAAATGAAAAATTTAGTTTCTTGATTATTGAAATTAAATCAATTCTTGCATTGTGGCTCAAATGGATAATTAAATCTATTGGTTTATTAATTGTGCAAGTGGTCCTATTAGATTTACTTTTAAAAAAAAAAGTGCCAAGAGAGCAAAAACTCTCTGGTTTTTGTATGGGGAGCAATTTAAATTCTCCCCTTGAGACAAAGAATATTCTTAAAAATATTCCAAGATTTAAAAGTTAGATATAAAAAGCAATATACTTATAATAACATGAAAATGTATAAATTAACAATTATCTAACTTACTATCCTAATATCCATTCTCACCAACCTTTCTTTATTCATTTAACCTACGTACCCCCATGCGCCAGTTTGTAAAGGAAGGCATTGTGTTGAAAACTTATGAGGTCGAATTTAATGCCAAGTCTTTGGCCACCTCATGACATCACATCCAACCCTCTCTTTTCAATTTTTAGGCGCAGTGACTAAGACCAATTTGTACCATGGAAAGTGAGTAATGTTTTAAAAAGATTTCATTGCTTTTCTCCATCTTCTATTTGCCGATATTTATGCTGCCTCTCGTACCTTAGTTAGACCTGTGCAAGGCTTTCTCATGGCATAAACTTTGGTCCACGTAAAGAGTTTTGGGAGGTGCCCAAGACATGGGAATTTGCAGCTCAACGAATCCTTAGATTTGGCTTTTATTATGAATAATTTGTTAGGGAGGTTAATTATTTTTACTACCTTCTACCCTTAGCTTTCCTTTCTTACCTTTGACGCTTCATCACACTTGAGCGTGGTCAGGGCTAGTGGGTTTGGGGCAGAGAGCCAAGCCTCCTTGGAAAGCGCTTGGCAAGCGTCAGTCTTAGGGATCTGCGCTTGGGAATTGGGGATTGATGTGATATGGTTTGGGTAGAAGTTAGTGCTAGGCTTAGGATAGTTTAGTAAGTTGTTTTTTTTTTTAGTTAAGTTTTAGGTTAGTTTTAGTTGTTAGTTTAGAGTTAGAATAGAGTTAGGTGTTAGTATAGGGTTAGTTTAGTTTTTACTCAACTTTAGATTAGTATGTTATTAACATTAGATTGTTAGGATTAGTTTTGTTGATTAAATGATAAAATCAATGTTTTGTTATAATTTAGTTTAGTTTATTTTAATTTAAGATTAGTTTAAAATTAAAGTTAGTTTAAGTTTTTAGATAGCTTTGTTTTAGGAAATGTATTTTTTTAATGTTTTAGAATCTAGTTAGTTAATTTAATAAATGGATTAGTAGTAAATTTGGTTATGTTAATACATTTATGTAAGTTAATAGTTTTAAAATTTATATTAATGTAATATAGTTTAGATTTTACTTAGTTACTAATTTTAAATAGATATATATTTTAATATAGTTAGTAGCTATTCTAGTTTTAATTTGGTGTTATTTGAAATGGTTTAGAATGGCGATTTTATTTGAATTAAAAGGATAAGTTTAAGTTTGTTATAATTTAAGTATCATGTTAAATTAATATTATATTATAGGTTCTATCATCATTTAACTTATGCAACTTTAGTTCTCTACTAATATGTTTTTTTTTAAAACTAATTTTAATGTATTATTGATTTAGTTAGCTGTTAGTAAATAAAATTTAAATTTAATAAGATTAGATAGTTAATTTTTATGTTAAGATAGTCGAAATGTTTAAAGTTAATAAATTTTAGATATATATATATTCAGTTTTAATTTTAGTTAATCATTTTTCTTAAAAATGACTTTACAATATCGGTTAGATTGTTAATCAATATTTGTCAAAGAGATTTATGGTTATTTTTGATTTAGATACCTTTAAATTAATCTAAATCTCGAATACATTTACTTTAACATTTAAATAATTGTTTCATATTATTGTAAGCTAATAAAATAACGTATCTTATGATCGATATAAATTTTAATGATGTAATCTCCCTCATTTTTATAATCTTAAGACGTAATGTAGAGAACCTGTACTAAAACTATTATCAATCATTCCCAACTTAGAGCATGTTTAATTATTAATCATTATTCAAACAAGATTTTGTGTGTTTTGCCCTTGTATTTTTGGGCATGACACCCTCATCTCTTCATTTTGAAAGGTTGAATGAGAATTTGCATCGAATTGTTGCTAGAATTCATACTCACATTTTTTCATATTCACATACGCAAAGATCAAGTTTGACCAAAAGTTGACCAAATTTAACCATGCTTGACTTGAGTTGACTAGTTTCGTAAGGAATTTTGAAATAATTAAACAAAATTATTTAATTAAATGGAGTACTTACTTCTAATTAATTAAACAAAGTTACTTAATTAAATGAGAAACCATTCCTAATTAATTAAATGAAGTTATTTAATTAAATAAGAAAACTGTCTCTAATTAATTAAAGATTATTTAATTAAATAGAAAAAGCAATTATGAGATCATATCTCATTTTATTAAATTAAATATCTCAACAAAATCTCTCTTCAATTCAAAAAGGAAAATTTCTAGTTCACTATTGATCAAAAATGAGTTAAATAAGTTAACTCCTTTTTCTACTCAAATTGAATCTGTTAACTCCTTATCTTACTCAAATTAAATCTGTTAACTCCCTTTAATTTGAAAATCTCCCTTTATGACTGACCTTCACCTTTAATCCTGACCGTTGATTGAAATTGATCTCAACCGGTGATGAATTCTAAGAAAGTCTATTTAAGAGACCCTCATCTCTTCAATTTGAAAGGTTGAATGAGAATTTGCATCGAATTGTTGCTGGAATTCACACTCACATTTGCTCATATTCACATACGCAAAGATCAAGTTTGACCAAAAGTTGACAAGATTTAACTACGGTTGACTTGAGTTGACTAGTTTTGAAAAGAATTTTGAAATAATTAAACGAAATTATTTAATTAAATGGAGTACTTACTTCTAATTAGTTAAACAAAGTTATTTAATTAAATGAGAAGCAATTCCTAATTACTTAAATGAAGTTATTTAATTAAATAAGGAAGTGTCTCTAATTAATTAAAGATTATTTAATTAAATAGAAAAAGTAATTATGAGAGCATATCTCATTTTATTAAATTAAATATCTCAACAAAATCACTCTTCAGTTCAAAAAGGGAAATTTCCAGTTCGCTATTGATCAAAAATGAGTTAAATCAGTTAACTCCTTTTTCTACTCAAATTGAATCAGTTAACTTCTTATTTTACGCAAATTAGATCCGTTAACACCCTTTAATTTGGAAATCTCCCTTTATGACTAAACTTCACCTTTAATCCTGACCGTTGATTGAAATCGATCTCAACCGTTGATGAATTTCAGGAAAGTCTATTTAAGAGACCCTCATCTCTTCATTTTGAAAGGTTGAATGAGAATTTGCATTGAATTGTTGCTGGAATTCATACTCACATTTGCTCATATTCACATACCCAAAAATCAAGTTTGACCAAAAGTTGACCAAATTTAACCACGGTTGACTTGAGTTGAGTAGCTTTGAAAAAAATTTGAAATAATTAAACGGAATTATTTAATTAAATGGAGTACTTACTTCTAATTAATTAAACAAAGTTATTTAATTAAATGAGAAGCCATTCCTAATTAATTAAATGAAGTTATTTAATTAAATAAGAAAAGTGTTTGTAATTAATTAAAGATTATTTAATTAAATAGAAAAAGTAATGACGAGAGTATTCATCATTTTATTAAATTAAATATCCCAAAAAAATATCTCTTCAGTTCAAAAAGGGAAATTTCCAGTTCACTATTGATAAAAAATGAGTTAAATCAGTTAACTCCTTTTTCTACTCAAATTGAATCAGTTAACTCCTTATTTTACTCAAATTAAATCTGTTAACTTCCTTTAATTTGCAAATCTCCACTTATGACTGAACTTCACCTTTAATCCTGACCGTTGATTGAAATTGATCTCAACCGTTGATGAATTCCAGGAAAGTCTATTTAAGAGACTCTCATCTCTTCATTTTGAAAGGTTGAATGACGATTTGCATCGAATTGTTGTTGAAATTCTTACTCACATTTGATCATATTCACATTTGCAAAGATCAAGTTTGACCAAAAGTTGACCAGATTTAACCACGGTTGACTTGAGTTGACCAGTTTCAAAAATAATTTTGAAATAATTAAACGAAAGTATTTAATTAAATGGAGTACTTACTTCTAATTAATTAAACAAAGTTATTTAATTAAATAGAAAAAGTAATTATGAGAGCATATCTCATTTTATTAAATTAAATATCTTAACAAAATTTCACTTCAGTTCGAAAAGGGAAATTTCCAGTTCACTATTGATCAGAAAAGAGTTAAATCAGTTAACTCCATTTTTTACTCAAATTGAATCAGTTAACTCCTTATTTTACTCAAATTAAATCTATTAACTCCCTTTAATTTGGAAATTTCCCTTTATGACCGAACTTCACCTTTAATCCTGACCGTTGATTGAAATCGATCTCAACCGTTGATGAATTCCAGGGAAGTCTATTTAAGAGACCCTCATCTCTTAATTTTTAAAAGATTGAATGAGAATTTGCATCAGAATGTTGTTGGAATTATTACTCACATTTGCTCATATTGACATACGGAAAGATCAAGTTTGACCAAAAGTTGACCAGATTTAACCATGGTTGACTTGAGTTGACTAGTTTCGAAAAGAATTTTGAAATAATTAAACGAAATTATTTAATTAAATGGAGTACTTACTTCTAATTAATTAAACAAAGTTATTAAATTAAATGAGAAGCCATTCTTAATTAATTAAATGAAGTTATTTAATTAAATAAGAAAAGTTTTTTTAATTAATTAAAGATTATTTAATTAAACAGAAAAAATAATTATCAGAGCATATCTCATTTTATTAAATTAAATATCTCAACAAAATCTCTCTTCAGTTCAAAAAGGGAAATTTCCAGTTCACTATTGATCAAAAATGAGTTAAATCAGTTAACTCCTTTTTCTACTCAAATTGAATAAGTTAACTCCTTATTTTACTCAAATTAAATCCGTTAACTCCCTTTAATTTGAAAATCTCCCTTTATGACTGAACTTCACTTTTAAGCCTGACCGTTGATTGAAATCGATCTCAACCGTTGATGAATTCCAGGAAAGTCTATTTAAGAGACTCTCATCTCTTCATTTTGAAAGGTTGAATGAGAATTTGCATCGAATTGTTGCTAGAATTCATACACACATTTTCTCATATTCACATATGCAAAGATCAAGTTTGACCAAAAGTTTACCAGATTTAACCATGCTTGACTTGAGTTGACTAGTTTCGTAAAGAATTTTAAAATAATTAAATAAAATTATTTAATTAAATGGAGTACTTACTTCTAATTAATTAAACAAAGTTACTTAATTAAATGAGAAACTATTCCTAATTAATTAAATGACGTTATTTAATTAAATAAAAAAACTATCTCTAATTAATTAAAGATTATTTAATTAAATAGAAAAAGTAATTATGAGAGCATATCTCATTTTATTAAATTAAATATCTCAACAAAATCTCTCTTCACTTCAAAAAGGGAAATTTCTAGTTCACTATTGATCAAAAATTAGTTAAATAAGTTAACTCCTTTTTCTACTCAAATTGAATCAGTTAACTCCTTATTTTACTCAAATTAAATTTGTTAACTCCCTTTAATTTGGAAATCTCCCTTTATGACTGAACTTCACCTTTAATCCTGACCATTGATTGAGATCGATCTCAATCGTTGATGAATTCTAGGAAAGTCTATTTAAGAGACCCTCATCTCTTCATTTTGAAAGGTTGAATGAGAATTTGCATCAAATTGTTGCTAGAATTCATACTCACATTTGCTCATATTCACATACGCAAAGATCAAGTTTGACCAAAAGTTGACCAGATTTAGCCACGGTTGACTTGAGTTGACTAGTTTCGAAAAGAATTTTGAAATAATTAAACGAAATTATTTAATTAAATGGAGTACTTACTTCTAATTAATTAAATAAAGTTATTTAATTAAATGAGAAGCAATTCCTAATTAATTAAATGAAGTTATTTAATTAAATAAGGAAAATGTCTATAATTAATTAAAGATTATTTAATTAAATATAAAAAGTAATTATGAGAGCATATCTCATTTTATTTTATTAAATATCTCAACAAAATATCTCTTCAGTTCAAAAAGGAAAATTTGCAGTTCACTATTGATAAAAAATGAGTTAAATCAGTTAACTCTTTTTTCTACTCAAATTGAATCAGTTAACTTCTTATTTTACGCAAATTAAATCCGTTAACACCCTTTAATTTGGAAATCTCCCTTTATGACTAAACTTCACCTTTAATTCTGACCGTTGATTGAAATCGATCTCAACCGTTGATGAATTCCCGGAAAGTCTACTTAAGAGACCCTCATCTCTTCATTTTGAAGGGTTGAATGAGAATTTGCATTGAATTGTTGCTGGAATTCATACTCACATTTGCTCATATTCACATACCCAAAGATCAAGTTTGACCAAAAGTTGACCAAATTTAACCACGGTTGACTTGAGTTGAGTAGCTTCGAAAAAAAATTTGAAATAATTAAATGGAATTATTTAATTAAATGGAGTAGTTACTTCTAATTAATTAAACAAAGTTATTTAATTAAATGAGAAGCCATTCCTAATTAATTAAATGAAGTTATTTAATTAAATAAGAAAAGTGTCTGTAATTAATTAAAGATTATTTAATTAAATAGAAAAAGTAATTATGAGAGCATTCATCATTTTATTAAATTAAATATCTCAACAAAATCTCTCTTCAGTTCAAAAAGGGAAATTTCCAGTTCACTATTGATCAAAAATGAGTTAAATCAGTTAACTCCTATTTCTACTCAAATTGAATCAGTTAACTCCTTATTTTACTCAAATTAAATCTGTTAACTCCCTTTAATTTGCAAATCTCCCCTTATGACTGAACTTCACCTTTAATCTTGACCGTTGATTGAAATTGATCTCAACCGTTGATGAATTACAGGAAAGTCTATTTAAGAGACTCTCATCTCTTCATTTTGAAAGGTTGAATGAGGATTTGCATCAAATTTTTGCTGGAATTTATACTCACATTTGATCATATTCACATTTGCAAAGATCAAGTTTGACCAAAAGTTGACCAGATTTAACCACGGTTGACTTGAGTTGACCAGTTTCGAAAAGAATTTTGAAATAATTAAACGAAATTATTTAATTAAATGGATTACTTACTTCTAATTAATTAAAGAAAATTATTTAATTAAATAGAAAAAGTAATTATGAGAGCATATCTCATTTTATTAAATTAAATATCTCAACAAAATCTCACTTCAGTTCGAAAAGGGAAATTTTTGGTTCACTATTGATCAGAAAAGAGTTAAATCAGTTAACTCCTTTTTTTACTCAAATTGAATCAGTTAACTCCTTAGTTTACTCAAACTAAATCTATTAACTCCCTTTAATTTGGAAATTTCTCTTTATGATTGAACTTCACCTTTAATCCTAACTGTTGATTGAAATCGATCTCAACCATTGATGAATTCCAGGGAAGTCTATTTAATCTATTTAAGTTACTTCTAATTAATTAAACAAAGTTATTTAATTAAATGAGAAGCCATTCCTAATTAATTAAATGAAGTTATTTAATTAAATAAGAAAAGTGTCTGTAATTAATTAAAGATTATTTAATTAAATAGAAAAAGTAATTATGAGAGCATATCTCATTTTATTAAATTAAATATCTCATTAAAAATCTCTCTTGAGTTCAAAAAGAGAAATTTCCAGTTCACTATTGATCAAAAATGACTTAAATTAGTTAACTCTTTTTTCTACTCAAATTGAATCAGTTCACTCCTTATTTTACTCAAATTAAATCCGTTAACTCCCTTTAGTTTGGAAATCTCCCTTTATGACTGAACTTCACCTTTAATCCTGACCGTTGATTGAAATCGATCTCAACTGTTGATGAATTCAAGGAAAGTCTATTTAAGAGACCCTCATCTCTTCATTTTGAAAGGTTGAATGAGAATTTGCATCGAATTGTTGCTGGAATTGATAGTCACATTTGCTCATATTCACATACACAAAGATCAAGTTTGACCAAAAGTTGACCAGATTTAACCACGATTGACTTGAGTTCACTAGTTTCGAAAAGAATTTTGAAATAATTAAATGAAATTATTTAAATAAATGGAGTACATACTTCTAACTAATTAAACAATGTTATTTAATTAAATGAGAAGTCATTCCTAATTAATTAAATGAAGTTATTTAATTAAATAAGAAAAGTGTCTCTAATTAATTAAAGATTATTTAATTAAATAAAAAAACAATTATGAGAGCATATCTCATTTTATTAAATTAAATATCTCAACAAAATCTTTCTTCAGTTCAAAAAGGGAAATTTCTAGTTCACTATTGATAAAAAATGAGTTAAATCAGTTAACTCCTTTTTCTACTCAAATTGAATCAGTTAACTCCTTATTTTACTCTTATTAAATCTATTAACTCTTTTTAATTTGAAAATCTCCCTTTATGACTGAAGTTCACCTTTAATGCTGACCGTTGATTGAAATCGATCTCAACCGTTGATGAATTCTAGGAAAGTCTATTTAAGAGACCCTCATCTCTTCATTTTGAAAGGTTGAATGAGAATTTGCATCAAATTGTTGCTGGAATTCATACTCACATTTGCTCATATTCACATACGCAAAGATCATTTTTGACCAAAAGTTGACCAGATTTAACCATGGTGTACTTGAGTTGACTAGTTTTGAAATTTTTTTTGAAATAATTAAACGAAATTATTTAATTAAATGGAGTACTTACTTCTAATTAATTAAACAAAGTTATTTAATTAAATGAGAAGCCATTCCTAACTAATTAAATGAAGTTATTTAATTAAATAAGAAAAGTGTCTCTAATTAATTAAAGATTATTTAATTAAATAGAAAAAGTAATTATGAGAGCATATCTCATTTTATTAAATTAAATATCCCAACAAAATCTCTCTTCAGTTCAAAAAGGGAAATTTTCAGTTCACTATTGATAAAAAATGAGTTAAATTATTTAACTCCTTTTTCTACTCTAATTGAATCAGTTAACTCCTTATTTTAGTCAAATTAAATCTATTAACTCCTTTTAATTTGGAAATCTTCCTTTATGAATGAACTTCACCTTTAATCCTGACCGTTGATTGAAATCGATCTCAACCATTGATGAATTCAAGGAAAGTCTATTTAAGAGACCCTCATCTCTTCATTTTGAAAGGTTGAATGAGAATTTGCATCGAATTGTTGCTGGAATTCATACTCACATTTGCTCATATTCACAAACACAAAGATCAAGTTTCACCAAAACTTGACCAAATTTAACCACGATTGACTTGAGTTGACTAGTTTCGAAAAGAATTTTGAAATAATTAAACAAAATTATTTAATTAAATAGAGTGCTTACTTCTAATTAATCAAACAAAGTTATTTAATTAAATGAGAAGCCATTCTTAATTAATTAAATGAAGTTATTTAATTAAATAAGAAAAGTGTCTCTAATTAATTAAAGATTATTTAAGTAAATAGAAAAAGTAATTATGAGAGCATATCTCATTTTATTAAATTAAATATCTCATTAAAAATCTCTCTTCAGTTCAAAAAGGGAAATTTCTAGTTCACTATTGATAAAAAATGAGTTAAATCAGTTATTTCAAAATTCTTTTCGAAACTAGTCAACTCAACTCAACCATGGTAAAATTTGGTCAACTTTTCGTCAAACTTGATCTTTGCGTATGTGAATATGAGCAAATGTGAGTATGAATTCTAGCAACAATTCGATGCATATTCTCATCCAACCTTTCAAAATGAAGAGATGATGGTCTCTTAAATAGACTTTCCTAGAATTCATCAATGATTGAGATCGATTTCAATCAGGGGTCAGGATTAAAGGTGAAGTTCAGTCATAAAGGGAGATTTCCAAATTAAAGGAAGTTAACAGAATTAATTTGAATAAAATATGGAGTTAACTAATTAAATTTGAGTAGAAAAAAGAGTCAATTGATTTAACTGATTTTTAATCAATAGTGAACTGAAAATTTTCCTTTTTAAAATGAAGAGAGATTTTGTTAAGATATTTAATTTAATAAAATGAGATATGCTCTTATAATTACTTTTTCTATTTAATTAAATAATCTTTAATTAATTACAGACACTTTTCTTATTTAATTAAATAACTTCACTTAATTAATTAGGAATGGCTTCTCATTTAATTAAATAACTTTGTTTAATTAATTAAAAGTAAGTACTCCATTTAATTAAATAATTTTGTTTAATTATTTCAAAATTCTTTTTGAAACTAGTCAACTCAAGTCAATTGTGGTTAAATCTTGTCAACTTTTGGTCAAACTTGATCTTTGCGTATGTGAATATGAGCAGATGTGAATATGAATTCCAGCAACAATTCGATACAAATTCTCATTCAACCTTTCAAAATGAAGAGATGGGGGTCTCTTAAATAGACTTTCTTGGAATTCATCAACGGTTGAGATCGATTTTTATCAACGGTCAGGATTAAAGGTGAAGTTCAGTCAAAATGGGAGATTTCTAAATTAAAGCGAGTTAACAGATTTAATTTGAGTAAAATAAAGAGTTAACTAATTCAATTTGAGTAGGAAAAGGTGTCAACTGATTTAACTCATTTAGATCAATAGTGAACTGAAAATTTCCCTTTTTGAACTGAAGAGAGATTTTGTTGGGATATCTAATTTAATAAAATGAGATATGCTCTCATAATTACTTTTTCTATTTAATTAAATAATCTTTAATTAATTAGAGACACTTTTTTTATTTAATTAAATAGCTTCATTTAATTAATTAGGAATGGCTTCTCATTTAATTAAATAACTTTTTTTAATTAATTAGAAGTAAGTACTCCATTTAATTAAATAATTTTACTTAATTATTTTAAAATTCTTTTCGAAACTAGTCAACTCAAGTCAACCGTGGTTAAATCTAATAAACTTTTGGTCAAATTTGATCTTTGCGTATGTGAATATGACCAAATGTGAGTATGAATTCTAGCAACAATTCGATGCAAATTCTCATTCAACCTTTCAAAATGAAGAGATGAGGGTCTCTTAAATAGACTTTCCTGAAATTCATCAACGGTTGAAATCGATTTCAATCAGCGGTGAGGATTAAAGGTGAAGTTCAGTCATAAAGGGAGATTTTCAAATTAAAGGGACTTCACAGATTTAATTTGAGTAAAATAAGGAGTTAACTGATTCAATTTGAGTAGAAAAAGGAGTCAACTGATTTAACTCATTTTTTATCAATAGTGAACAAGAAATTTCCCTTTTTGAACTGAAGAGAGATTTTGTTGAGATAATTAATTTAATAAAATGAGATATGCTCTCATAATTTCTTTTTCTATTTAATTAAATAATCTTTAATTAATTAAAGACACTTTTCTTATTTAATTAAATAACTTCATTTAATTAATTAAGAATGGCTTCTCATTTAATTAAATAACTTTGTTTAATTAATTAGAAGTAAGTACTCCATTTAATTAAATAATTTCTTCTAATTATTTCAAAATTCTTTTTGAAACTAGTCAACTCAATTCAACTGTCGTTAAATCTGGTCAAGTTTTTGTCAAACTTGATCTTTGCGTATGTGAATATGAGCAAATGTGAGTATGAATTCCAGCAATAATTCGATGCAAATTCTCATTCAACCTTTCAAATTGAAGAGATGAGGGTCTCTTAAATAGACTTTCCTGGAATTCATCAACGGTTGAGATCGATTTCAATCAACGGTCAGCATTAAAGGTGAAGTTCAGTCATAAAGGGAGATTTTCAAATTAAAAGGAGTTAAAAGATTTAATTTGAGTAAAATAAGGAGTTAATTGATTCAATTTGAGTAGAAAAAGGAGTTAACTGATTTAACTCATTTTTTATCAAAAGTGAACTAGAAATTTCCCTTTTTGAATTGAAGAGAGATTTTGTTGAGATATTTAATTTAATAAAATGAGATATTCTCTCATAATTACCTTTTCTATTGAATTAAATAATCTTTAATTAATTAGAGACACTTTTCTTATTTAATTAAATAACTTCATTTAATTAATAAGGAATGACTTCTCATTTAATTAAATAACTTTGGTTAATTAATTATAAGTAAGTATTGCATTTAATTAAATAATTTTATTTAATTATTCTAAATTTTTTTTCCAAATTAGTCAACTGAAGTCAACCTTGGTTAAATCTAGTCAACTTTTTGTCAAAGTTGATTTTTGCGTATGTAAATATGAGCAAATGTGAGTATGAATTCCAGCAACAATTCGATTCAAATTCTCATTCAACCTTTGAAAATGAAGAGATGAGGGTCTCTTAAATAGACTTTCCTGAAATTCATCAACGGTTGAGATCGATTTCAATCAACGGTTAGGATTAAAGGTGAAATTCAGTCATAAAGGGAGATTTCCAAATTAAAGGGAGTTAACAGATTTAATTTGAGTAAAATTAGGAGTTAACTAATTCAATTTGAGTAGAAAAAGAAGTCAACTGATTTATCTCATTTTTGATCAATAGTGAATTGGAAATTTCCCTTTTTGAACTGAAGAGAGATTTTGTTGAGATATTTAATTTAATAAAATGAGATATGCTCTCATAATTACTTTTTCTATTTAATTAAATAATCTTTAATTAATTAGAGACACTTTTCTTATTTAATTAAATAACTTCTTTTAATTAATTAGGAATGGCTTCTCATTTAATTAAATAACTTTGCTTAATTAATTAAAAGTAAGTACTCCATTTAATTAAATAATTTCGTTTAATTATTTTAAATTTTTTTTTAAAACTAGTCAACTCATGTCAATCGTGGTTAAATCTGGTCAACTTTTGATCAAACTTGATCTTTGCGTATGTGAATATGAGCAAATGTGAGTATGAATTCTGGCAACAATTCGATGCAAATTATCATTCAATCTTTCAAAATGAAGAGATGAGGGTCTTTTAAATAGACTTTCCTGGAATTCATCAACTTGTTGACATCGATTTCAATCAGCGGTCAGGATTAAAGGTGAAGTTCAGTCATAAAGGGAGATTTCCAAATTAAAGGGAGTTAATAGATTTAATTTGAGTAAAATAAGGAGTTAACAGATTCAATTTGAGTAGAAAAAGGAGTTAACTGATTTAACTCATTTTTTATCAATAGTGAACTAGAAATTTCTCTTTTTCAATTGAAGAGAGATTTTGTTGAGATATTTAATTTAATAAAATGAGATATGCTCTCATAATTACTTTTTTTATTTAATTAAATAATCTTTAATTAATTAGAGACACTTTGCTTATTTAATTAAATAACTTCATTTAATTAATTAGGAATGGCTTCTCATTTAATTAAATAATTTTGTTTAATTAATTAGAAGTAAGTACTCCATTTAATTAAATAATTTCGTTTAATTATTTCAAAATTCTTTTCGAAACTAGGCAACTCAAGTCAACCGTGGTTAAATCTGGTCAACTTTTGGTCAAACTTGATCTTTGCATATGTGAATATGAGCAAATGTGAGTATGAATTCCAACAACAATTCGATGCAAATTCTCATTCAACCTGTCAAAATGAAGAGATGAGGGTCTCTTAAATAGACTTTCTTGGAATTCATCAACGGTGGAGATCGATTTCAATCAACGGTCAGGATTAAAGGTGAAGTTCAGTCATAAAGGGAGATTTCTAAATTAAAGGGAGTTAACAGATTTAATTTGAGTAAAATAAGGAGTTAGCTGATTCAATTTGAGTAGAAAAAGGAGTTAACTGATTTAACTCATTTTTTATCAATAGTGAACTGGAAATTTCCCTTTTTGAACTGAAGAGAGATTTTGTTGAGATATTTAATTTAATAAAATGAGACATGCTCTCATAATTACTTTTTCTATTTAGTTAAATAATCTTTAATTAATTAGAGACACTTTTCTTATTGAACTAAATAACTTCATTTAATTAATTAGGAATGGCTTCTCATTTTATTAAATAACTTTGTTTGATTAATTAGAAGTAAGTACTCCATTTAATTAAATAATTTTTTTTAATTATTTCAAAATTCTTTTCGAAACTAGTCAACTCAAGTCAACCGTGATTAAATCTGGTCAACTTTTTGTCAAACTTGATCTTTGCATATGTAAATATGAGAAAATGTGAGTATGAATTCCAGCAACAATTCGATGCAAATTCTCATTCAACCTTTCAAAATGAAGAGATGAGGGTCTCTTAAATGGATTTTTCTAGAATTCATCAATGGTTGAGATTGATTTCAATCAACGGTCAGGATTAAAAGTGAAGTTCAGTCATAAAGTGATATTTAAAAATTAAAGGGAGTTAACAGATTTAATTTGAGTAAAATAAGGAGTTAACTGATTCAATTTGAGTTTAAAAAGAGTCGACTGATTTAACTCATTTTTTATCAATAGTGAACTGGAAATTTCATTTTTTGAACTGAAGAAAGGTTTTGTTGAGTTATTTAATTTAATAAAATGAGATATTCTCTCATAATTACTTTTTTTATTTAATTAAATAATCTTTACTTATTTAGAGACACTTTTCTTATTTAATTAAATAACATCATTTAATTAATTAGGTGTAATGCCCCGCCAAGGGATTCAATTTTTTTTATTAAGTTTGCCAAACAATTTTTCTTTTAAATATGAAAGATAAAACCATTCATAACATTTGCGGAAGCAATAGCAACAATTCAAATGAAAATAAACATAACATATATATATATAACAAGCTACATTCTTTAAAGATCCTTTAATGTTGTATCACATCTAAATTAACTATTCATCTAACATCTCATCTTTATGAAATAACAATGATACATCCAATGTACTTAAACAATATACAAGTGTCCTTTTGTAATTATATTTTAGTTTAGCTCAATCATCCACTGTACATATCACAGGGTATGAAAAGCTTAAAAGAATAAACTTCTAAGTAAATAAAGTACATCATCATCATCTAATATTAATCCATGATGCAATAACATAAATGAAACCACATATCATACATGATACATCATCTCAAAAGATATAAACATCCATCACAAAAGATAACCATATATCACAAACATAAATAAGCACGGTTCCTCCCAACCGTAAATAGCATCATTTGACCATCGTGGATCCTAGCCATCCCTCCGTGCATAACATTCCAAACCACCGAAGAGATCATCGATATTAACATAGTAGGAATGTCACTCCTAAGACGTCCTACTAACATGCAAAGTAAAGCATAATAAATCATCAACTAACATATGCAAAGTAAAGAAAATCATCAATATAGGAAACATACCAGTAAATACATCCATCATAAGGTATATTATCTATCATAATGCTCCAGGAACATGACGAAAAATAAATACCAACCAAGGATACTCTAGCCACGATGTCTCGGACGGATCTCTAATGATAAGAGTGAAAATACACTACTACCTAATCGCGTGGAACCTAAGTGATCCACTCCCACCATGCTAAGGAGATAATCTCAAGTCCCAAACAGGATATCAATTCACAAAGCACAAATCTCTATAAATTCAGGAATCCTAAAAGTATACTAACTCAAAGGTTCCATCACACAAAACTGACATCTAATTCCCAGAGGCACACAAAGACATGTAGGAAACCTACTCTGCAAGCGGGAAAGTGTCATTGCATTTATCACGTACAAGTTACCCTGGCAGTTAGCTAAACTCCACGGGTCCATACTGATCTCATGCGGCCAATAATATCCTCTCATACTAACGAGGCATACTACGGAATGCACGGTCACAACCATGCGTTCTCACTACTCCCATCCTAGCCTGTACAAGCACTCAAGGCATGGGTGAGAACATCAAAACAATTATCTTTTTAGATTCATTTAATCCCCATTTAGTGTGTAAATGTTATCACTTATTAACCAAAATTACAATGAGTTACCCTGGTAGCCACTTGGGGCCCCGACCCCCATTGCAAGCCACTTCCCGACACTACAAGTAGATTACCTACCCTAAGCTCATGGAATCATAAATCTCAAAATCATAAAAGATAATCCATAATAAAATCATCAAATATGCATAAAAATATCAAATATCCATAATAAGAATCATCAAATCTCCAAGATAAGAATCATCAAATCTCCATGAGCATCCGAAAAGCATCCATAGAAAATCATGACCACAACAGTTCTCTATTGGCAACTGAAGGCATCACTAATAATAATAATTATCCATTGGTTCTCAATAACCAAAATATATCTCAAGATAAATGGTTCTCAACAAGCAACCAAGAATATCTCAAAATCATACTGATCGAAGATTCCAAAATGGTTGTGTCAAACATGTCACAACATGACATCATCAAAAAATAAATCCATACTTCAGTCCCATCATGGCAACTAGAAAATAATCTAAGGATAACTAATTGATGACTCAAAAATGATTAGCTCAAGTGTCTCATACACATACCTCTCAGCTTCACACATGAAGACTGATGAACAATAACAATCAGTAAATAAAAACATTTCATAGAGCATATGATCACATTACCATGGTTGGGCTTATAAAGATCGAGACCAAACAAGATCAACATGCCATCATATCTCATAACCCTCGAGCCTCTGGTAACATCCTAGGACTGGTCAACACTAGTCAACCCAAAACTCAAAACAAGAAGCATATAGAATACACGATGCAAACACATGTTTTGGTTTACTAAATTCACATAGTTGAATAATGTGTAGGGGTTTCCAATTTTCTTTTTGCAAGTATACTTCAAGTGTTTTAAGTTTCATCATTTGACCTACAAGTCAACCCAATTGTTCCCCGATAGCATTACCCTTCCATTATTAAGAATTACATTCTAAGTATAACTTAAGGATAAATATTCACTAAACTGATCATCATTGACTTTAATTAAATTTCTTTCTTTATTTAACTAAGATCCATATTCTAATTGATTAACCTTCCTTCAATGTTACTTCAACTTTTTAGGATCATTATTCGTTAGATTAGAAGAGGACCAATTATCATTCTGTCATTCCCAGACTACGAGGGCAAAAACACACAAATTTTTTTTTGAATAATAATTAATAATTAAACATGCTCTAAGTTTGACATGATTGACATAGAAGTTTTAGTACAGGTTCTCTACATTACGTCTTAAGATTTTAAACATGAGGACGATAACATCATTAAAATTTTGAAACTTTCGTTATTAGATTAATATCGATAAAATTATGATATTACATTAACTTATAATGATATGCAATAAAAATTACTTAAATAACAATGTACATGAATTCGGATTTAAAATTACTTGCAATATCAAATCAATCAAACCTACATTAAAAATTATTTAAATAGCCAATTAATCGACAAATTTAGTCTACTTAATGGTAAAATAAAACAATTAAATTACAATTGAATTAAAACTAACTAACTTAGTATTTACAAAATTAAACATAACTATGTAACTAAAAATTATTAACAATTAACAACAGAATTCCTTAATCAAAACATAAAGTAACCTTAAAATTTTATTAAATTAAACTAATTATACTTTAACAATTTAAAGTTTCATTTTAAACTAACTATTAAAATAACAATATATAGAAAAAAACTAGAATAAACTAACATGTTAAAAAATAAAATTAAATAACTTAAAACCAAAGATAAACTATACTAATTAAAATTAACTCTAAACTAAACTAAACCATATTTTAAATTACTAACTAACATTGAATCTGAAATTACATTTAAATTTAATACTACTCTCAACAAACTAAACTAACATAATTTTAAAACATTTAATAAAACTCAACTAAAATAATTAAACAAACTAACCTACACCTAACATAGCTAACTCTAACCTACTAACCCTACCATTCCTACTCTACCACCCCTCCCTTGGGTCACGTCAACCCCAACCTTGGGTGAGTGCTTCCCAAGGTCAAGCGCCACCCAAGCGCTGACCAAAGGGTAGCACTCTGCACCAAAACAAGCAAGCGCAGCCTTCAGAAAAAGGCGCCCAAACTAGTGGGTGAGAAAAAAAATAAACAAAGCTTCAACACAAATTTTAAACTTTACCATGCCCTGCAAATTTTTGAGATGTGATAGGGTGACATCATCACTATGATGAATAAAGATTTTCAAACATTTTTTTAAAATTCCTCCTTTCATGCTGACAGCTAAGGGAGAAGATAAGGCATTTAAGTTATAAAGTTTTATGGGTGAGAAAGGATATTTAGTTTATATTAGTTTTAAATTAGGTTATACACAATTTCAAATATCATTATTATTCTAATTTAATTTTACAAGATTTAACATATGATTTGAAAGAGGATATTTAAAAGAATATTCTCTGTTCCATAAAATTCTAAATGCCAAGCCCATACAAAAGGCAGAGAGTTTTCTTACTCTCTTGGGCCACATTTTTTTTGAAAATTTTCTAAGTGTAGAGTTAAAGTCATGCATTTTTTTATTTTTTTTTGTATATAATTGGAATAGAATTAAAACATAGATTTAACCATTTACTCAATAATGCAAGTTTGATTAATATCCAATAATCATAAAACTAATTTTACATGAATGAACATAAATTTCCATTTCCAACATATATGAACAACTTGATATAATGCCCAACTGAACATCATCAATTCCATCCAAATTTTAAAATTCATCCATCTAAAATTAAAATTTACAATTAAATCACATGACAAGCAATTATACCCAACACCAATTTTATTGGCCAACCTGATTCAAAGGCTCAGCCGGGAAAGAATCAGGAAGAAAACCCAGCTTCGTTGCCATTTACAATAAGTTTTAAAATACAATTTACAATAGGATCTCAATCCCAAATTTCAACAATTAAATCAAATTTTTCCTCATGATCAAAGTCAAGGAGTTTGTAATGTTTTCTGAATCTCATTTCAAGAACCATGGAGGAAACCAATATCTAATCGGGTGACAACCAAGCAGAAAAAAAAAAAAAATCAAACATGCATAATCATACATGGTTTACACAATAGGATTTATAATGAATCAAAACTAGGGAAAGGTGGATTCTTCCAACAGGAGAAGTCAAGCACAACACCAATTCAGATGCCCAATCGGGGCTAATAACCAAGAACTTCCGTTCTTCCATTTAAACATGCCATACTCATACTAGGTTTGTGCTGACGGGTAAGGGCCCATAACACCCTACCCTTTATCCCTCTTCTCATCCTGAGAAGAGACTCTACACTGGTTGGAGTCCAACTAAACAGACGTTTCCCAAAATTGGTCACTTCTGCCCTCTCCAAGGGTGAGTAATACCAAAACACCCATGCAAGGAAAACTCAAAATTGTTAACATAAACCAGAAAGGAAAACAACCAAAATGACATGGTTTTCAAGTCTTCCCAACATACCCACAACCATACAATAGTGAAACAACAACAAGGTAACATTAACATGAAACCAAACATTAAAAAAAATTGAATAAGGGAGATGAGAATTTCCTACCTTCACAAAGAGGTAATGGCAATGAACAAGTTTGAGTAGAGTATCCCTTTCCTTCCTTCAACCTTCAAGCATTCCTCTCTAAAGGTAGAGATTGGTAACAACCTCCACTAGCCCAATGAAGGCCTCTAAATAATCCTCCAACTCAACCACCCAAAAGGAGCAATAACTATCTCCACCTACTAACAAATCTAGAAACTCCTAACTCAACCTACACCATGGTTAAACCCTAAGTGGAGATGAGGTGAGGTAACTCAAGATAACCATGATCCATTTTCGCACAAAGGCAAAAAGGGACTTTTTGAGTGACCTCAAAAGTCAAAAAAAGGGGCTTAGGAGATGGAAAAGACCCCTAACCCATACCCATACCCTTTTGTTAGAATAATAACATGTTTTAAGGCTTTAGGAAAGAGGTTTAGAGTCAAATAAAATCTAGGAATAAGATAGGTCCATCTAACTACTCTAACTTGCAAATTAAGCACTAATCTGGATAAGGGATGACTAACCTTAATTAAGAACCTAATAGAAAACTGACACTAACTTAAACCAACTTGGTCCAGAGGTTAAACAATTAACCCTAAATGGCACACCGAAGTACATAAACATTTTACGAGTGTCAAGCGATACTGAAAGAACATAATTACGAACATTAACATTCACTGAACAAAGAAGATACATACATCTATCTCACAATACAATACGTGAATTAAAAACAACAAGGTTTTCAAATTTAGCACATAGAGATCAGTTTTGTTTCTCCGTAGGGTTTCTCGGCTAAAATATTTGCACACTCATTGCACACATCAGTAGTCCCGTAAAATCACATGTACATAAATGTATACGTATTCAAAAATTCACATAAATTAAAACATACATCAATAAGGGTTTCTTTATCCTACTTAATTCTTAATCATTTAAAATCTCTTAAATCAAAGTCTCAATCCTACATTTACTGATTTCATCAACATACATATACATGAAACATTAAATGACAATCATCAAATATATCTAAAAATAACATCACACAACATGAAATAATAAAATCTATTTTAAGCATTAGATAATGTCTCGACATCTCGAGTCATGAATATCAAAAAAAATAATAGTAATGCATCACTATGCTACGATGGATCAGGGCGAGGCCTCACATCCTCCCCCACTAGGCATGAACTTCCTCCTAGAGTTCATCAAAAAGGTACAGGTACTGAGATCGCATCTGCGCTGCATCCTCCCATGAAGCCATGACCTCATTGTAACAATCCCATTGGACCCTAACCTGGTCCAGCTCTCAGCCTCGAAGTGCTAGGGTTCGTCGGGCAATAATGTGGATAGGCTCTAGTGCTAGCTGTCCGTCTGACTCCACATGTAAAGCATCCCAATCTATAATATGAGACTCATCATAAATGTATCCTCTAAGTACTAAAATATGAAACACATCGTGGATGCGTGACAGGCTAGGTGGCAAAGCTAAAAGGTATGCAACAGGTCCTATCCTCTTAAGGATCTTGAACGGCTCAACAAATCGGGGTGCCAACTTAGAGCCGTTTTTGAAATGAATCAAAATCTTGTGTGGTCGCACCCTTAGGAACACTCTATCTCCAATCTAATACTCTCGATCTGTCCTCTTTGCATCTGCATACTTCTTCTGGCTATCCTGTGCCTCTCTCAAGCGTTGTCTAATCAGGGTCACCTGCTGCTCCATCTCCTTTACTAACTGGGGACCAATAGATACTCGATCCTAGATCCTATCCCAACTCAAGGGTGTCTTGCACGGTCTCCCGTACAAAGCCTCATAAGGCGGCATACCTATGGAAGAATGATGCCCATTTTTGTAGGCAAACTCGACAAGATGTAGGTATTCCTCCCATTTGACCTGATGGTCCATCACGTACATATGTAGCATGTCCTCAAAAACCTGATTCACTTGCTCGGTCTGGCCATCGGTCTGAGGATGGTATGCTGTACTAAAATTGAGCCTAGTGCCCAAAGCTGACTGCAACTCTCTCCAAAATGAAGAAGTGAACAAAGAGTCTCTATCAAATATGATCTTACGGGGAACACCATGAAGTCTAACAATGTCTCGCAAGAATACCTGAGCTATGTCTCATTCTGTGAATGTAGTACGCACAGGTGAGAAATGGGCAACCTTGGTCAATGTGTCAACTATCACCAAAATGGCATCATGACAAGGAGATGACATAGGAAGACCAACAATAAAATCTATAGATATAGTGTCCCATTTCCACACTGCAATCTCATGCGGTTGGAGAAGCCCGCTAGGATGACGGTGCTCCGCCTTCACCCTCTGGCACTCAAGGCATCTTGCAAGTATGCTAGAAATCTACACTCTCATGCCTGGCCAATGATACAACTACCTCAAATCTGCATGTAACTTCTTAACACCAGGGTGCACTGTATAAGGTGCTCTGTGAGCCTCAAGTACAATGAGCTCGCGCAAACCCCCAATAGAAGGTACATACATACGTCCCCTATGATGCAAAAGTCCATCAGACTCCAAGGAATACTCTGCAAACTTCCCTTCCAAGGGTCTTTGAGAATGTACTAATTGACTAACTTCTGCATAAAGCTCATCAGTTGGTAAGTGCTGCAAGATCCGCTCTCTCAAGTCAGTGCAAGTAGTCACAGATGAAAGCTCATGGCGCCTTCTACTTAAGGCATCATGAGTAAGATAATTGAGTTCATGAGTCTTCAACTTCCTAGACTCAAAGGAAATAGGTCGTCCTTCCTACATAAGGACTGCTCCTAAACCATCTAAAGATACATCGGTGCACACCAAAAAATTTGCAACAGGATCTGGTACTGCAAGAATTGGTGCACTCGTGAGGGCTCTCTTGAGCTCTTCAAAAGCTCTACTACACTTCTCCGTCCACTCTTACTTCTTTCCCTTCCTCTGAAGAGAAGTGATGGGGTGTGCCAATCTAGAGAATCCTGAAATGAAGTGTCAGTAATAACCTGCTAGCCACATAAAGCTCCTCACTTCAATAATACTGGTGGGTGCTGGCCAATCCATGATAGCCCTGATCTTTGATGGGTCTACTGAGACACCATCACCTGATATGAAATGACCCAAATAATGTATCTCGGGTCTGAAGAATGCACACTTTGACAAGCTGCCAAACAATTGATTCTCTCTCAGCCTCTGCAATACCTGTCTTAGGTGCTCTTCATGCTCCCTCTCATCATGAGAATAAATCAGAATGTCATCAAGAAACACAACCACAAACTTATCCAAAAAGGTACAAAATACTCCATTCATGAGGCTCATGAATACAGCTGGAGCATTCGTAAGGCCAAAAGGTACCACGGTGAACTCGTAGTGGCCATACCTAGTACAGAAAGCTGTCTTGGGGATATCACTATCCACAATCCTCAATTGATGGTAACTCAATTTTAGGTCAATCTTTGAGAATACTCGGGCACCCTGCAATTTATCAAAGAGGTCATCAATTCTGGGAAGAGGGTATCGGTTCTTGATGGTCACCTTGTTCAACTGTCGATAATTGATACACAACCTAAGTGATCCATCCTTCTTCTTGACCAAGATCACTTATGCACCCCAAGGTGACACACTAGGTCGAATATGCCCCTTCTCCAAGAGTTCCTCCAACTGAGCCTTTAGCTCACTAATCTCATGAGTAGTCATCCTATATGGTGCTCTCAAAATTGGCCCAGCTCCTAGCACTAGGTCTATGTGAAAATCCACTGCTCGAGGTGGAGGCATACCAGGAAGCTCTGAAGGAAACACATCTGCAAACTCCTGAAGGATTGAAAAATGATCAAGGGATGGCTTCCTTTCTAAATCTTCCTCTTGGTCACTATTAGTGATAGCAAACAACTGACAGCCCTTTCACATGCACTGTCTAAGCTATATAGTGGAAATCATATGAAGGGACACTGGCCTCTTCACTCCGAAGATCTCTCTAGAGATACCATCGTCATCCACACATTCCACCCTCTTCTGTCGACAATCCATCTTGGCGCTGTGGGCATAAAGCCAATCCATACCAAGAACAACATCATAAGAACTAACTGACACTCTGGCTCCTGAGGCTAACTCTACCTCCCAACTAACATCCTGTCTAACTGGCACTAGCCCGCAATGCTCCACCACAAATGGAGATATAAAAGAGTCAGTAGCCCCGGAATCAAATAAAACTACAACCATATGGCCCTATATAATACTTGTAGTCACGATAACTGTGGCTTGATGCTTAGCCTAACGGTTGTCAATCACTACAAAAACTCTATGGGATCTACCCATGTCACCAACTGTCGGCTCTGAAAAAGCCCTGCTCTGACTGCTGGATGCCTGTCCCTGCGGACAGTCCCTAGCTATATGTCCCATGTCACCATAAGTGTAGCATGGTTCGTGAGTATAAGATTGTGCACCCTATGACCCAGACTGTTGTGGGCCTCCTAACCTGCTAGATCCATTGAATCCTCCCCTAGAAGACTGTTGAGTCTTCACTGACCGTGACTGTGGGGCCTTTACTTTCTGATCCTACCTAGGACCCTGTGACTGTCACTGCTTGCGCTTGGAGCCCTGATAACCCTGAGAAGGTTTCTGCTGCTACTGCTGCTTGGGTTTTGGGTACTCAGACTGCTGGCCCCTAGATGACCCTGTTGTATAGTTCTGAGACCAATCATGTGACTCCTGCCTACCTCGAGTATCCTTAGCAACTAGTGCTATCTCCATTGCCTATCTGAAGGTGGTAGGGAAGGCCATCCTAACTGGGCCCTGAAGAGAGAAATTCAGACCCATGATAAAGTGATGCACTCATAGTTTCTCGTCCTTCATGTATTCCACATAAGAAAGGAGCTCGAGAAACCTACTCTTGTACTGAGCCACTGTAAGGCCTCTCTGATAAAGAGAATGGAACTCCTCTATCTATTTCTGTCAGAAATGCTCTGACAAGTGCCTCTCTCAGAATCTTTCTAGGAAAGATTCCCATGTGAGGGTGTCCATCCTCACTCCACCAATGATCTCCTGCTGATGTGATACAGGAGCATCTTGCATGGAAAAATTATTAGCAAAAAAAAAAAAAAAATTCTGGAGGAGAGAGAAAGTGACAAAAATTAGAGGAGAAATAATAAATAAATAAAAAGGAAAAAAAGAGAAAAAGAAAAAAGGAGAAATTTCTATTTTCGAGGAGCATAGGTGACATAAAATAAAAAAATAAAAAATTAGTTGTCATTCCATTTATCGAGGTGTGTGGGTAGAATTCTAGAAAGTTATGAATATTGTAGAAAGCTATGGAAGTTGTAGAAGGTTGTGGAGCAATTCTAGAAGGTTGTGGATAAGTCATGTATTGGGTGGTAAGTGCCTATTTAAGCAAGGCATATGAGAATTTCTAAATCAAGCTTGGAGAAGCTCAAGGAGAAGCTTGAGAAGTGGAAGCTTGAGAAGGAAAAGCTTGAGAAGTGGAAGCTCAAGAAGAAGGTGAAAGGTTGAGAAGTAGAAGCTTGAGAAGTGGAAGCTCGAGAAGGAGAAGTTGGGAAGTAGAAGCTTTGGAAGGAAAGCTTGGAAATGTGAAAGTTGTGGAAGGTGAAGCTTGGAAAGCTTGGAAGGCTTCAAGGTGTGAAAGAGAAGGAGGAAGTGAAGAGTGAGTTTTTCTGAGTTTGTGGACAGGGCGTCGAATGTGAGGCAGTTTACAGGAGGATTGTGATGGAGTTGTGAGTGTGTAGACAGAGCGCTGAATGTGAGGCAGTTTACACTTGGATCTTGGATAAAGTTGGAGAAGAGCTAGTGACTGTGGTTGAGAAACAAGGAGGTTGCTTGGTGGCTTGCGAGCACAAGTTGAGATCTTGGAGGTTTCTACCAGAGTGTGGATCTAGACTAGCTTGGGTTTGGATTGGATCTTGAGAGATCTTGTAGAAATGTTATTGTAATTGCTATTGGATTTTCAAGTATAATAAAATTGTATTCATATTGTTGCATTCTTGGTTGTGAGTTGGTAGGGTGGTGTGGCCCTTCGTCAGTGGTATTAGAGTCATCCTTCATTAGTGGTATCAAAGCGAGAGTTCTTGAGTGTACAAAAAAATCACTAAAGTGTGAGGCAGTTTTTACCAGGACCTTGGTTGGGTGAAGTTTATCAGAGCTGGTGGATTGCAAATCCGTTGTCCTAGACTTGTGATGTGGTTCCTGATTATTCGTGCGAGGTGGCAGGTTGCGATCTGACTTGCAAACAATTCGAGGTTGTCACAAGGAGTGTGAGAAGGATTTGTTGCAGAGGGTTTACGAAGATCTTGGGAGATGGCTCCAAGAGGATTGGACCCTAAGATGATTGCAAAAATCCATGATATAGTGGAGAGGAATTTTTCTAAGATGATTTCTCGGTTGGATGCTAGATTGGCTGATCAAGCTAAGAAGGTCAAGGTGGAAGGGGATGGTTTTGCTGATCAGTTTGTGGAGCCTGATGCAGAACCTGCAGAGCAACTAGAGGTTGTTGCTAAATATATTCCTAATGTTGTTGATGTTGTGAAAGATGTTGGTTTTCATGATCAATTGGTTGAGTCTAACGTGGATATTGTGGAGCACTCGGTTGTGGATGATCTAGTTGATGTTGGTCGTGACTTATTTGTTGCAGAGCACTTGATCGTGGATGATCCAATTGTTGGAGATGAGTTATGTATTTCAGAGCATCTTGTTGTGAGCAATGAGGTTTTTGGTGTTGAGAGTTTGGCATGTATTGATGGTGATCTACAAGTTGGTGCTAATATGGAGTTTTTTATTGCTGATGTGCGGTTTATTGCTATGGGTGTGAAATCACTAGTTGCTGATGTGGATGAGAGTTTTCTATTGAAGCATTATGTTCAGTTTGTTCTTGGGAATGAGCATGTTGATTGGATGGTTGAGATGTTGGTATGGAAGATTTGCATGGTGGTTTTGTTGTCCCTATTGAGGTGGAAGCCTTTGGTGAAGATGAAGATGGTGGTAGATCTTTTTTTTGACGTCAAAGTGTGGGACACACTTTTGTATCTACCGGGGGAGTCTGATGCTAGAGCATCTTGCATGGAAAAATTATTAACAAAAAAAAAAAAAAAAAATCTGGAGGAGAGAGAAAGTGACGAAAATTAGAGGAGAAATAATAAATAAATAAAAAGGGAAAAAGGAGAAAAAGAAAAAAGGAGGAATTTCTATTTTCGAGGAGCATAGGTGACATAAAATAAAAAAATAAGAAATTAGTTGTCATTCCATTTATCGAGGTGTGTGGGTAGAATTCTAGAAAGTTATGAATATTGTAGAAAGTTGCGGAAGTTGTAGAAGGTTGTGGAGGAATTCTAGAAGGTTGTGGATAAGTCATGTATTGGGTGGTAAGTGCTTATTTAAGCAAGGCATATGAGCATTTCTAAATCAAGCTTGGAGAAGCTCAAGGAGAAGCTTGAGAAGTGGAAGCTTGAGAAGGAAAATCTCGAGAAGGAAAAGTTTGAGAAGTGGAAGCTCAAGAAGAAGGTGAAAGGTTGAGAAGTAGAAGCTTGAGAAGTGGAAGCTCAAGAAGGAGAAGTTGGGAAGTAGAAGCTTTGGAAGGAAAGCTTGGAAATGTGAAAGTTGTGGAAGGTGAAGCTTGGAAAGCTTGGAAGGCTTCAAGGTGTGAAAGAGAAGGAGGAAGTGAAGAGTGAGTTTTTTTGAGTTTGTGGACAGGGCGCCGAATGTGAGACAGTTTACAGCAGGATTGTGATGGAGTTGTGAGTGTGTAGACAGAGTGTTGAATGTGAGGCAGTTTACACTTGGATCTTGGATAAAGTTGGAGAAGAGCTAGTGACTATGGTTGAGAAACAAGGAGGTTTCTTGGTGGCTTGCGAGCACAAGTTGAGATCTTGGAAGTTTCTACCAGAGTGTGGATCTAGACTAGCTTGGGTTTGGATTGGATCTTGAGAGATCTTGTAGAAATGTTATTGTAATTGCTATTGGATTTTCAAGTATAATAAAATTTTTATTCATATTGTTGCATTCTTGGTTGTGATTTGGTAGGGTGGTGTGGCCCTTCGTCAGTGGTATTAGAGTCGTCCTTCATTAGTGGTATCAAAGCGAGAGTTCCTGAGTGTACAAGAAAATCACTGAAGTGTGAGGCAGTTTGTACTAGGACCTTGGTTGGGTGAAGTTTATCAGAGCTGGTGGATTGCAAATCCGTTGTCCTAGACTTGTGATGTGGTTCCTGATTATTCATGCCAGGTGGCAGGTTGCGATCTGACTTGCAAACAATTCGAGGTTGTCACAAGGAGCGTGAGAAGGATTTGTTGCAGAGGGTTTAAGAAGATCTTGGGAGATGGCTCCAAGAGGATTGGACCCTAAGATGATTGTGAAAATCCATGATATAGTGGAGAGGAATTTTTCTAAGATGATTTCTCGGTTGGATGCTAGATTGGCTGATCAAGCTAAGAAGGTCAAGGTGGAAGGGGATGGTTTTGCTGATCAGTTTGTGGAGCCTGATGCAGAACCTGCAGAGCAACTAGAGGTTGTTGCTAAATATATTCCTAATGTTGTTGATGTTGTGAAAGATGTTGGTTTTCATGATCAATTGGTTGAGTCTAACGTGGATATTGTGGAGCACTCGGTTGTGGATGATCTAGTTGATGTTGGTCGTGACTTATTTGTTGCAGAGCACTTGATCGTGGATGATCCAATTGTTGGAGATGAGTTATGTATTTCAGAGCATCTTGTTGTGAGCAATGAGGTTTTTGGTGTTGAGAGTTTGGCATGTATTGATGGTGATCTACAAGTTGGTGCTAATATGGAGTTTTTTGTTGCTGATGTGGGGTTTATTGCTATGGGTGTGAAATCACTAGTTGCTGATGCGGATGAGAGTTTTCTATTGAAGCATTATGTTCAGTTTGTTCTTGGGAATGAGCATGTTGATTGGATGGTTGAGATGTTGGTATGGAAGATTTTCATGGTGGTTTTGTTGTCCCTATTGAGGTGGAAGCCTTTGGTGAAGATGAAGATGGTGGTAGATCTTTTTTTTGACGTCAAAGTGTGGGACACACTTTTGTATCTACCCGGGGAGTCTGATGCTAGAGCATCTTGCATGGAAAAATTATTGACAAAAAAAAGAAAAAAAATTGGAGGAGAGAGAAAGTGACAAAAATTAGAGGAGAAATAATAAATAAATAAAAAGGAAAAAAGGAGGAATTTCTATTTTCGAGGAGCATAGGTGACATAAAATAAAAAAATAAGAAATTAGTTGTCATTCCATTTATCGAGGTGTGTGGGTAGAATTCTAGAAAGTTATGAATATTGTAGAAAGTTGCGGAAGTTGTAGAAGGTTGTGGAGGAATTCTAGAAGGTTGTGGATAAGTCATGTATTGGGTGGTAAGTGCTTATTTAAGCAAAGCATATGAGCATTTCTAAATCAAGCTTGGAGAAGCTCAAGGAGAAGCTTGAGAAGTGGAAGCTTGAGAAGGAAAAGCTCGAGAAGGAAAAGTTTGAGAAGTGGAAGCTCAAGAAGAAGGTGAAATGTTGAGAAGTAGAAGCTTGAGAAGTGGAAGCTCGAGAAGGAGAAGTTGGGAAGTAGAAGCTTTGGAAGGAAAGCTTGGAAATGTGAAAGTTGTGGAAGGTGAAGCTTGGAAATCTTGGAAGGCTTCAAGGTGTGAAAGAGAAGGAGGAAGTGAAGAGTGAATTTTTTTGAGTTTGTGGACAGGGCGTCGAATGTGAGACAGTTTACAGCAGGATTGTGATGGAGTTGTGAGTGTGTAGACAGAGTGTCGAATGTGAGGCAGTTTACACTTGGATCTTGGATAAAGTTGGAGAAGAGCTAGTGACTATGGTTGAGAAACAAGGAGGTTGCTTGGTGGCTTGCGAGCACAAGTTGAGATCTTGGAGGTTTCTACCAGAGTGTGGATCTGGACTAGCTTGGGTTTGGATTGGATCTTGAGAGATCTTGTAGAAATGTTATTGTAATTGTTATTGGATTTTCAACTATAATAAAATTGTATTCATATTGTTGCATTCTTGGTTGTGAGTTGGTAGGGTGGTGTGGCCCTTCGTCAGTGGTATCAGAATGTACCTACATTATGATGCCACCAGTTGGAGGCATCCCCTCTCAACTGATGAACTGCTAGGCTTCCTTTTAGATTACTCCCATAAGGGCGTAACCCAAAGCACCACTGTAAGCTTTGCAACCATGCCTCTGCTACTGAACCCTCAGCGATACCGGTAAACAATGGTGGTCTGAGTCGAATCAATTCCCTGATGTCATCTCCTACATGTCTAGGAGGTCTGTCAAAAGGGGGTCTTCTCTGGTGTATGGAATCTTCCTCGTGTTCACCCTGACCCTCTAACTATCTCGGTGGGGGACTCCTAGTCCTCTCTCTGACTCTGGGCCTGCCTCCTCCGGGTCCCTCTACTTCCACTACTGGAATCTGCTGAATTGGCTGAACTACAAGTACTACTCTTTGCTAAACTACACCAATCAAGGTCTGAAGTGCATCTATAATGTCCTGGTTCGGGTTCGGTGGTGGTGGAGGTGGGGGTGGGGGTGGTGGAGGTGGTGGTGGTCCATCCTCATATCCCGCTCTACCACCCCTAGTCCTATGACCTCTGCCTCGCCGGTTACGAGTAATAGGCGGCATCTACACAATTAAAAGTTTGAGTTAAGTTTAGGAAGCACAATGGTTTAAGGTTCCTAGTTTTGCAACCTGGCTCTGATACCAAAATGTCATGCCTAGACTACGAGGGCAAAAATACACAATTTTTTTTTTGGAATAATAATTAATAATTAAACATGCTCTAAGTTTGACATGATTGAGATAGAAGTTTTAGTACAGGTTCTCTACATTACCTCTTAAGATTTTAACCATGAGGACGATAACATCGTTAAAATTTTGAAACTTTCATTATTAGATTAATAGCGATAAAATTATGATATTACATTAACTTATAATGATATGTAATAAAAATTACTTAAATAACAATGTATATGAATTCGGATTTAAAATTACTTGCAATATCAAATCAATCAAACCTACATTAAAACTTATTTAAATAGCCAATTAATCGATAAATTTAGTCTACTTAATGGTAAAATAAAACAATTAAATTACATGTGAATTAAAACTAACTAACTTAGTATTTACAAAATTAAACATTACTATGTAACTAAAAATTATTAACAATTAACAACAGAAGTCCTTAATCAAAACATAAAGTAACCTTAAAACTTTATTAAATTAAACTAATTATACTTTAACAATTTAAAGTTTCATTTTAAACTAACTATTAAAATAACAATATATAGGGAAAAACTAGACTAAACTAACATGTTAAAAAAAAAATTTAAATAACTTAAAACCAAAGATAAACTATACTAATTAAAACTAACTCTAAACTAAACTAAACCATATTTTAAATTACTAACTAACATTGAATCTGAAATTACATTTAAATTTAATACTACTCTCAACAAACTAAATTAACATAATTTTAAAACATTTAATAAAACTCAACTAAAATAATTAAACAAACTAACCTACACCTAACATAGCTAACTCTAACCTACTAACCCTACCATTCCTACTCTACCACCCCTCCCTTGGGTCACGTCAACCCCAACCTTGGGTGAGTGCTTCCCAAGGTCAAGCGCCACCCAAGCGCTGACCAAAGGGTAGCGCTCTGCCCCAAAACAAGCAAGCGCAACCTTCAGAAAAAGGCGCCCAAACTAGTGGGTGAGAAAAAAAATAAACAAAGCTTCAACATAAATTTTAAACTTTACCATGCCCTGCAAATTTTTGAGATGTGACAGGGTGACGTCATCACTATGATGACTAAAGATTTTCAAACTTTTTTTAAAATTCCTCCTTTCATGCTGACGGCTAAGGGAGAAGATAAGGCATTTAAGTTATAAAGTTTTATGGGTGAGAAAAGATATTTAGTTTATATTAGTTTTAAATTAGGTTATACACAATTTCAAATATCATTATTATTCTAATTTAATTTTACAAGATTTAACATATGATTTAAAAGAGGATATTTAAAAGAATATTCTCTGTTCCATAAAATTCTAAATGCCAAGCCCATACAAAAGGCAGAGAGTTTTCTTACTCTCTTGGGCCACATTTTTTTTGAAAATTTTCTAAGTGTAGAGTTAAAATCATGCATTTTCTTTTTTCTTTTTTTGTATATAATTGGAATATAATTAAAACATAGATTTAACCATTTACTCAATAATGCAAGTTTGATTAATATCCAATAATCATAAAACTAATTGTACATGAATGAACATAAATTTCCATTTCCAACATATATGAACAACTTGATATAATGCCCAAATGAACATCATCAATTTCATCCAAATTTTAAAATTCATCCATCTAAAATTAAAATTTACAATTAAATCACATGACAAGCAATTATACCCAACACCAATTTTATTGGCCAACCTGATTCAAAGGCTCAGCCAGGAAAGAATCAGGAAGAAAACCCAGCTCCATTGCCATTTACAATAAGGTTTAAAATACAATTTACAATAGGATCTCAATCCCAAATTTCAACAATTAAATCAAATTTTTCCTCATGATCAAAGTCAAGGAGTTTGTAATATTTTCTGAATCTCATTTCAAGAATCATGGAGGAAACCAATTTCTGATCGGGTGACAACCAAGCAGAACCAAAAGAAAATCAAACATGCATAATCATACATGGTTTACACAATAAGATTCACAATGAATCAAAACTAGGGAAAAGTGGATTCTTCCAACAGGATAATTCAAGCACAACACCAATTCAGATCCCCAATCGGGGCTAATAACCAATAACTTTCGTTCTTCCATTTAAACATGTCATACTCATACCAGGTTTGTGCTGACGGGTAAGGGCCCATAACACCCTACCCTTTATCCCTCTTCTCATCCTGAGAAGAGACTCTACACTGGTTGGAGTCCAACTAAACAAACCTTTCCCAAAATTGGTCACTTTTGCCCTCTCCAAGGGTGAGTAATACCAAAACACCCATGCAAGGAAAACTCAAAATTGCAAACATAAACAAGAAAGGAAAACAACCAAAATTACATCTAATCATTCAAATTTTCACCATAAAATTTCTATTTTAATTTCAAATCTTGTCTATCTAATTTCACAATACAAATTCGAACCCAAACTCGATTAAGATCTAATTATTTCTCTTTAATTGGATCTAGGATATTTCTATTATTTTCTTCTCATCCAAATAAAATATCTAAATTTCAATTTCAAATACAGAGAGTATTCAGACACATAAAATAGATATGATGAAGATAGGAAGAGAAAGAGTGCAAAAGGAATATGAGAATATCACGAGTGCACCTGGACACTGATGCTATTTTGCCATGCCTTAGAAGTCCATAGAAAATCCCTTCCTTCTCCATCATTCACAATTCTTCGAAGAATCCAAGCCGATCGAATCTTCTAAGTGATTAGAAGAGCTAGAAGGAGGATAGAAGCAAGTAGAAAATATATGAGCATATGAATCTTCTCCCATGCATGTAAGCTTTGAAGTTTCTAATTTTTTTTGCTTGTAGCTTCAGGCTTCCATTAACCTTGTAGCTTCCATTAAGCTTTTCATTTAAGCTTCTATGAATGCCTGAATATCAAGAGCTCTCAAGAAACCTTTAGATTGCTTTTTGAAATCGCTGAAAGGTGTCACCAACTAAGCATAGGTCTTTTCCAATTCTTTTTTGATGAGTCATAGAATTATAGACACCTTGTGCTTAATTGATGCACTAACCCCCGTATTGTTGACACACGTTAATTCTCATGCAAGCTTATAACTCCAATTTACTTTTTAAATAATCTCTATTTAAATTTTATAACTTTCATTTTAATTTTTATAACTTTTATTATTATTATTTTATTTATTACTTTATTATTATTTTTTAATTATTATTAATTTTAATTTCTAGTTTTATTTTATTTAATTCGTTTTCTCCAATAATTCACATTTAATTAATTACAATCACAATATCAAAGATCATGATATTTTATTAATTTTCTTAAATAAATAATTTATTAATTAAAAATATTTATTAAGACTTAATTAATGGAAAAATTCACCATAGACTTCCAAGATAAAATATGAAAATCCATCATAGAACAAATCATACAAAATAAATTCAAAGGGTTAAAAATCATGAAATATGTCATCCGACACATTCGGTGGGTATTCAACTCAGATACTTGTCCTAATTTTTCAATTAAGACAAATGGCTCAAAGGGTTGGGATTTGGACTTGAGAATTTATCTCCCCTCTCTTATCATTGAGATAATGTGATAGGGTACGCTCATCTTGGCAATTTAGAGAAGTCGATACTCGGTACCTGCAACCTACATAAAAACCATGCATGTACAAACACAATATATACTAAACTAAACAGACAATGGTAGGAAGTGGTGCATCGTGTAGATCCTAAGTAGCAGGTGACTACGACTCCCTTCCTTAACCACATCAGACACGCCATAAAAAAGCAAACACGCAAGGCAAACACGCACACCATACACATGTAAGTATGGGGTAAGTATCCATAAGAAAGCACATATGATAATAAATCATCTTACTAATCATCATTAATAATTGAAAGCAATGTAATAATCATCATCAATAATTGTGAACACTAAAAATAATCATCATACATACATGAAATGTAGAGTCTAAGTAATCTCATCACATAATAAACTGAATCCATAGCACAATATCTGATAATCTCAAAAGAATGCTGCTAACCAACAACATAAAACTAGTTCTAAAAGAGTTTAGAACCGATAACAAAATGTGAACCAAGGGCAGGCACTACATTAGGAATGGCTTCTCATTTAATTAAATAACTTTGTTTAATTAATTAGAAGTAAGTACTCCATTTAATTAAATAATTTTGTTTAATTATTTCAAAATTCTTTTCCAAACTAGTCAACTCAAGTCAATCGTGGTTAAATCTGGTCAACTTTTGGTCAAACTTGATCTTTGCGTATGTGAATATGAGAAAATGTGAGTATGAATTCTAGCAACAATTCGATGCAAATTTTCATTCAACCTTTCAAAATGAAGAGATGAGGGTCTCTTAAATAGACTTTCCTAGAATTCATCAATGGTTGAGATCGATTTCAATCAACGGTCAGGATTAAAGGTTAAGTTCAGTCATAAAGAGAGATTTTCAAATTAAAGGGAGTTAACAGATTTAATTTGAGTAGAATAAGGAGTTAACTGATTCAATTTTAGTAGAAAAAGGAGTCAACTGATTTAACTCATT
Source organism: Cupressus sempervirens (assembly GCA_028749045.1). NCBI lineage: Eukaryota > Viridiplantae > Streptophyta > Pinopsida > Cupressales > Cupressaceae > Cupressus > Cupressus sempervirens. The sequence goes on from CM053788.1 coordinate 373,412,130, forward strand.
TTTGATCAATAGTGAACTGAAAATTTCCCTTTTTGAACTGAAGAGAGATTTTCTTGAGATATTTAATTTAATAAAATGAGATATGCTCTCATATTTACTTTTTCTATTTAATTAAATAATCTTTAATTAATTAGAGACACTTTTCTTATTTAATTAAATAACTTCATTTAATTAATTAGGAATGGCTTCTCATTTAATTAAATAACTTTGTTTAATTAATTAGAAGTAAATACTCCATTTAATTAAATAATTTTGTTTAATTATTTCAAATTTTTTTTGAAACTAACCAACTCAAAGTCAATCGAGGTTAAATCTGGTCAACTTTTGATCAAACTTGATATTTGCGTATATGAATATGAGCAAATGTGAGTATGAATTCTAGCAAAAATTCGATGCAAATTCTCATTCAACCTTTCAAAATGAAGAGATGAGGGTCTCTTAAATAGACTTTCCTAGAATTCATCAACTTGTTAAGATCAATTTCAATCAACGGTCGGGATTAAAGGTGAAGTTCAGTTATAAAAGGAGATTTCTAAATTAAAAGGAGTTAACATATTTAATTTGAGTAAAATAAAGAGTTAACTAATTCAATTTAAGTAGAAAAAAGAGTCAACTGATTTAACTCATTTTTGATCAATAGTCAACTAGAAATTTTTCTTTTTAAATTGAAGAGAGATTTTGTTAAAATATTTAATTTAATAAAATGAGATATGCTCTCATAATTACATTTTCCTATTTTATCAAATAATCTTTAATTAATTAGAGACACTTTTCTTATTTAATTAAATAACTTCATTTAATTAATTAAGAATGGCTTCTCATTTAATTAAATATCTTAGCTTAATTAATTAGAAATAAGTACTCTATTTAATTAAATAATTTTATTTAATTATTTCAAAAAAAAATTTGAAACTAGTCAACTCAAGTCAACCGTGGTTAAATTTGGTCGACTTTTAGTTAAACTTGATCTTTGTGTATGTGAATATGAGCAAATGTGAGTATGAATTCCAGCAACAATTCGATGCAAATTCTCATTCAACCTTTCAAAATGACGAGATGAGGGTCTCTTAAATAGACTTTCTTGGAATTCTTCAATGGTTGAGATCGATTTCAATCAACGGTCAAGATTAAAGGTGAAGTTTAGTCATAAAGGGAGAATTCGTTGAGATATTTAAAATAAAAAAATGAGATATGCTCTCATAATTACTTTTTCTATTTAATTAAGTAATCTTTAATTAATTAGAAACACTTTTCTTATTTAATTAAATAACTTCATTTAATTAATTACGAATGGCTTCTCATTTAATTAAATAACTTTGTTTAATTAATTAGGAGTAAGCACTCTATATAATTAAATAATTTCATTTAATTATTTCAAAAAAAAATTTCAAACTAGTCAACTCAAGTCAACCGTAGTTAAATCTGGTCAACTTTTGGTCAAACTTGATCTTTGCGTATGTGAATATGAGAAAATGTGAGTATGAATTCCAGCAACAATTCGATGCAAATTCTCATTCAACCTTTCAAAATGAAGAGATAAGGATCTCTTAAAAAGACTTTCCTAGAATTCATCAATGGTTGAGATCGATTTCAATCAATGGTCAGGATTAAAGGTGAAGTTCAGTCATAAAGGAAGATTTCTAAGTTAAAAGAAGTTAACAGATTTAATTTGAGTGAAATAAGGAGTTAAGTGATTCAATTTGAGTAAAAAAAGGAGTCAACTGATTTAACTCATTTTTTTATCAATAGTGAACTAAAAATTTCCCTTTTTGAACAGAAGAGAGATTTTGTTGAGATATTTAATTTAATAAAATGAGATATGCTCTCATAATTACTTTTTTTATTTAATTAAATAATCTTTAATTAATTGGAGACACTTTTCTTATTTAATTATTAGGAATGGCTTCTCATTTAATTAAATAACTTTTTTTAATTAATTAGAAGTAAGTACTCTGTTTAGTTAAATAATTTTCTTTAATTATTTAAAAATTATTTTTGATACTAGTCAACTCAAGTGAATCGTGGTTAAATCTGGTCAACTTTTGGTCAAACTTGATCTTTGCGTATGTGAATATGAGCAAATGTGAGTATGAATTCCAACAACAATTCGATGCAAATTCTCATTCAAACGTTCAAAATGAAGAGATGAGGGTCTCTTAAATAAACTTTCGTGGAACTTATGAACGGTTGAGGTCGATTTCAATCAACAATCAGGATTAAAGGTGAAGTTCAGTCATAAAAGGAGATTTCCAAATTAAAGGGAGTTAACAGATTTAATTTGAGTAAAATAAGGAGTTAACTGATTCAATTTGAGTAGAAAAAGGAGTCAACTAATTTAACTCATTTTTGATCAATAGTGAACTGGAAATTTCCCTTTTTGAACTGAAGAGAGATTTTGTTGAGATATTTAATTTAATAAAATGAGACATGCTCTCATAATTACTTTTTCTATTTAATTAAATAATCTCTAATTAATTAGAGACACTTTTCTTATTTAATTAAATAACTTCATTTAATTAATTAAGAATGACTTCTAATTTAATTAAATAACTTTTGTTGAATTAATTAGAAGTAAGTACTCCATTTAATTAAATAATTTCTTTTAATTATTTCAAAATTCTTTCGAAACTAGTCAACTCAAGTCAACCGTGGTTAAATCTGGTCAACTTTTGGTCAAACTTGATTTTTGCTTATGTGAATATGAGCACATGTGAGTATGAATTCTAGCAACAATTCGATGCAAATTCTCATTCAACCTTTCGAAATGAAGTGTAGTGCTGCCCTTGGTTAACATTTTGTTATCGTTGCTAAACTCTTTTAGAGCTAGTTTTATGTTGTTGGTTAGCAGCATTTTTTTGAAATTATCAGATATTGTGCTATGGATTCAGTTTATTAGGTGATGAGATTACTTAGACTCTACATTTAATGTATGTATGATGATTATTTTTAGTGTTTACAATTATTGATGATGATTATTACATTGCTTTCAATTATTAATGATTATTATTAAGATAATTTATTATCATATGTGCTTTGTTATGGATAGTTACCCCATACTTGCATGTGTATGGTGTGTGTGTTTACCTTGCATGTTTGCTTTTGTATGGCGTGTCTGATGTGGTTAAGGAAGGGAGTCGTAGTCACCTACTAGTCGGGATCTACACGATGCACCACTTCCTACCATTGTCTATTTAGTTTAGTATATATTGTGTTTGTACATGCATGATTTTTATGCAGGTTGCAAGTAATGGATATCGACTTTCTCAAATTGTCTGGATGAGCGTACCCTATCACATTATCTCAATGATAAGAGAGGAGAGATAAATTCTTAAGTTCAAATCCCAACCCTTTGAGCCATTTGTCCTTATTGGAAAATTAGGACAAGTATTTGAGTTGAATACCCACTAAATGTGTCTGATGACATATTTCGTGGTTTTTAACCCTTTAGATTTATTTTGTATGATTTGTTCTATGATGGGTTTTCATATTTTATCTTGGAGGTCTATGGTGAATTTTCCATAATTAAGTCTTAATAAATAGATTTAATTACTAAATTATTTATTTGAGAAAATTAATAAAATTTCATGATCTTTGATATTTTGATTGTAATTAATTAAATGTGAATTATTTGGAAAAAAAAATTAAATAAAAGAAAACTAGAAATTAAAATTAATAATAATTATAAAATAATAATAAAGTAATAAATAAAATAATAATAATAAAACTTATAAAAATTAAAATGAAAGTTATAAAATTTAAATAGAAGTTATAAGCTTGCATGAGAATTAATATGTGTCAACACGGAGGTTAGTGCATCAATTAAGCACAAGGTGTCTACAATTCTATGACTCATAAAAAAAAATTGGAAAAGACCCATGCTTAGTTGGTGACACCTTTCAGCGGTTTCAAGAAGCATTCCAAAGGTTTCTTGAGAGCTCTTGATATTCAGAGATTCATAGAAGCTTAAATGAAAATCTTAATAGAAGCTACAAGCTTAATGGAAGCTTCGAGCTGCAAGCTAAAAAAAATAGAAACTTCAAAGCTTACATGCACGGGAGAAGATTCATATGCTCATATATTTTCTACTTGCTTTTATGCTCCTTCTAGCTCTTCTAATCACTTGGAGGATTTGATCGGCTTGGATTCTTGGAAGAATTGTGAATGATGGAGAAGGAAGGGATTTTCTATGGACTTCTGAGGTATGGCAAATTAGCATCAGTGTCCAGGTGCACTCGTGATATTCTCATATTCCCTTTGCACTCTTTCTCTTCCTGTCTTCATCATATTTGTTTTATGTGTCTAAATACTGTCTGTATTTGAAATTAGAATCTAGATATTTTATTTGGATGAGAAGAAAATAATAGAAATTTTTTAGATCCAATTAAGGAGAAATAATTAGATCTTAATTGGGTTTGGGTTCGAATTTATATTGTGAAATTAGATAGACAAGATTTGAAATTAAAATAGAAATTCTAAGTTGAAAATTCGTATGATTAGATGTAATCTTTCTATCAAATTATATTTTTAGATGGGTATGGACAAACCTATTAGATGGATGAATGGGTAAATTTAGAGAACAATTACCTTTTAAGAAGAAATTTTTTAATTGTTCTGTCGCTGCCCTTTGGATAGACCCGAGCTTAGTCATTCATAACTTTTTATCGAGATCGAATTTATTCGATCGCTCCAGTCAAAATTGGCGCAACTTGGCCCTCTCCAACATATTTAAATTTCAGCCCGATCCAATGGTTCATTAGGAAGATATGGCCGTCGTACTGAAACTTTTTTATTCAAGGAAAAATATTTCTCCATTTTTCATAACCAAGAGTTCTTAATGCTTAAACTTCACAAAAATAATATATTTCAAAGCATGGAATGAATTAAAGATATTATTGCAATCTTCCCTTAATAGAATCTTATTAATATGCATTAGTTTTATATGGTTTATTATCTAATCTAATTAAATCAAATTTAATTAAGATTAATTAATAGTAGAAGAAGTGTAATTAGTTATTAGTCAATCTAAGTAAATAGATTTTTTAAATTAGAGAAAATTAAAAGAAAAGAGATTTAAAAATAGTTTATATAGTAGACTTTTTATAATGTATATTGAATACTATTTAACATATATTAAACAATTTTAGAGTTATTTAATGAAGATGATAATGTTAAGAATTTTGAGATTATTCATGTTAAAATCTACAATGAGTCTTATTGGTTTGTGATAAGGATCTCTTTCAAATAATGTTTATATAGACAAAATATTATTAGAACAATTAGAAAATGGAGTCTAATGGTTGATTAAATAATTGTAAGATGATAATTTATATTATGTTGATTTAAATTTAGAAACTCTGAATGATATTTGATTAAGATTGAATTATTATGTTATTGGTTAATACATTTGAATACCTTAATGGAGTTAAGAGTTAGCCAAATATTAACTAATGAATTTATGGAAGGATTCTATAGATCGAGTATAGTTTGAGGAGTTTATTATTTATTAATATTTGTAAGGACTAGCAAACTATTAATAAATAATGGTTTAAATAGATATCAACAAATTTGATTAGAGTTAATCTAGTAGAGATTATTTATTGATTGAAGTTTGGTAAAAGATAATAAATTTTGGAGTTGGATTATAATTGATTTTTAATCAATTGATATTCATTGAGTTGATATTATAACTATGATATTAATAATTAAGTTGTGTGATAGAGTCTTATTTGAAAAGATTAATGATAATACGAATTTGTTAAGGGAATGGTTGTGTTCTTTGAAAGATGACAAATATGGTCATTTAAAATTTTCAATAATTATTATTGAATTATTAATATGATCTTTTGAGTATTGAATTACAGTTGACTTTTATCATACAGAATTATAGTTAGTTATTAGTCAACTGATATTAATTGGAATGTTGCCTTGGATATGTAATTATTAATTAAATTAATTAAAGTTAATTAGATTTAATTAATAATCAAGTTATGTAATAGTGTTTTAATTGATACGTTAATATCGATTTCTCTAGCAAAGTTGTGAAGTATTTACATCGAAGTTGATAAGTTGTACTCTCATGACTTGAATAACGACCTTAGATGTTTTAATGGTGAGACTTAGTATTATTGAATTGGAAACTACTAGATGTTAATAGGTCATGGATGGTGTACCTATGTTAATTATTTGATTTAATTGATCATTTTAATAAAGTTATAATCTCTTATTCGAAGAATGATAATTGGTCCTCTTATAATATAACGAATAATGATCCTAAAAAAATTGAAAGGTTAATCAATTAGAATATGGATCATGGTTAAATATAAAGGACAATTTAATTAAGGTCAATGATAATCAGTTTAGTGAATATTTATCCTTAAGTTATTCTTAGAATGTAATTCTTAATAATAGAAGGGAAATGCTATCGGGGAACAAATGGGTTGACTTGTAGGTCAAATGATGAAAATTAAAACACTTGAAGTATACTTGCAAATAGAAAATTGGAAACTCCTACACATTATTCAACTATGTGAATTTAGTAAATCAAAACATGTGTCTGCATCGTGTATTCTATATGCTTCTTGTTTTGGGTTTTGGGTTGACTAGTATTGACTAGTCCTAGGATGTTACTAGAGGCTCGGGGGTTATGAGATGTGATGGCATGTTGATCTTATTTTTTCTTGATCTCTATAAGCCCAACTATGGTAATGTGATCGTATGCTCTATGAAATATTTGTATTTACTGATTGTTATTGTTTATCAGTCTTCATGTGTGAAGTTGAGAGGTATATGTATGAGACACTTGAGCTAATCATTTTTGAGTCATCGATCAGTTATCTTTGGATTACTTTCTAGTCGCCATAATGGGACTGAAATGTGGATTTATTTCTTGATGATGACATGTTTGACTCAACCATTTTGGAGTCTTCGATCAGTATGATTTTGAGATATTCTTGGTTGCTTGTTGAGAACCATTTATCTTGAGATATATTTTGGTTATTGAGAACCAATTGATACTTATGATTATCAGTGATGCCTTCAGTTTCCAATAGAGAACTATTGTGGTCATGATTTTCTATGAATGCTTTTTCAGATGCTCATGGAGATTTGATGATTCTTATCTTGGAGATTTGATGATTCTTATTATGGATATTTGATACTTTTCTGCATATTTGATGATTTTATTATGGATTATTTTTTATGATTTTGAGATTTATGATTCTATGAGCTTAGGGTAGGTAATCTACTTGTAGTGTCGAGAAGTGGCTTGCAATGGGGGCCGGGAAACTAAGTGGCTGCCAAGGTAACTCATTGTAAGTTTGGTTAATAAGTGATAACATTTAATCACTAAATGAGGATTAAATGAACCTAAAAAGATAATTGTTTTGCTGTTCTCACCCATGCCTTGAGTGCTTGTACAAGCTAGGATGGGAGTAGTGAAAACGCATGGTTGCGATCGTGCATTTGGTAGTATGCCTTGTCAGTATGAGAGGATACTAGTGGCCGCATGAGATCAGTATGGACCAATGGAGTTTAGCTAACTGCCAGGGTAACTTGTACGTGATAATTGTGACGACACTTTCCAACTTGCAGAGTAGGTTTCCTACATATCTTTATGTGCCTCTGGAAATTAGATGCCAGTTTTGTGTGATGGAACCTTTGAGTTAGTTTACTTTTAGAATTCTTGAACTTTTTACGCTATGTGTATTGATATCCTATTTGGGACTTGAGATTCTCTCCTCAGCACGGTGGGAGTGGACCACTTAGGTTCCACGCAGTCGGGTGGTAGTGTATTTTCACTCTTATCATTTGAGATCCATCCGAGACACCGTGGTTGGAGTATCCTTGGTTGGTATTTATTCTTCATTATGTTCTTGGAGCATTATGATAGATAATATACCTTATGATAAATGTATTTACTAGTATGTTTCTTATATTGATGATTTTCTTTACTTTGCATATGTTAGTTGATGATTTATTATGCTTTACTTTGCATGTTAGCAGGATGTTTTAGGAGTGACATTCTTATTATGTTAATACCGATGATCTCTTCGGTGCTTTGGAATGTTATGCATGGAGGGATGGCTAGGGTCCACGATGGTCTAATGATGCTATTTACGGTTGGGAGGAACCGTGCACTTAGTTATTTATGTTTGTCATATATGGTTATCTTTTGTGATGGATGTTTACATCTTTTGTGATGATGTATCATGTATGATATGTAGTTTTCATTTATGTTATTGCATCATGGATTAATATAGATGATGATGATGTACTTTATTTAATTGGATGTTTATTCTTTTAAGCTTTTCATACCCTATGATATGTACAGTGGATGATTGAGCTAAACTAAAATATAATTACAAAAGGACACTTGTATATTGTTTAAGTACATTGGATGTATAATTGCTATTTCATAAAGATGGGATGTTAGATAAATAGTTAATTTAGATTGATACAATGTTAAAGAATCTTTAAAGAATGTAGCCTGTTATGTATATATGTTATGTTTATTTTCATTTGAATTGTTGCTATTGCTTCCGCAAATGTTATGAATGGTTTTATCTTTAATGTTTAAAAAAAAATTGTTTGGCAAACTTAGTAAAATTCTTTGGATCCCTTGGCGGGGCATTACATGAAGAGATGAGGGTCTCTTAAATAGACTTTTCTAAAATTTATCAACGGTTGAGATCGATTTCAATCAACGGTCAGGATTAAAAGTGAAGTTCAGTCATAAAGCGAAATTTTCAAATTAAAGGGAGTTAACAGATTTAATTTGAGTAAAATAAGGAGTTAACTGATTCAATTTGAGTAGAAAAATGAGTTAACTGATTTAACTCATTTTTGATCAATAGTGAACTGAAAATTTTCCTTTTTGAACTAAAGAGAGATTTTGTTAAGATATTTAATTTAATAAAATAAGATATGCTCTCATAATTACTTTTTCTATTTAATTAAATAATCTTTAATTAATTAGAGACACTTTTCTTATTTAATTAAATAACTTCATTTAATTAATTAGGAATGGCTTCTCATTTAATTTAATAACTTTGTTTAATTAATTAAAAGTAAGTACTCCATTTAATTAAATAATTTCGCTTAATTATTTCAAAATTCTTTTCAAAACTAGTCAACTCAAGTAAACTGTGGTTAAATCTGGTCAACTTTTCGTCAAACTTGATCTTTGCGTATGTGAATATGAGCAAATGTGAGTATGAATTCTAGCAACAATTCGATGCAAATTCTCATTCAACCTTTCAAAATGAAGAGATGAGGGTCTCTTAAATAGACCTTCTTAGAATTCATCAATGGTTGAGATCTATTTCAATCAACAGTCAGGATTAAACGTGAAGTTCAATCATAAAAGGGAGATTTTCAAATTAAAGGGAGTTAACAGATTTAATTTGAGTAAAATAAGGAGTTAACTGATTTAATTTGAGTAGAAAAAGGAGTTAACTCATTTAACTCATTTATGATCAATAGTAAACTGAAAATTTCCTTTTTTGAACTGAAGAGAGATTTTGTTGAGATATTTAATTTAATAAAATGAGGTATACTCTCATAATTAATTTTTCTATTTAATTAAATAATCAATAATTAATTAGAGTCACTTTTCTTATTTAATTAAATAACTTCATTTAATCAATTAGAAATGGCTTCTCATTTAATTAAATAATTTTGTTTAATTAATTAGAAGTAAGTACTCCATTTAATTAAATAATTTCATTTAATTATTTCAAAATTCTTTTCAAAACTAGTCAACTCAAGTCAACCATGGTTAAATCTGGTCAACTTTTGGTCAAACTTGATCTTTGCGTATGTGAATATGAGCAAATATGAGTATGAATTCCAGTAACAATTCGATGCAAATTCTCATTCAAACTGTCAAAATGAAGAGATGAGGGTCGCTTAAATAGACTTTCCTGAAATTCATCAACTTTTGAGATCGATTTCAATCAATGGTCAAGATTAAAGATGAAGTTTAGTCATAAAGGGAGATTTCCAAATTAAAGGGAGGTAAAAGATTTAATTTGAGTAAAATAAGGAGTTAACTGATTCAATTTGAGTAGAAAAAAGAGTTAACTAATTTAACTCATTTTTTATCAATAGTGAACTGAAAATTTCCTTTTTTGAACTGAAAAGAGATTTTGTTGAGATATTTAATTTAATAAAATGAGATATGCTCTCATAATTACTTTTTCTATTTAATTAAATAATCTTTAATTAATTAGAGACACTTTTCTTATTTAACTAAATAACTTCACTTAATTAATTAGGAATTGCTTCTTATTTAATTAAATAACTTTGTGTAATTAATTAGAAGTAAGTACTCCATTTAATTAAATAATTTCATTTAATTATTTCAAAACTCTTTTCAAAACTAGTCAACTCAAGTCAACCATGGTTAAATCTGGTCAACTTTTGGTCAAACTTGATCTTTGCATATGTGAATATGAGCAAATGTGAGTATGAATTCCAGCAACAATTTGATGCAAATTCTCATTCAACATTTCAAAATGAGGAGATGAGGGTTTCTTAAATAGACTTTCCTGTAATTCATCAACGATTGAGATCGATTTCAATCAACGGGCAGGATTAAAGGTGAAGTTCAGTCATAAAGGGAGATTTCCAAATTAAATAGAGTTAACAGATTTAATTTGAGTAAAATAAGGAGTTAACTGATTCAATTTGAGTAGAAAAAGGAGTCAACTGATTTAACTCATTTTTTATCAATAGTGAACTAAAATTTTTCCTTTTTGAACTGAAAAGAGATTTTATTGAGATATTTAATTTAATAAAATGAGATATGCTCTCATAATTACTTTTTCTATTTAATTAAATAATCTTTAATTAATTAGAGGCACTTTTCTTATTCAATTAAATAACTTCATTTAATGAATTAGGAATGGCTTCTCATTTAATTAAATATCTTTGTTTAATTAATTAAAAGTAAGTACTTCATTTAATTAAATAATTTAGTTTAATTATGTCAAAAAAAAATTCAAAACTAGTCAGCTCAAGTCAACCGTGGTTAAATCTGGTCAACTTTTTGTCAAACTTGATCTTTGCATATGTGAATATGAGCAAATGTGAGTATGAATTCCAGCAACAATTCGATGCAAATTCTCATTCAACATTTCAAAATGAAGAGATGAGGGTCTCTTAAATAGACTTTCTTGAAATTCATCAACGGTTGAGATCTATTTCAATCAACGGTCAGGATTAAAGGTGAAGTTCAATCATAAAGAGAGATTTTCAAATTAAAGAAAGTTAACAGATTTAATTTGAGTAAAATAAGGAGTTAACTGATTCAGTTTGAGTAGAAAAAGGAGTTAACTCATTTAACTCATTTTTGATCAACAGTGAATTGGAAATTTCTCTTCTTGAACTGAAGAGAGATTTTGTCGAGATATTTAATTTAATAAAATGAGATTTGCTCTCATAATTACTTTTTCTATTTAATTAAATAATCTTTAATTAATTAAAGTCACTTTTTCTTATTTAATTAAATACCTTCATTTAATTAATTAGGAATGGCTTCTCATTTAATTAAATGACTTTGTCTAATTAATTACAAGTAAGTACTATATTTAATTAAATAATTTTGTTTAATTATTTCAAAATTCTTTTTGAAACTAGTCAACCGTGGTTAAATTTGGTCAACTTTTTGTCAAACTTGATCTTTGCGTATGTGAATATGAGTAAATGTGAGTATGAATTCCAGCAACAATTTGATGCAAATTCTCATTCAACCTTTCAAAATGAAGAGATGAGGGTCTCTTAAATAGACTTTCTTGGAATTCATCAACGGTTGAGATCGATTTCAATCAATGGTCAGGATTAAAGGTGAAGTTCAGTCATAAAGGGAGATTTCCAAATTAAAGGGAGTTAATAGATTTAATTTGAGTAAAGTAAAGAGTTAACTGATTCAATTTGAGTAGAAAAAAGAGTTAATTGATTTAACTCAATTTTTATCAATAGTGAACTGAAAATTTCCCTTTTTGAACTGAAGAGAGATTTTGTTGAGATATTTAATTTAATAAAATTAGATATGCTCTCATAATTACTTTTTCTATTTAATTAAATAATCTTTAATTAATTAGAGACACTTTTCTTATTTAATTAAATAATTTCATTTAATGAATTAGGAATGGCTTCTCATTTAATTAAATAACTTTGTTGAACTAATTAGAAGTAAGTACTCCATTTAATTAAATAATTTCGTTTATTTATTTCAAAAATTCTTTTCAAAACTAGTCAACTGAAGTGAACCGTGGTTAAATCTAGTCAACTTTTGGTCAAACTTGATCTTTGCGTATGTGAATATGAGCAAATGTGAGTATGAATTCCAACAACGATTCGATGCAAATTCTCATTGAACCTTCCAAAATGAAGAGATGAAGGTCTCTTAAATAGACTTTCTTAAAATTCATCAACGGTTGAGATCGATTTAAATCAACTGTTAGGATTAAAGGTGAAGTTCAGTTATATAGGGAGATTTCCAAATTAAAGGGAGTTAACAGATTTAATTTGAGTAAAATAAAGAGTTAACTGATTCAATTTGAGTAGAAAAAGAAGTTAACCGATTTAACTCATTTTTGATTAATAGTGAACTGAAAATTTCCCTCTTTGAACTGAAGAGAGATTTTGTTAAGATATTTAATTTAAGAAAATGAGATATGCTCTCATAATTACTTTTTCTATTTAATTAAATAATCTTTAATTAATTAAAGGCACTTTTCTTATTTAATTAAATAACTCCATTTAATTAATTAGGAATGGCTTCTCATTTAATTAAATAACTTTGTTTAATTAATTAGAAGTAAGTACTCCATTTAATTATATAATTTCATTTAATTATCTTAAAATTTTTTTCGAAACTAGTCAACTCAACTCAACCGTAGTTAAATCTGGTGAACTTTTGGTCAAACTTGATCTTTGTGTATGTGAATATGAGCAAATGTGAGTATGAATTCCAGCAACAATTCGATACAAATTCTCATTCAACCTTTGAAAATGAAGAGATGAGGGTCTCTTAAATGGACTTTGCTTGAATTCATCAACGGTTGAGATTGATTTCAATCAACGGTCAGGATTAAAGGTGAAGTTCATTCATAAAAGGAGATTTCCAAATTAAAGGGAGTTAACAGATTTAATTTGAATAAAATAAGGAGTTAACTGATTCAATTCGAGTAGAAAAAGGAGTCAACTATTTTAACTCATTTTTAATCAATAGTGAACTGAAAATTTCACTTTTTGAATTGAAGAGAGATTTTGTTGAGATATTTAATTTAATAAAATGAGATATGCTCTCATAATTTCTTTTTCTATTTAATAAAATAATCTTTAATTAAGTAGAGACACTTTTCTTATTTAATTAAATAACTTCATTTAATTAATTAGGAATGACGTCTCATTTAATTAAATAACTTTGTTAAATTAATTAGAAGTAAGTACTCCATTTAATTAAATTGTTTCGTTTAATTATTTCAAAATTCTTTTCAAAACTAATCAACTCAAGTCAACCGTGGTTAAATCTGGTCAACTTTTGGTCAAACTTGATCTTTGCGTATGTGAATATGAGCAAATGTAAGTATGAATTCCAGCAACAATTCAATGCGAATTCTCATTCAACCTTTCAAAATAAAGAGATGAGGGTCTCTTAAATAGACTTTCCTAAAATTCATCAACAATTGAGATCGATTTCAGTCAACGGTCAAGATTAAAGGTGAAGTTCACTCATAAAGGGAGATTTCAAAATTAAAGGGAGTTAACAGATTTAATTTGAGTAAAATAAATAGTTAACTGATTCAATTTGAGTAGAAAAAGGTGTTAACTAATTTAACTCATTTTTTATCAATAGTGAACTGAAAATTTTCCTTTTTGAACTGAAGAGATATTTTGTTGAGATATTTAATTTAATAAAAATAGATATGCTCTCATAATTACTTTTTCTATTTAATTAAATAATCTTTAATTAATTAGAGACACTTTTCTTATTTAATTAAATAACTTTGTTTAATTAATTAGGAATGGCTTCTCATTTAATTAAATAACTTTGTTTAATTAATTAGAAGTAAGTACTCTATTTAATTAAATAATTTCGTTTAATTATTTCAAAATTCTTTTCAAAACTAGTCAACTCAAGTCAACCATGGTTAAATCTGGTCAACTATTGGTCAAACTTGAACCTTGCATATGTGAATATGAGCAAATGTGAGTATGAATTCCAACAACAATTTGATGCAAATTCTCATTCAACTTTTCAAAATGAAGAGATGAGGGTCTCTTAAATAGATTTTCCTGGAATTCATCAACAGTTTAGATCGATTTTAATCAACAGCCAAGATTAAAGGTGAAGTTCAGTCATAAAGGGAGATTTCCAAATTATAGGGAGTTAACAGATTTAATTTGAGTAAAATAAAGAGTTAACTGATTCAATTCGAGTAGAAAAAAGAGTTAACTGATTTAACTCATTTTTGATCAATAGTGAACTGGAAATTTCCCTTTTTTAACTAAAGAGAGATTTTGTTGAAATATTTAATTTAATAAAATGAGATATGCTCTAATAATTACTTTTTCTATTTAATTAAATAATCTTTAATTAATTAGAGGTACTTTTCTTATTTAATTAAATAACTTCATTTAATTAAAGAGGAATAACTTCTCATTTAATTATATAACTTTGTTTAATTAATTAGAAGTAAGTACTCCATTTAATTAAATAATTTCGTTTAATTATTTTAAAATTATTTTCAAAACTAGTCAACTCAAGTCAACTGTTGTTAAATCTGGTCAACTTTTGGTCAAACTTAATCTTTGCGTATGTGAATATGAGCAAATGTGAGCATGAATTCCAGCAACAATTCGATGCAAATTCTCATTCAACTTTTCAAAATGAAGAGATGAGGGTCTCTTAAATAGACGTTCCTGGAATTCATCAATGGTTGAGATCAATTTCTATCAATGGTTAGGATTAAAGGTGAAGTTTAGTCATCAAGGGAGATTTTCAAATTAAAGGGAGTTATTAGATTTAATTTGTGTAAAATAAAGAGTTAACTGATTCAATTTGAGTAGAAAAAGGAGTTAACTGATTTAACTCATTTTTTATCAATAGTGAACTGGAAATTTCCCTTTTTAAACTAAAGAGAGATTTTGTTGAGATATTTAATTTAATAAAATGAGATATGCTCTCATAATTACTTTTTTTATTCAATTATATAATCTCTAATTAATTAGAGACACTTTTCTTATTTAATTAAATAACTTCATTTAATTAATTAGGAATGGCTTCTCATTTAATTAAATAATTTTGTACAATTAATTAAAAGTAAGTTCTCCATCTAATTAAATAATTTCGTTTAATTATATTAAAAAAAATTCGAAACTAGTCAGCTCAAGTCAACAGTGGTTAAATCTAGTCAACTTTTGGTCAAACTTGATATTTGCGTATGTGAATATGAGCAAATGTGAGTATGAATTCCAGCAACTATTCGATGCAAATTCTCATTCAACCTTTCAAAATGAAGAGATGAGGGTCTCTTAAATAGACTTTCCTAGAATTCATTAACGGTTGAGATCAATTTCAATCAACGGTCAGGATTAAAGGTGAAGTTTAGTCATCAAGGGAGATTTCCAATTTAAATGAAGTTAACAAATTTAATTCGAGTAAAATAAGGAGTTAACATATTCAATTTGAGTATAAAAAGGATTTAACTAATTTAACTCATTTTTTTCAATAGTGAACTGGAAATTCTCCTTTTTGAACTGGAGAGAGATTTTGTTGAATCTGATCAACTTTTGGTCAAACTTGATCGTTGCGTATGTGAATGTGAACAAATGTAAGTATGAATTCCAACAACAATTCGATGCAAATTCTCATTCAACCTTTCAAAATCAAGAGATGAGGGCCTCTTAAAAAGACTTTCCTAGAATTCATCAACGATTGAGATCGATTTCAATCAACGGTCAGGATTAAAGGTGAAGTTCAGTCATAAAGGCAGATTTCCAAATTAAAGGGAGTTAAAAAATTTAATTTGAGTAAAATAAGGAGTTAACTTATTCAATTTGAGTACGAAAACAAGTCAACTGATTTAACTCATTTTTGATCAATAGTGAACTGCAAATTTTCTTTTTTGAACTGAAAAGAGATTTTGTTGAGATATTTAATTTAATAAAATGAGATATGCTCTCATAATTACTTTTTCTATTTAATTAAATAATCTTTAATTAATTAGAGACACTTTACTTATTTAATGAAATAACTTCATTTAATTAATTAGGAATGGCTTCTCATTTAATGAAATAACTTTGTTTAATTAATTAGAAGTAAGTACTCAATTTAATTAAATAATTTCATTTAATTATTTCAAAATTCTTTTGAAAACTAGTCAACTCAAGTCAACCGTGGTTAAATCTGGTCAACTTTTGGTCAAACTTGATCTTTGCGTATGTGAATATGAGAAAATGTGAGTATGAATTCCAGCAACAATTTGATTCAAATTCTCATTCAACCTTTCAAAATGACGAGATGAGGGTCTCTTAAATAGACTTTCCTAAAATTCATCAACGGTTGAGATCGATTTCAATCAACGGTCAGGATTAAAGGTGAAGTTCAGTCATAAAGGGAGATTTCCAAATTAAACTGAGTTAACAGATTGAATTTGAGTAAAATAAGGAGTGAATTGATTCAATTTTAGTAGAAAAAGGAGTTAACTTATTTAACTGATTTTTGATCAATAGTGAATTGAAAATTTCCCTTTTTGAACTGAAGAGAGATTTTGTCGAGATATTTAATTTAATAAAATGAGATATGTTCTCATAATTACTTTTTCTATTTAATTAAATAATCTTTAATTAATTAAAAGCACTTTTCTTATTTAATTAAATAACTTCATTTAATTAATTAGGAATGGCTTCTCATTTAATTAAATAACTTTGTTTAATTAATTAGAAGTAAGTACTCCATTTAATTGAATAATTACGTTTAATTATTTCAAAATTCTTTTTGAAACTAGTCAACTCAAGTCAACTGTGGTTAAATCTGGTCAACTTTTGGTCAAACTGGATCTTTGCGTATGTGAATATAAGCAAATGTGAGTATGAATTCCAGCAACAATTCTATGCAAATTTTCATTCAACCTTTCAAAATGAAGAGATGAGGGTCTCTTAAATAGACTTTCCTAAAATTCATCAACGATTGAGATCGATTTCAATCAACAGTAAGGGTTAAATGTGAAGTTCAGTCATAACGGGAGATTTCCAAATTAAAGGGAGTTAACATATTTAATTTGAGTAAAATAAGGAGTTAACTGATTCAATTTGAGTAGAAAAAGCAGTTAACTGATTTAACTCATTTTTTATCAATAGTGAACTGGAAATTTCTCTTTTTGAACTGAAGAGAGATTTTGTTGAGATATTTAATTTAATAAAAATGAGATATGCTCTCATAATTACTTTTTCTATTTATTTAAATAATCTTTAATTAATTAGAGACACTTTTCTTATTTAATTAAATAACTTCATTTAATTAATTAGGAATGACTTCTCATTTAATTAAATAACTTTTTTTAATTAATTAGAATTAAGTACTCCATTTAATTAAATAATTTCATTTAATTATTTCAAATTTTTTTTTCAAAACTAGTGAACTCAAGTCAACCGTAGTTAAATCTAATCAACTTTTGGTCAAACTTGATATTTGCATATGTGAATATAAGCAAAAGTGAGTATAAATTTCAGCAACAATTCGATGCAAATTCTCATTCAACCTTTCAAAATGAAGAGATGAGAGTCTCTTAAATAGACTTTCCTGGAATTCATCAACGGGTGAGATCGATTTCAATCAACGGTCATTATTAAAGGTGAAGTTCAGTCATAAAGGGAGATTTCCAAATTAAAGAGATTTAACAGATTTAATTTGAGTAAAATAAGGAGTTAACTGATTCAATTTGAGTAGAAAAAGGAGTCAACTGATTTAACTAATTTTTGATCAATAGTGAACTGAAAATTTCCTTTTTTGAACTAAAGAGAGATTTTGTTGAAATATTTAATTTAATAAAATGAGATATGCTCTCATAATTACTTTTTCTATTTAATTAAATAATCTTTAATTAATTAGAGACACTTTTCTTATTTAATTAAATAACTTCATTTTATTAATTAGGAATGGCTTCTCATTTAATTAAATAACTTTTTTTTAATTAATTAGAAGTAAGTACTCCATTTAATTAAATAATTTCATTTAATTATTTTAAAATTATTTTCAAAACTAGTCAACTCAAGTCAACCGTGGTTAAATCTGGTCAAGTTTTGGTCAAACTTGATCTTTGCGTATGTGAATATGAGAAAATGTGAGTATAAATTCCAGCAACAATTCGATGCAAGTTCTCATTCAATATAGTGCCTACCCTCGTTCACATCTTTTCTAGACTTATTGTTGTTATTATTATCAGACTATGATCGACTAGTTTTATGTTTATGGATTAGTGGTATTGTTTTGACACTATCAGACATTATGTTATGGATTCAGTGGTTATATGATGAGATCATTTAGACTTTACATTTCATATATGTATGATGATCATTATACTATTTTTAGTTATTATTAATGATTGGATGGATGGTTTATTATCTTATGTGTTTTATTATGGATACTTACCCCATATTTGCATGTGTATGGTGTGCGTATTTTCATATTGTATGGTGTTTCTGATGTGGTTAAGGAAGGGAGTCGTAGTCACCTGCTTAGTCGGGATCTACACGATGCACCACTTCCTGCCATTGTTTGTTTAGCTTAGCATTATATATATTGTATGTACATGCATGGTTTTTCTGCAGGTTGCAGGTATCGGGTATCGACTTCCCTAAATTGCCAGGATGAGCGTACCCTATTATACTATCTCAATGATAAGAGAAAGGAGATAAATTCTCAAGTCCAAATCTCAAACTCTTAAACCATTTGTCCTAGAGAGTTAGGACAAGTATCAGAGTTGAGTACCCACCGAATATGTCGGATGACATATTTCATGATTTTTAACCCTTTAGACTGATTTTGTATGATTTGTTCTATGATGGGTTTTCATATTTTATCTTGGAGGTCTATGGTGAATTTTCTATTAATTAAGTCTTAATAAATAGATTTAATTAATAAATTAATTATTTGAGAAAATTAATATAAAATATCATGTTATTTGATATTTTGATTATAATTAATTAAATGTGAATTATTGAGGAAAAATGAATTAAATAAAAGAAAATTAGAAAATTAAAATTAATAATAATAAAATAATAATAAAGTAATAAATAAATAATAATAATAAAAGTTATAAAAATGAAAATGAAAGTTATAAATATTTAAATAGAAATTATATAAAAAGTAAATTGGAGTTATAAGCTTGCATAGGAATTAATGAACTTTTCTATTTCTCATGTGTCAACAACACGGGGGTTTGTGTATCAATTAAGCACATGGTGTCTACAACCCTTTGGCTCATTTTGAAGGTTGGAAAAGACCCATGCTTAGTTGGTGACACCTTCTAGCTATTTCTAGAAGCATTCTAGAGGTTTCCTGAGAGCTCTATATATTGAAGCATTCTTAGAAGCTTAGACAGAGCGTTGGAGAGCAATTGGAGCATTGGAGGACTCAAGAACTCTGAAGAAGGGAGCTTGCTCTGTGAGTTTTTTGAGGAAGAGTGAATTAGCATCAGAATCTGGGTAGATTTTTTAGATTTTACTTATGCTATTTCCGCATCATGCTTTCCCTATCTTCTTCGTGTCTTCCATATGTCTTTTAAAGAATTTCATATTTTTATTGTATGCATTCTGAATATGGGCAATTAAATTTATTTGAGAATTTTATATGCATAGATTTGAAAGGAAAATGGGGCTAGGGTTTAAATTCATGACCAAATCCATTAGATTATTTTGGATAAAATTGAGAATTAAAAGTTCATAGAAAAATTCTGAGAGTTAGAATTCATATATGGTGTATATATATATATATATATGTTTTTTTTTATAAAAATTTGCATACATATATATATATATATATATATGCATTATTTATACATATACTATGATATAAAATTCATATATATACATACATGTATATATATTTAATTGAGGAATCGAATATCAAATCGCAACAGAGATTCATATTAATAAATTTCATATTGGTAGGAAATTTTTTTTATTAAAAAACGTCATTGGAATCGCTAGATAAATATATATATATATAAATAGATATGTACTGGAGGTGGGACGAAATGCACCCACCCCCACGACCCCATACTCTGACGACTTTAAATGTGCACAGTACCTACACATCGTAGAGTACCTGTGAATGGGGTGGGTCTCTCTTAATATTACCGTGCCCTCCTCTTATTCCATATCTGACGGCGTCATACTGCGACTTTTGCAGAGGGCCTATGACCCGCAGACCGCATGTATTAGAGTCCGCAGCGACTTAGAAGGCAATTAAATTTATTGGGGTGACCCCTTACTCCATCTTCTTTCTTACTATCCGCGGCTCGTGGTATTGTACACATGGAGAAACAATCTTCATATATACTACCGCACAACTAAGATAGGCTGCACGGCCATCATACGTGGGCAGGTATATTGATAAGGTAGCGACATTTTTTTAGAGATCATAGGATAGGATTTGAGATAAATTTAATCAATATAAGTTTTTGATTAGTTAATGGGGTATTCAGAGTAAAGCGATAACTATTAAATATTATTATAATTAGCCTTAGTTAATATTATTTAGTATATTAAATGACATTTAATATATTACATAATTATTATTTTATAAGATATTGATCGATGAACAATGGTTATTATATTAACTTAACTAATAACTGATAAACAAATTATGTGAATTTGTTATTAGACATTAACATAAATCAAATTTAAAGATACAAAGCTAATTTGCTAAGGGTGGAAGATAGATAATATTTGCATTCATCCATGTTATTTGCATCTTATTGAAGCATGATGTGGGTGGTTATTTAAGTAACGTGTAGTCCTTGAATATTTAGAAAATTGAAATTCTAAGAGTTAGAAGGAAAAAATTTTATCTATCAATACAAAACATGGGTTAGGTAAAACATGAAATTTCTCCACTTAATATAATTTGGAAAAATGTAAACTGGGGCTTTTAAATTCAAAATTTAGCAAAACCAAAACATGTGTTTACATTGTGTATTCTTTATGCTATTGTTTTGGGTTTTTGGGTTGACTAGTGTTGACCAATATAGGATGTCTACCAGAGGCTTGGGAGTTATGTGATTGTGATGTCATGATGATGTTTTAATCTGGATCTTTATAAACCCAACCATGGTTATGTGATGGAATGCTCTATGAATTGGTTGTGATTACTGATTGTTATAGTTGAGATTCTTGTGTATGAGACTCTTGACCTAACCATTATTTTGGTCATCGATCAGTTATCCTTGGTTATTTTTTTAGTCGCCATGATGGGACTTTGATGTGGATTTATTTTGATGATGTCATGATGTGACATGTTTGACTCAACCATTTTTGGAGTCTTCGATCAGTTTGATTGAGATATATTTTGGTTATTGAGAACCATTGGATATTTGATTATCGGTGATACTTCAATTGCCAATAGAGAGTTGTTGTGTTCATGATTTTCTATGGATGTTGCTCATGGAGATTTGATGCTTTTATGCATATTTGATGATTTTATTATGGATTATCTTTTTTGATTTTGAGAATCATGAGTCCATGAGCATTAGGGTAGGATATTTGCATTTAGTGATAGGAAGTAGCTTGCAATGGGGGTCGGGGCCCTAGGGGGTTGCCAGGGTAACTCATTGTAAGTTGGATTAATAAGTGATAGCATTCACACCTAATACTAACTGAATGAACCTAAAAAGATAAGTGTTTTGTTCTCGCCCATGCTTTGAGTGCTTGTACAGGCTAGGATGGGAGTAGTGAGATGCATGGTTGTGACCTTGCATTTCGTAGTATGCCTCATCTGTATGAGAGGATACTAGTGGCCGCATGAAATTAGTATGGACCTGTGGAGTTTAGCTAATTGCTAGGGTAACTTGTACGTGATAATTTCGATGACACTTTTCCACTTGCATAGTAGGTTCCTACATGTCATTGTGTGCCTCTGGGATTAGATGTTAGATTTTGTGATTAGAACCTTTGAGTTAGTATACTTTTAGGAATCCTGGACTTATGGAGATTTGTACTATGTGATTTTGATAGCCTGTTTGGGACTTGAGATTATCTCCTTAACACGGTGGGAGTGGACCACTTAGGTATCACGCGGTCGGGTGGTAGTGTATTTTTCACTCTTATCATTTTGAGATTCATTGAGACATCGTGGCTGATGCGTCTTTCATGATGGTGGATATGTATCATTTTTCATTGATGATTAGCATATGTTAGATGATTTTATCTTATGCTTTTATTTGCATATTAGATTACTTTCTACATATAATGTTGTATTTATTAGCAGTGACATTCCTACCATGTAATACCGATGATCTCTTCGGTGATTTGGAATGTTACGCACGGAGGGATGGCTAGGATCCACGATGGTCTAATAATGCTATTGACGGTTGGGAGGAACCGTGCACTTAGTTTATTATGTTTGATCTTTATGATGGATGCATATGTTCTCTATGATGTTGTATCATGTGATTATCTCTACTTTGATGTATCATGGATTAGAACAAGATGATGTCCCTTATTCTACATATGTATATTCGTTGTGCCTATCATACCCTGTGACATGTACAATGGATGATTGTGCATTTTGGAATGTAATTCAAAAAGGACATTTGTATATATGATGTATCATTATTATTTCATGTGGATGATATACTAGATGGATTCATGTATGTAATTCAACGTTAAGGGATCTTAAAGAATGTAATCTTTTATTTATGTTATGTTTACTTTCAGATGAACATTGCTATTGCTTCCATTATTGTTGAGATATTTAATTTAATAAAATGAGATATGCTTTCATAATTACTTTTTTTATTTAATTAAATAATTTTTAATTATTTTCAGACACTTTTTTTATTTAATTAAATAACTTCATTTAATTAATTAGGAATGGCTTCTCATTTAATTAAATAACTTTGTTTAATTAATTAGAAGTAAGTACTCCATTTAATTAAATAATTTCGTTTAATTATTTCAAAAATCTTTTCGAAACTAGTCAACTCAAGTCAACCATGATTAAATCTAGTCAACTTTTGGTCAAACTTGATCTTTGCGTATGTGAATATGAGCAAATGTGAGTATGAATTCTAACAACAATTCGATGCAAATTTTCATTCAACCTTTCAAAATGAAGAGATGAGGGTCTCTAAATAGACATTTTTGGAATTCATCAACGGTTGAGATCGATTTCAATCAACGGTCAGGATTAAAGGTGAAGTACAGTCATAAAGGGAGATTTCCAAATTAAACGGAGTTAACAGATTTAATTTGAGTAAAATAAGGAGTTAACTGATTCAATTTGAGTAGAAAAAAGAGTCAACTGATTTAACTCATTTTTGATCAATAGTGAACTGGAAATTTTCCTTTTTGAACTGAAGAGAGATTTTGTTGAGATATTTAATTTAATAAAATGAGATATGCTCTCATAATTACTTTTTCTATTTAATTAAATAATCTTTAATTAATTAGAGACTCTTTTCTTATTTAATTAAATAACTTCATTTAATCAATCAGGAATGGCTTCTCATTTAATTAAATAACTTTGTTTAATTAATTAGAAGTATTCCATTTAAATAAATAATTTTGTTTAATTATTTCAAAATTCTTTTTGAAACTAGTCAACTCAAGTCAATTGTGGTTAAATCTTGTCAACTTTTGGTCAAACTTGATCTTTGCATATCTGAATATGAGCAAATGTGAGTATGAATTCCAGCAACAATTTGATGCAAATTCTCATTCAACCTTTCAAAATGAAGACATGAGGGTCTCTTAAATAGACTTTCCTTGAATTCATCAACGGTTGAGATCGATTTCAATCAACGGTCAGACTTAAAGTTGAAGTTCAGTCATAAAGGGAGATTTTCAAATTAAAGGGAGTTAACAGATTTAATTTGAGTAAAATAAGGAGTTAACTGATTCAAATTTATTAGAAAAAGGAGTCAACTGATTTAACTCATTTTTAATCAATAGTGAACTGAAATTTTTTCTTTTTGAATTGAAGAGAGATTTTGTTGACATATTTAATTTAATAAAATGAGATATGCTCTCATAATTACTTTTTCTATTTAATTAAATAATCTTTAATTAATTAGAGACACTTTTCTTATTTAATTAAATAACTTCATTTAATTAATTAGGAATGACTTCTCATTTAATTAAATAACTTTGTTTAATTAATTAGAAGTAGGTACTCCATTCAATTAAATAATTTTGTTTAATTATTTTAAAATTCTTTTCGAAACTAGTCAACCCAACTCAACCATGGTTAAATCTGGTCAACTTTTGGTAAAACTTGATCTTTGCGTATGTGAATATGAGCAAATGTTAGAATGAATTCCAGCAACAATTTGATGCAAATTCTCATTCAACGTTTCAAAATGAAGAGATGAGGGTCTCTTAAATAGACTTTCTTAGAATTCATCAATGGTTGAGATCCATTTCAATCAACGGTCAGGATTAAAGGTGAAGTTCAGTCATAAAGGGAGATTTTCAAATTAAAGGGAGTTAATAGATTTAATTTGACTAAAATAAAGAGTTAACTGATTCAATTTGAGTAATAAAAGGAGTCAACTGATTTAACTCATTTTTGATCAATAGTGAAATAAAAATTTTTCTTTTTGAACTGAAGATAGATTTTGTTGAGATATTTAATTTAATAAAATGAGATATGCTCTGATAATTACTTTTTTTATTTAATTAAATAATCTTTAATTAATTAGAAACACTTTTCTTATTTATTTAAATAACTTCATTTAATTAATAAAGAAAGGATTCTCATTTAATTAAATAACTTTGTTTAATTAATTAGAAGTAAGTACTCAATTTAATTAAATAATTTTGTTTAATTATTTCAAAATTCTTTTTTAAACTAGTCAACTTAAGTCAATCGTGGTTAAATCTGGTCAACTTTTGGTCAAACTTGATCTTTGCGTATGTGAATATGAGTATGAATTCTAGCAACAATTCGATGCAAATTCTCATTCAACCTTTCAAAATGAAGAGATGCAGGTCTCTTAAATAGACGTTCCTAGAATTCATCAACGGCTGAGATCGATTTCAATCAACGGTCAAGATTAAAGGAGAAGTTCAGTCATAAAGGGAGATTTCCAAATTAAAAGGAGTTAATAGATTTAATTTGAGTAAAATAAATAGTTAACTGATTCAATTTGAGTAGAAAAAAGAGTCAACTGGTTTAGCTCATTTTTGATCAATAGTGAACTGGAAATTTTTCTTTTTGAACAGAAGAGAGATTTTGTTGAGATATTTAATTTAATCAAATGAGATATGCTCTCATAATTACTTTTCTATTTAATTAAATAATTTTTAATTAATTAGAGACACTTTTCTTATTTAATTAAATAACTTCATTTAATTAATTAGGAATGGCGTCTCATTTAATTAAATAAATTTGTTTAATTAATTAGAAGTACTCCATTTAATTAAATAATTTTTTTTAATTATTTCAAATTTTTTTTCGAAACTAGTCAACTCAAGTCAACCGTGGTTAAATATCGTCAACTTTTGGTCAAACTTGATCTTTGCGTATGTGAATATGAGCAAATGTGAGTATGAATTTCAGCAACAATTCGATGCAAATTCTCATTCAACCTTTCAAAATGAAGAGATGAGGGTCTCTTAAATAGACTTTCTTAGAATTCATCAACGATTGAGATCGATTTCAATCAACGGTCAGGATTAAAGGTGAAGTTTAGTCATAAAGGGAGATTTTCAAATTAAAGGGAGTTAACAAATTTAATTTGCATAAAATAAAGAGTTAACTGATTCAATTTGAGTAGAAAAAGGAGTCAACTGATTTAACTCATTTTTGATCAATAGTGAACTGAAAATTTCCCTTTTTGAACTGAAGAGAGATTTTGTTGAGATATTTAATTTAATAAAATGAGATATGCTCTTATAGTTATTTTTTCTATTTAATTAAATAATCTTTAATTAATTAGAGACACTTTTCTTATTTAATTAAATATTTTCATTTAATTAATTAGGAATGGCTTCTCATTTAATTAAATAACTTTGTTTAATTAATTAGAAATAAGTACTCCATTTAATTAAATAATTTCGTTTAATTATTTCAAAATTCTTTTCAAAACTAGTCAACTCAAGTCAACCGTGGTTAAATCTGGTCAACTTTTGGTCAAACTTGATCTTTGCGTATGTGAATATGAGCAAATGTGAGTATGAATTCCAGCAACAATTCGATGCAAATTCTCATTCAACCTTTCAAAATAAAGATATGAGGGTCTCTTAAATAGACTTTTCTATAATTCATCAATGGTTGAGATCGATTTCAATCAACGGTCAAGATTAAAGGTGAAGTTCAGTCATAAAGGGAGATTTCCAAATTAAAGGGAGTTAACAAATTTAATTTGAGTAAAATAAATAGTTAATTGATTCAATTTGAGTAGAAAAAGGAGTCAACTGATTTAACTCATTTTTGATCAATAGTAAACTGGAAATTTCCCTTTTTGAACTAAGGAGAGATTTTGTTGAGATATTTAATTTAATAAAATGAGATATGCTCTCATAATTACTTTTTTTATTTAATTAAATAATCTTTAATTAATTAGAGACACTTTTCTTATTTAATTAAATAACTTCATTTAGTTAATTAGGAATGGCTTCTCATTTAATTAAATAATTTTTTTAAATTAATTAGAAGTACTCCATTTAATTAAATAATTTTATTTAATTATTTCAAAATTCTTTTTGAAACTAGTCAACTCATGTCAACCGTGGTTAAATATGGTCAACTTTTGGTCAAACTTGATCTTTGTGTATGTGAATATGAGCAAATGTGAGTATGAATTCCAGCAACAATTTGATGCAAATTCTCATTCAACCTTTCAAAATGATGAGATGAGGGTCTCTTAAATAGACTTTCCTGGAATTCATCAACGGTTGGGATTGATTTCAATCAACGGTCAGGATTAAAGGTGAAGTTCAGTCATATAGTAAGATTTGCAAATTAAAAAGAAATAACAGATTTAATTTGAGGAAAATAAAGACTTAACTGATTCAATTTGATTAGAAAAAGGAGTCAATTGATTTAACTGATTTTTTATCAATAGTGAACTGCCCTTTTTGAACTGAAGAGAGATTTTGTTGAGATATTTAATTTAATAAAATAAGATATGCTCTCATAATCACTTTTTCTATTTAATTAAATAATGTTTAATTAATTAGAGACAATTTTCTTATTTAATTAAATAACTGAGTAAAAGCACAAATCTATGTCACCTTTTATAAAGAAACGTGATATTGTAATGTGACAGTTCAACATTAATAACAAAAAAAATGGTATTTGTGTTTAAAATATGAAGATGATGTAAACTGATGAAATGTGTAGAATTGTATGAATTTTATGCCTATAATTTTTATTATTTTTTTGACTAGGAATTTATTTATTTTATTTTATTTTGAAGTCCCTCTTTTAACTGTAATAAATATAAGATGTAGTTCCCGTCAAACAAGTATGTGCAAATCATCTTTTTTTGTTCTAATTTGAAAATATTTTAGAGATGACATGTATAGCTACTTAACAAAAAAAGAAATAATTATTTTTGATGTATATTTTCTTTGTTATAAGTACTCAAGTTCGACCTTATATATTTTCTTTGTTATAAGTACTCAAGTTCGACCTTGTCAGAATCCAACATTTTTTTCCTTCCGTCAAAACTTCCCTATCAAATCTATACCTTCTTGAAAAAAAATTACATATTCGTGAAGAGGATTCTCTCCTTTAGTGATAAATATAATTTTTTTATTTTTTTGATATGATTTACTATTTATTTTTATTTTTTGAGAGAGCATATTCTGAAATGTTAAAATATTAACTTACAATATTTTGTGATTATAACATATTATAACTAATCAAAACACTCAAAAATTTATATAATGATTATATTGAATCTGATATCTATAAAAGGGTATTTTTAGTTTTTGAAAAATATTGGGTTTTGATAGAGAAATGAGATTTGACCAAAATAGATTTTTGTATCATAAATGGTGACACAGATCTGTGCTTTTACCCAACTTCATTTAATTAATTAGGAATGGCTTCTTACTTAATTAAATAACTTTGTTTAATTAATTAGAAGTAAGTACTCCATTTAATTAAATAATTTCATTTAATTATTTCAAAAAAAATTCAAAATTAGTCAACTCAAGTCAACCGTGGTTAAATCTGGTCAACTTTTGGTCAAACTTGATTTTTGCATATGTGAATATGAGAAAATGTGAGTATGAATTCCAGTAACAATTCGATGCAAATTCTCATTTAACTGTTCAAAATGAAGAGATGAGAGTCTCTTAAATAGACTTTCCTGGAATTCATCAATGGTTGAGATCAATTTCAATCAATGATTAGGATTAAGGTGAAGTTCAGTCATAAAGGGAGATTTCCAAATTAAAGGAAGTTAACAGATTTAATTTGAGTAAAATAAAGAGTTAACTGATTCAATTTGAGTAGAAAAAGGAGTCAACTGATTTAACTCATTTTTGATCAATAGTGAACTGGAAATTTGCCTTTTTCAACTGAAGAGAGATTTTGTTGAGATATTTAACTTAATAAAATGAGATATACTCTAATAATTACTTTTTCTATTTAATTAAATAATCTTTAATTAATTAGAAACACTTTTCTTATTTAATTAAATAACTTCATTTAATTAATTAGGAATGGCTTCTCATTTAATTAAATAATTTTGTTTAATTAATTAGAAGTAAGCACTCCATTTAATTAAATAATTTCGTTTAATTATTTCAAAATGCTTTTCGAAACTAGTCAACTCAAGTCAACCATGGTTAAATCTGGTCAACTTTTGGTCAAACTTGATCTTTGCGTATGTGAATATGAGCAAATGTGAGTATGAGTTCCGGCAACAATTCGATGCAAATTCTCATTCAACCTTTCAAAATGAAGAAATGAGGGTCTCTTAAATAGACTTTCCTGCAATTCATCAATGGTAGAGATCGATTTCAATCAACGGTCAGGATTAAAGGTGAAGTTCAGTCATAAAGGGAGATTTCCAAATTAAAGTGAGTTAACAGATTTAATTTGAGTAAAATAAGGAGTTAACTTATTCAATTTGAGTAGAAAAAGGAATCAACTGATTTAACTCATTTTTTATCAATAGTGAACTAGAAATTTGCCTTTTTCAACTGAAGAGAGATTTTTTTGAGATATTTAATTTAATAACATGATATATGCTCTCATAATTACTTTTTCTATTCAATTAAATAATCTTTAATTAATTAGACACACTTTTCTTATTTAATTAAATAACTTCATTTAATGAATTAGGAATGGCTTCTAATTTAATTAAATAACTTTGTTTAATTAATTAGAAGTGAGTACTCCATTTAATTAAATAATTTCCTTTAATTATTTCAAAAAAAAATTTAAAACTAGTCAACTCAAGTCAACCGTGGTTAAATCTGGTCAACTTTTGGTCAAACTTGATCTTTGCGTATGTGAATATGAGCAAATGTGAGTATGAATTCCAACAACAATTCGATAAAAATTCTCATTCAACCTTTCAAAATGAAGAGATGAGGGTCTCTTAAATAGACTTACCTGGAATTCATCAACAGTTGAGATCGATTTCAATCAACAGTCAGGATTAAAGGTGAAGTTCAGTCATAAAGGAAGATTTCCAAATTAAAGGGAGTTAACAGATTTAATTTGAGTAAAATAAGCAGTCAACTGATTTAACTCATTTTTTATCAATAGTGAACTGAAAACTTCCCTTTTTGAACTGAAGATAGTGTAGTGCCTGCCCTTAGTTCGCATTTTGCTAACATTGTTGAATTCTTTTAGGGCTAGTTTTATGTTGATGGTTAGCAACATTGTTATGAGATTATCAGATATTGTGCTATGGATTCAATTTATTATGTGATGAGATTACTTAGACTTTATATTTCATGTATGTATGATGATTATTACATTGCTTTCAGTTATTAATGATGATTAGTTAGACGATTTATTATCATATGTGTTTTATTATGGATACTTACCCCATACTTGCATGTGTATAGTGTGCGTGTTTTCTTTGTGTGTTTACTTTTGTATGACGTGTCTGATGTGGTTAAGGAAGGGAGTCATAGTCACCTGCTAGTCGGGATCTACACGATGCACCACTTCCTGCCATTGCCTGTTTAGTTTAGTATATATTGTGTTTGTACATGTATGGTTTTTATGCAGGTTGCAAGTACCAGGTATCGACTTCCCTGAATTGCCAGGATGAGCGTACCCTATCACATTATTTCAATAATAAGAGAGGGGAGATAAATTCTCAAGTCCAAATCCCAACCCTTTAAGCCATTTGTTCTAATTGAAAAATTAGGACAAGTATCTGAGTTGAGTACCCTCCGAATATGTTGGATGACATAATTCATGATATAAACCCTTGGTTTGATTTTGTATATATTTTGGTTGTGATGGGTTTTCATATTTTTACCTTATGAATCTTTGATGTATTTTCTATTAATTAAGCCTAATTAAAAGATTTAGTTAATGGTTTAGTTAAATAGAAAATTAATATGATATTTTAATATTTATTTTATTTAATTAATTAAATAAAATAATTAAATTTGAAAATAAAAAGTTAAAAGTTTAAATTTGGAATTTGACAATATTTATTTTAATAATAATATATTTGGAGTTCATTTTTAAATAAATGACTAAATAATATTATTATTAAAGCTAATAAATATTTTAGCAATTAAGTTTTGGAAAATGAAATTTAAAAGTGGAAGATATATTTAAATTAATAAAAGATTCTAAATCTCATGTGATTAAATTATAAATATAATAAGATTGAAAAGTGGAATTATAAAAGTTAGTGCATGAGATTTAATAAATTAATTAATTAAATTAGAAAGAGTAAATTAAATATTATTTTAATATTTTCTCACATAGGAGTTGGCAAATTCTCGAGAGTTGTCATGTAGACAACACAGAAGTTTGCACTCTAAGAATGCACAAGTTGTCTACACTTAGAAGTTAGCATTTTTTTTATTTGAGCACATGGTGTTTACAACCTTAAGACTTATCTAGAAGGTTGGAGAAGGCTCATGCTTGGTGGTCATGCTTATCTTCTAGTTTTTTCTAGAGACACTCTAGATGCATCTTAGAGGCTTTTAAATAGAGGCTCTCCTAGTGTGTTTGGAAGCTGAAGTAGAAGCTTAATAGAAGCTTAATGGAAGCTTAATAGAAGCTGAATGGGAGCTACAAGCAACAATCTTAAAATGGAAGCTTCAAGCTTACATGCATTGGAGAAGGTCATATGCTCATATGTCTCTACTTGCTTCTATGCTTCTTCTAACACATCTAGTCACTTGGAGGATTCGATTGACTTGGATCTTGGAGGAATTGCGAATGATGGAGAAGGAAGGGATTTTCTATGGACTTCTGAGGCATGGAAAAATTAGCATCAGTGTCTAGGTGCACTCGTGATAATCGCATATTCTCTTTGCACTATTTCTCTTCCTATCTTTATCATGTCTATGTGTCTGAATACTCTTGTGATTGAATCTATAATTGAAAATTGGTATCTAGATATTCTATTTGGTTGCAAAGGAAACAATATAAAACCCTAGTTTTAATATAGGAAGGAAATTAGATCTAAACGGGTTTGGGTTCGAATTAGAATCAAATTTAAATAGATTTGAAAATGGATTCAAGATTTATGGCCAAATCCATTTGTGAAATTATTGGATAAATTTAGAGAACAATCATTTTATGAGAAAATTCTTAATTCATCACAAATTGTCCTGTCGCTGCCCCTTGGATAGACCCGAACTCAGTCATTCATAACTTTTTATCAGGATCGAATTTATTCGATCGCTTTAGTCAGAATTGGCGCAACTTAGCCCTCTCCAACATATTTAAATTTCAGCCCGATCCAATAGTTCATTACGGAGATATGACCGTCGTACTGAGACTATTTTATTCAAGAACGGATGTCTCTTCATAACCAAGAGTTCTTTATGCTTAAACTTTACAAAAATAATATATCAAAGCATAGAATGAATTAAAGATATTATTGCAATCTTCCCTTATTAAAATCTTATTAATATGCATTAGTTTTATATGGTCTATTATCTAATCTAATTAAATCAATTTTAATTAAGATTAGTTAATAGTAGAAGAAGTATAGTTAATTATTAATCAATCTAAGTAAATGGATTAAAAGAAAAAAAATTTAATATAGTTTATATAGTAAAAATTTTATAATGTATATTGAATACTATTTAATATATATTAAACAATTTTAGAGTTGTTTAATGAAGATGATAATGTTAAGAATTTGGAAATTATTCATGTTAAAATCTACAATGAGTCTTATTGGTTTGTGATAGGGATCTTTATATAGACAAAATATTATTAGAACAATTAGAAAATGGAGTCTAATGGTTGATTTTAATATTGATTAAATAAATTATAAGATGATAATTTATATTATGTTGATTTAAAATTTAGAAACTCTAAATGATATTGGATTAAGATTGAATTGTTATGTTAATATGTTTGAATACCTTATGGTATTAAGAGTTAGTCAAATTTTAACTAATGGAATTTATGAAAATAATAGTTTGATGAGTTTATTATTTATTAATGTTTTTTGGGTCTAACAAACTATTAATAAATAATGGTTTAAATAATTATCAATAAATTCGATTAGAGTTAATCTAGAGGAGATTATTTGATGATTAAAGTTTGGTAAAAGATATTAATTTCTAGATTTAGATTATAATTGATTTTTAATCAATTGATATTCATTGAGTTGATAATATAATTATGATATTAATAATTAAGTTGTGCGATAGAGTCTTATTCGAAAAGATTAATGATAATACAAATTTGTTGAGGGAATGTTGGTATTCTTTGAAAGATGACGAATATGATCATTTAAGATTTTTAGTAATTATTATTGAATTATTAATATGATCATTTGAATATTCAATTATAGTTGACTTTTAACTTACAGAATTTTAGTTAGTTATTAGTCAACTGATGTTAATTAGAACGTTCCTATGGTTATACAATTATTAATTAAATCAATTAATGAGAGTTAATTAGATGTAATTAATAATTAATTTATGTAAAGGAGATTTAATTGGTATAATTCTTTTAACGAAATTGTAGATTATCTATATCGAAGTTGATAAGTCTTATTCTAATGACTTGAATAATGACTTAGATACTTTAATGGTTATTAGTGACAATTTAATTATTATAATGATTATAATTAAGAGGCTTAAGTGTTAGAGATATTTAATTGAGTTTTAAACTATTAGAATGATAAAAGTCATGGATTGCGTACCTATGTTAATTGAATGATTTAATTAATCATTTTAATAAAGTTAATTCGAAGACTAGTAATTGGTTCTTATAACGAATAATGATCCTTGAGGTTGAAGTAACCTTAAAAGAAGAGTTAATCAATTAGAATATGGATCATGGTTAAAATAGAGAACAATTTAATTAAGGTCAATGATGATCAGTTTAATGAGTAAATAGTTATTCTTAAGTTATTCTTAGAATGTAGTTCTTAATAATAGAAGGATAATGCTATCGAGGAACAAATGGGTTGACTTGTAGGTCAAATGATGAAACTTAGACATTTGAAGCATACTTGAACTGAAAACTGAAGCTCTACACTTAATTCAACTATGAGATGATAGCAAAACCAAAACATTTGTCTGCATTGTGTATTCTATATGCTTCTTGTTTTGGATTTTCGGGTTGACTAGTGTTGACCAGTCCTAGGTTGTTACCAGAGGCTCGGGGGTTATGAGATGTGTTGGCATGTTGATCTTATTTGGACTCGATCTTTATTAGCCCAACCATGGTAATGTGATCGTATGCTCTATGAAATGTTTGTATTTACTGATTGTTATTGTTCATCAGTCTTCATGTGTGAAGCTGATATGTATGTGTATGAGACACCTGAGCTAATCATTTTTGAGTCATCGATTAGTTATCCTTGGACTATTTTCTAGTCACCGTGATGGGACTATGATGTGGATTTATTCTTGATGATGTCATGTTGTGACATGTTTGACTCAACCATTTTGGAGTCTTCGATCAATATGATTTTGAGATATTCTTGGTTGCTTGTTGAAGAACCAATGGATATGATGATTATTTTTTGTTATTGAGAACCAATTGATACTTATGATTATCAGTGATGCCTTCAATTGCCAATAGAGAACTGTTGTGGTCATGATTTTCTATGGATGTTTTTCAGATGCTCATGGAGATTTGATGATTCTTATCTTGGTGATTTGATGATTCTTATTATGGATATTTGATGCTTTTATCATGGATATTTGATGATTCTTTTTATGGATTATCTTTTGGATTTTCTTTACAGTCGCTTGTATAGGACTATGGTGATTTTATGATTCCATGAGCATTAGGGTAGGTAATCTACTTGTAGTGTTGGAAAGTGGCTTGCAATGGGGGCCGGGGCCCTAAGTGGCTGCCAGGGTAACTTATTGTAAGTTTGGTTAATAAGTGATAACATTTACACACTAAATGGGGATTAAATGAACCTAAAAAGATAATTGTTTTGGTTCTCGCCCATGCCTTGAGCACTTGTACAGGCTAGGATGGGAGTAGTGAGATGCATGATTGCGACCTTGCATTCCATTGTATGCCTCGTCAGTATGAGAGGATACTAGTGGCCGCATGAGATCTGTATGGACCCGTGGAGTTTAGCTAACTACCAGGGTAACTTGTACGAGATAAATGCGATGACACTTTCCCACTTGCATAGTAGGTTCCTACATGTCATTGTTGTGCCTCTGAGAATTAGATGTCAGTTTTATGTGATGGAACCTTTGAGTTAGTATACTTTTAGGATTCCTGGACTCATAGAGATTTATGCTTTGTGATTTTTATATCCTGTTTGGAACTTAAGATTATCTCCTCAGCATGGTGGGAGTGGACCATTTAGGTTTCACGCGGTCGGGTGGTAGTGTTTTATCACTCTTATCATTTGAGATCTATCCGAGACACCGTGGCTGGAGCATTCTTGGTTGGTATTTATCTTCATTATATTCTTGGATCATTATGATTGATGATATACCTTATGATGGATGTAATTCATTGGTATTCTTCTTACATTGATGATTTGCATATGTTAGATGATGGTATCTTATGCTTTACTTTGCATGTTAGTAGAATTTTTTAGGAGTGGCATTCCTACTATGTATATAGCCGATGATCTCTTTGGTGCTTGAAATGTTACACATGGAGGGATGGCTAGGATCCACGATGGTCTAATGATGCTATTTATGGTTGGGAGGAACAGTGCACTTAATTAGTTATGTTTGTGATGTATGGTTATCTTTTATGATAGATGTTTATATCTTTATGATGATGATGTATCATGTATGGTTATGGTTTCATTATGTTATTGCATCATGGATTAATATTGGATGATGATGTACTTTATTTACATGGATGTATATTATTTTAAGCTTTTCATGCCTTGTAACATGTACAGTGGATGATTCAGCAATTGAAAATGTAATTTATGAATAATGAATGTATCATTGTTATTTCATTGTTAAGGATGTAATGTTAGATGAATAAGTTATGATTAGAAGTAATTCAACATTAAGGGATCTTTAAAGAATGTAATCCGTTATGTTATGTTATGTTTACTTTCAGTTGGATGTTACTATTGCTTCCACGTATGTTGTGAATAGTTTCTCTTTCATGTTTAAAAAAAAAAATTGTTTGGCAAACTTAGTGAAATTCTTTGGATCCCTTGGCGGGGCATTATATATAGATTTTGTTGAGATATTTAAATTAATAAAATGAGATGTGCTCTCATAATTACTTTTTCTATTTAATTAAATAATCTTTAAATAATTAGAGACACTTTTTTTATTTAATTAAATAACTTCATTTAATTAATTAGGAATGGCT
This sequence comes from Cupressus sempervirens, assembly GCA_028749045.1. Classification (NCBI taxonomy): domain Eukaryota; kingdom Viridiplantae; phylum Streptophyta; class Pinopsida; order Cupressales; family Cupressaceae; genus Cupressus; species Cupressus sempervirens. Next base: position 373,448,302 of record CM053788.1, read on the forward strand.
TCTCATTTAATTAAATAACTTTTTTTAATTAATTAAAAGTAAGTACTCCATTTAATTAAATAATTTCGTTTAATTATTTCAAAATTCTTTTCAAAACTAGTCAACCGTGGTTAAATCTGGTCAATTTTTGGTCAAACTTGATCCTTGCGTATGTGAATATGAGCAAATGTGAGGATGAATTCTAACAACAATTCGATGCAAATTCTCCTTCAACCTTTCAAAATGAAGAGATGAGGGTCTCTTAAATAGACTTTCCTAAAATTCATCAATGGTTGAGATCGATTTCAATCAACGGTCAGGATTAAAGGTGAAGTTCAGTCATAAAGGGAGATTTCCAAATCAAAGAGATTTAACAGATTTAATTTGAGTAAAATAAGGAGTTAACTGATTCAATTTGAGTAGAAAAAGGAGTCAACTGATTTAACTTATTTTTGATTAATAGTGAACTGGAAATTTCCCTTTTTGAACAGAAGAGAGATTTTGTTGAGATATTTAATTTAATAAAATGAGATATGCTCTCATAATTACTTTTTCTATTTAATTAATTAGAGAGACTTTTCTTATTTAATTAAATAACTTCATTTAATTAATTAGGAATGGCTTCTCATTTAATTAAATAAATTAGTTTAATTAATTAGAAATAAGTACTCCATTTAATTAAATAATTTCATTTAATTATTTCAAATTTTTTTCTAAACTAGTCAACTCAAGTCAACTGTGGTTAAATTTGGTCAACTTTTGGTCAAACTTGATCTTTGCGTATATGAATATGAGCAAATGTGAGTATGAATTCAAGCAACAATTCGATGCAAATTCTCATTCAACTTTTCAAAATGAAGAGATGAGGGTGTCTTAAATAGACTTTCTTGGAATTCATCAACGGTTGAGATCAATTTCAATCAACGGTCAGGATTAAAGGTGAAGTTCAGTCATAAAGGGAGATTTTCAAATTAAAGGGAGTTAATAGATATAATTTGAGTAAAATAAGAAGTTAATTGATTCAATTTGAGTAGGAAAATGAGTCAACTGATTTAACTCATTTTTTATCAATAGTGAACTGAAAATTTCCCTTTTTTGAACTGAAGAGATATTTAATTTAATAAAATGAGATATGCTCTCATAATTACTTTTTCTATTTAATTAAATAATCTTTAATTAATTAGAGACACTTTTCTTATTTAATTAAATAACTTTATTTAATTAATTAGGAATGGCTTCTCATTTAATTAAATAACTTTGTTTAATTAATTAGAAGTAATTACTCTATTTAATTAAATAATTTCAAAAAAAAAATTGAAACTAGTCAACTCAAGTCAACCGTGGTTAAATTTGGTCAACTTTTGGTCAAACTTGATCTTTGCGTATGTGAATATGAGAAAATGTGAGTAAGAATTCCAACAACAATTCGATGCAAATTCTCATTCAACCTTTCAAAATGAAGAGATGAGGGTCTCTTAAATAGACTTTCCTACAATTCATCAACGGTTAAGATCGATTTCAATCAACAGTCAGGATTAAAGGTGAAGTTCAGTCATAAAGGGAGATTTCCAAATTAAATGAATTTAACAGATTTAATTTTAGTAAAATAAGGAGTTAACTGATTCAATTTGAGTAAAAAAAGGAGTCAACTGATTTAACTCATTTTTTATTAATAGTGAACTGGAAATTTCTCTTTTTGAACAGAAGAGAGATGTCGTTGAGATATTTAATTTAATAAAATGAGATATGCTCTCATAATTACTTTTTCTATTTAATTAAATAATCTTTAATTAATTAGAAACACTTTTCTTATTTAATTAAATAACTTCATTTAATTAATTAGGAATGGCTTCTCATTTAATTAAATAAATTTGTTTAATTAATTAGAAGTAAGTACTCCATTTAATTAAATTTTTTCGTTTAATTATTTCAAAATTCTTTTCAAAACTAGTCAACTCAAGTCAACAATGGTTAAATCTGGTCAATTTTTGGTCAAACTTGATCTTTGCATGTGTGAATATGAGCAAATGTGAGTATGAACTCCAGCAACAATTCGATTCAAATTCTCATTCAACCTTTGAAAATGAAGAGATGAGGGTCTCTTAAATAGACTTTCCTCGAATTCATCAACGGTTTAGATCGATTTCAATCAACAGTCAGGATTAAAGGTGAAGTTCAGTCATAAAGGAAGGTTTCCAAATTAAAGGGAGTTTACAGATTTAATTTTAGTAAAATAAGGAGTTACCTGATTCAATTTGAGTAGAAAAAGGAGTCAACTAATTTAACTCATTTTTGATCAATAGTGAACTGGAAATTTCACTTTTCGAACTGAAGAGAGATTTTGTTGAGATATTTAATTTAATAAAATGAGATATGTTCTCATAATTACTTTTTCTATTTAATTAAATAATCTTTACTTAATTACAGACACTTTTGTTATTTAATTAAATAACTTCATTTAATTAATTAGGAATGGCTTCTCATTTAATTAAATAATTTTTTTTAATTAATTAGAGGTAAGTACTCCATTTAATTAAATAATTTTGTTTAATTATTTTAAAATTCTTTTCGAAACTAGTCAAGTCAAGTCAACCGCAGTTAAATCTGATCGATTTTTGGTCAAACTTGATTTTTGCGTATGTGAATTTGAGCAAATGTGAGTATGAATTCCAGCAACAATTCGATGCAAATTCTGATTCAACCTTTCAAAACGAAGATATGAGGGTCTCTTAAATAGACTTTCCTGGAATTCATCAACGGTTGAGATCGATTTTAATCAACGGTCAGAATTAAAGGTGAAGTTCAGTCATAAAGAGAGATTTTCGAATTAAAGGGAGTTAACAGATTTAATTTGAGTAAAATAAGGAGTTAACTGATTCAATTTGAGTATAAAAAGGAGTTAACTGATTTAACTCATTTTTGATCAATAGTGAACTAGAAATTTCCCTTTTTGAACTGAAGAGAGATTTTGTTGAGATATTTAATTTAATAAAATGAGATATGCTCTCATAATTACTTTTTCTATTTAATTAAATAATCTTTAATTATTTATAGGCACTTTTCTTATTTAATTAAATAGCTTTATTTAATTAATTAGGAATGGCTTATCATTTAATTAAATAACTTTTTTTAATTAATTAGAAGTAAGTACTCCCTTTAATTAAATAATTTTGTTTAATTATTTCAAAATTCTTTTCGAAACTAGTCAACTCAAGTCAACCGTGGTTAAATATAGTCAACTTTTGGTCAAACTTGATTGTTGCATATGTGAATATGAGCAAATGTGAGTATGAATTCCAGCAACAATTCGATGCAAATTCTCATTCAAGCTTTCAAAATGAAGAGATGAGGGTCTCTTAAATAGACTTTGTTGTAATTCATCAACGGTTGAGATCGATTTCAATCAACGGTCAGGATTTAAAGGTGAAGTTCAGTCATAAAGGGAGATTTCCAAATTAAAGGGAGTTAACAGATTTAAGTTGAGTAAAATAAAGAGTTAACTTATTCAATTTGAGTAGAAAAAGGAGTAAACTCATTTAACTCATTTTTTATCAATAGTGAACCGAAAATTTCCCTATTTGAACAGAAGAGAGATTTTGTCGAGATATTTAATTTAATAAAATGAGATATGCTCTCATAATTACGTTTTCTATTTAATTAAATAATCTTTAATTAATTAGAGATACTTTTATTATTTAATTAAATAACTTCATTTAATTAATTAGGAATGGCTTCTCATTGAATTAAATAACTTTGTTTAATTAATTAGAAGTAAGTACTCAATTTAATTAAATAATTTTGTTTAATTATTTCAAAATTCTTTTGAAACTAGTCAACTCAAGTCAACCGTGGTTAAATCTGGTCAACTTTTAGTCAAACTTGATCTTTGCATATGTGAATATGAGCAAATGTGAGTATGAATTCCAGCAACAATTCGATACAAATTCTCATTCAACCTTTCAAAATGAAGAGATCAGGGACTCTTAAATAGACTTTCTTGGAATTCATCAACGGTTGAGATCAATTTCAATCAACGGTCAGGATTAAAGATGAAGTTCAGTCATAAAGGAAGATTTTCAAATTAAAGGGAGTTAACAGATTTAATTTGAGTAAAATAAACTGTTAACTGATTCAATTTGAGTAGAAAAAGGAGTCAACTGATTTAACTCATTTTTGATGAAAAGTGAACTGGAAATTTCTCTTTTTGAACTAAAGAGAGATTTTGTTGAGATATTTAATTTAATAAAATGAGAGATGCTCTCATAATTAATATTTCTATTTAATTAAATAATCTTTAATTAATTAGAGACACTTTTTTTATTTAATAATCTTTGCGTATGTGAATATGAGCAAATGTGAGTATGAATTTCAGTAACAATTCGACGCAAATTCTCATTCAACCTTTCAAAACGAAGAGATGAGGGTCTCTTAAATAGACTTTCTTAGAATTCATCAAAGATTGAGATCGATTTCAATCAACAGTCAGGATTAAAGGTGAAGTTCAGTCATAAAGGGATATTTCCAAATTAAAGGGAGTTAACAAATTTAATTTGAGTAAAATAAGATGTTAACTTGTTCAATTTTAGTAGAAAAAGGATTCAACTGATTTAACTCATTTTTGATCAATAGTGAATTGGAAATTTCCCTTTTTGAACTGAAGAGAGATTTTGTTGAGATATTTAATTTAATAAAATGAGACATGCTCTCATAATTACTTTTTCTATTTAATTAAATAATTTTTAATTAATTAGAGACATTTTTCTTATTTAATTAAATAACTTCATTTAATTAATTAGGAATGGCTTCTCATTTAATCAAATAACTTTTTTAAATTAATTAGAAGTACTCCATTTAATTAAATAATTTCGTATAATTATTTCAAAACTCTTTTCGAAACTAGTGAACTCAAGTCAATCGTGGTTAAATTTGGTCAACTTTTGGTCAAACTTGATCTTTGCGTATGTGAATATGAGCAAATGTGACTATGAATTCCAGCAACAATTCGATGCAATTTCTCATTCAACATTTCAAAATGAAGAGATGAGGGTCTCTTAAATAGACTTTCCTGAAATTCATCAACGGTTGAAATCGATTTCAATCAGCGGTTAGGATTAAAGGTGAAGTTTAGTCATTAATGGAGATTTCCAAATTAAAGGGAGTTAAAATATTTAATTTGAGTAAAATAAGGATTTACCTGATTCAATTTGAGTAGAAAAAGGAGTCAACTGATTTAACTCATTTTTTATCAATAGTGAACTGGAATTTTCCCTTTTTGAACTGAAGAGAGATTTTGTTGAGATATTTAAGTTAATAAAATGAAATATGCTCTCATAATTACTTTTTCTATTTAATTAAATAATCTTTAATTAATTAGAGCTACTTTTCTTATTTAATTAAATAACTTCATTTAATTAAATAGGAATGACTTCTTATTTAATTAAATAACTTTGTTTAATTAATTATAAGTAAGTACTCCATTTAATTAAATAATTTAATTTAATTATATCAAATTTTTTTCGAAACTAGTCAACTCAAGTCAATTGTGGTTAAATCTGGTCGAACTTGATCTTTGCGTAGGTGAATATGAGCAAATGTGAGTATGAATTTCGGCAACAATTCTTTGCAAATTCTCATTCAACCTTTCAAAATGAAGAGATGAGGTTCTCTTAAATAGACTTTCCTAGAATTCATCAATGGTTGAGATCGATTTCAATCAACAGTCAAGATTAAAGGTGAAGTTCAATCATAAAGGGAGATTTTCAAATTAAAGGGAGTTAACAGATTTAATTTTAGTAAAATAAGGAGTTAACTGATTAATTTTGAGTAGAAAAAAGAGTCAACTGATTTAACTCATTTTTGATCAATAGTGAACTGAAAATTTCTCTTTTTGAACTGAAGAGACATTTTATTGAGATATTTAATTTAATAAAATGAGATATGCTCTCATAATTAGTTTTTCTATTTAAGTAAATAATCTTTAATTAATTTGAGACACTTTTCTTATTTAATTAAATAACTTCATTTAATGAATTAGGAATGGCTTCTTATTTAATTAAATAACTTTGTTTGATTAATTAGAAGTAAATACTTCATTTAATTAAACAATTTCGTTTAATTATTTCAAAATTCTTTTCGAAACTAGTCAACTCAAGTCAACCGTGGTTAAATGTGGTTAACTTTTGGTCAAACTTGATCTTTGCGTATGTGAATATGAGCAAATGTGAGTATGAATTCCAGCAACAATTCGATGCAAATTCTCATTCAATTGTTCTAAATGAAGAGATGAGGGTCTCTTAAATAGACTTTCTTGAAATTCATCAACGGTTGAGATCGATTTCAATCAACGGTCATGATTAAAGGTGAAGTTTAGTCATAAAGGGAGATTTCCAAATTAAAGAGAGTTAATAGATTTAATTTGAGTAAAATAAAGAGCAAACTAATTCAATTTGAGTAGAAAAAGGAGTCAACTGATTTAACTCATTTTTTATCAATAGTGAACTGGAAATTTCTTTTTTTGAACTGAAGAAAGATTTTGTTGAGATATATAATTTTATAAAATGAGATATGCTCTCATAATTACTTTTTCTATATAATTAAATAATCTTTAATTAATTAGATACACTTTTCTTATTTATTTAAGTAACTTCATTTAATTAATTAGGAATGGCTTCTCATTTAGTTAAATAATTTTGTTTAATTAATTAGAAGTAAGTACTCCATTTAATTAAATTATTTTAATTTTTTTTTTGAAACTAGTCAACCGTGGTTAAATTTGGTCAACTTTTGGTCAAACTTGATCTTTGCGTATGTGAATATGGGCAAATGTGAGTATGAATTCCAGCAACAATTCGATGCAAATTCTCATTCAACCTTTGAAAATGAAGATATGAGGGTCTCTTAAATAGACTTTCCTGGAATTCATCAACGGTTGAGATCGATTTCAATCAACGGTCAGGATTAAAGGTGAAGTTCAGTCATAAAGAGAGATTTCAAAATTAAAAAGAGTTAACAGATTTAATTTTACTAAAATAAAGAGTTAACTGATTCAATTTGAGTAGCAAAAAAGATTCAACTGATTTAACTAATTTTTTATCAATAGTGAACTGGAAATTTCCCTTTTTGAACTGAAGAGAGATTTTGTTGAGATATTTAATTTAATAAAATGAGATATGCTCTTATAATTACTTTTTCTATTTTATTAAATAATCTTTCATTAATTAGACACACTTTTCTTATTTAATTAAATAACTTCATTTAATTAATTAGGAATGGTTTCTTATTTAATTAAATAACTTTGATTAATTAAATAGAAGTAAGTACTCCATTTAATTAAATAATTTAGTTTAATTATTTCAATTTTTTCTTTTGAAACTAGTCAACTCAAGTCAACCGTGGTTAAATTTGGTCAAACTTGATCTTTGCGTATGTGAATATGAGCAAAATGTGAGTATGAATTCAAGCAACAATTCGATGCAAATTCTCATTCAACCTTTCAAAATGAAGAGATGAGGGTCTCTCAAATAGACTTTCTTGGAATTCATCATTGGTTGAGATCGATTTCAGTCAACAGTCAGGATTAAAAGTGAAGTTCAGTCATAGAGGGAGATTTCCAAATTAAAGGGAGTTAACATATTTAATTTGAGTAAAATAAGAAGTTAACTGATTCAATTTGAGTAGAAAAAAAAGTTAACTAATTTAACTCATTTTTTATCAATAGTGAACTGAAAATTTTCCTTTTTGAACTAAAGAGAGATTTTGTTGAGATATTTAATTTAATAAAATGAGATATGCTCTTATAATTACTTTTTCTATTTAATTAAATAACTTCATTTATTTAATTAGGAATGGCTTCTCATTTAATTAAATAAATTTCTTTAATTAATTAGAAGTAAGTACTCCATTTAATTAAATAATTTTGTTTAATTATTTAAAAATTCTTTTCGAAACTAGTCAACTCAAGTCAACCATGCTTAAATTTGGTCAACTTTTGGTCAAACTTGATCGTTGCGTATGTGAATATGAGCAAATGTGAATATGAATTCTAGCAACAATTCGATGCAAATTCTCATTCAACCTTTCAAAATGAAGAGATGAGGGTCTCTTAAATAGACTTTCCTGGAATTCATCAACGATTGAGATCGATTTCAATCAATGGTCAGGATTAAAGGTGATGTTCAGTCATAAAGGGAGATTTTCAAATTAAAGGGAGTTAACAGATTTACTTTGAGTAAAATAAGGAGTTAACTGATTCAATTTGAGTAAAATAAGGAGTTAACTGATTTAACTCATTTTTGATCAATAGTAAACTGAAAATTTCCTCTTTTGAACTGAAGAGAGATTTTGTTGAGATATTTAATTTAATAAAATGAGATATGCTCTCATAATTACTTTTTCTATTTAATTAAATAATCTTTAGTTACTTAGAGACACTTTTCTTATTTAATTAAATAACTTCATTTAATTAATTAGGAATGGCTTCTCTTTTAATTAAACAACTTTGTTTAATTAATTAGAAGCAAGTACTCCATTTAATTAAATAATTTAGTTTAATTATTTCAAAATTCTTTTCAAAACTAGTCAACTCAAGTCAACCATGGTTAAATCTGGTCAACTTTTGTTCAAACTCGATCTTTGCGTATGTGAATATGAGAAAATGTGAGTATGAATTTCAGCAACAATTCGATGCAAATTCTCATTCAACCTTTCAAAATGAAGAGATGAGGGTCTCCTAAATAGACTTTCTTGAAATTCATCAACGGTTGAGATCGATTTCAATCAACGGTCAGGATTAAAGGTGAAGTTCAGTCATAAAGAGAGATTTCTAAATTAAAGGGAGTTAACAGATTTAATTTGAGTAAAATAAGGAGTTAACTGATTCAATTTGAGTAGAAAAATGAGTTAACTGATTTGTCATGCTCAAAACTACGAGGGCAAAAACACACACAAATCTTTTTTTTGAATAATAATTAATAATCAAACATGCTCAAAGTTGAAAGGATCGATTACAGTTTAAGAAAAGTTTCTCTACAACATTTTTGGTTTAAAAACTTTTGTGGAGGAATACATCGACAGGATTCTGAAGTACATTGTGATTAGGTTGATATAAAGGTTTACTGATTTGCTATTACATTGCTTAAACACTCATGCGAAAATTATTTTAATAACAATCTAAAGAAGATTGGATTTAGATTATTCGAATAACTTAAGCTATTAGGACACTAATAAAACAAATTTTTAAAGATACAATTAATACCAACATTTCTTAAATCTCCAACTTAACTTAGTTTTCAACAAAAATTTAATCGAATATAACTTAGATCTAAACTAATTCAATATTAATTTCATCTTTAACTAAGTTATTTTAAACTAACTAACTAAACCTATAGTTGATCTAATCATTCATAAAAGAACATCTAATCTATTAAATAGAACTTAACTTTTCAATTTGAATAAAATTTAAAGACTATTAATTAAAACATGAAATTTAAACTAGCATTACTAAAGCAATATATATATAAAATTTAAACAATATACTTTAATCAAATTACACTTTAAACTAATATAAAAAAAAACTAAAAACAAATAATAAAACAACTTAACAATTCTAAATCTAAACTTAAGTTTTTAAAAAAAAAGAAACTAACTAATAAACTAAGAATCACCCCAAACAAAATAAATTAAATACTAACCTAATATATTAAACATACTAAATTAACATAACACTAATCAAATTTCTAAAACATATTACCAAATCTAATCTTAACCTACTAACTAACTAAACAACTACCTATTAACATGGACTCCACTAACCCCTAACTCCAACTAACCCCAAACCTAACCACTACCCTTTATCTTAACCCCCCCTACATCCCTACACCCCCTACTGCCTAGGCCTGCGCTTTCCCAAGCGCGGAGAGGGTGCGATGCCCCATACTGACCTTGCATCAGTCTTGCCGCCCCTCTCCATTAAAGCCCCCAAAAATGGCGCTCAACCAAAGCAAAAAGGGGTATAATTTTTCAAAGTTTTAACTCTAAAACAAACTCCATCCAAAAGTAAAGGCCTGCATCCCAAGATGGATGTGACCAATGATGTCACCCATCATCATGGTAAAAGACTTGCAATTCATTTTTTTAATAAAACCCTTTAAAGATATGTATTTCTAAGACTGACGCCCAAGGAGAGAAAGTAAGACATTAAAATGAAAAGTTTTATAGGTAACAATAAAATATTTATTATATTAGTTTAAAATTATATTTACACCTTTTCTAAATATCATTATTATTCTAATTTAATTGTACAAGCTTTAACATATGTTTTAAAAGAGGATATTTACAAGAATATTCTCTATTCCAAAACTTTTAAATCTTAAGCCCATACAAAAGGCAGAGAGTTTTCTTACTCTCTTGGGCCTTTTTTTTTTGAAAAATTTCTAAGTGTAGGATTACAAACAATGCATGAATATTTTTTTTTTTCTAGAAAATTGGAATAGAATTAAAACATTGATTTATCCATTTACTCAATAATGCAAGTTTTATTTATATTCAATAATCATAAAGCCATTTTTACATAAATGAACATAAAATTTCCATTTCCAACATATATGACACAACTTGATATAATGCAAAACTGAACATCATCAATTCCATCCAAATTTTAAAATTCACCCATCTAAAATTAAATTTCACAATTACATCACATGACAAACAATTATACCCAACACCAATTTTATTGGCCAACCTGATTCAAAGGCTCAGCCAGGAAAGAATCAGGAAGAAAACTCGGCTTCGTTGCCTATTTATAGTAAGGTTTTAAAAATACAATTTCATAGGATATCAATCCCAATTACAACAATTTTATCCAATTTTCTTCATGATCATAATCAAGGAGTTTGTAATATTTTTTGAATCTCATTTCAAGAACCATGGAAGAAACCAATAACTGATCGGGTGACAACCAAATAGAACCAAAAGAACATCAAGCATGAATAATCATACATGGTTTACACAATAAGATTCACAATGAATCAAGACTAGGGAAAGGTGGATTCTTCCAACTGGAGAAGTCAAGCACAACACCAATTCAGATGCCCAATCGGGGCCAATAACCAAGAACTTTTGTTCTTCCATTTAAACTTACCATACTCATACCAGGTTTGTGCTGACGGGTAGGGGCCCATAACACCCTACCCTTTATCCCTCTTCTCATCCTGAGAAGAGACTCTGCACAGGTTGGAGTCCAACTAAATAGACCTCTCCCAAAATTGGTCACTTCTGCCCTCTCCTAGGGTGAGTAATACCAAAACACCCATGCAAGGAAACTCAAAATTTCAAACATAAACAAGAAAGGAAAACAACCAAAATAACATGGTTTACAAATCTTTCCAACATACCCACAACCATACAACAGTGAAACAACAACAAAGTAACAAGAACATGAAACAAAACATAAAAACTGAATAAGGGAGATGGGAGTTTCCTACCTTCACAAAGAGGTAATGGAAATGAACCAGTTTGAGTAGAGTATCCCTCCTTCCTTCAAGCTTCAAGAAAATCTTCTCTAAATGTAGAGATTGGGTAACCCCCACAACTAGTCCAAGGAAGGCCTCTAAATAAGCCTCCAACTCAACCACCCATAAGGAGCAATAACTATTTCCACCCACTAACCAATCTAGAAACTCTTAACTCAACCTACACCATGGTTAAACCCCAAGTGGAGATGAGGTGAGGTGACTCAAAATAACCATGGTCAATTTTCGCACAAAGGCAAAAAGGGACTTTTTGAGTGACCTCAAAAGTCAGAAAAAGGGGCTTAGGGGTTGGAAAAGACCCCTAACCCATACCCATACCCTATGGTTAGAATAATAACATGTTTTAAAGCCTTAGGAAAGAGGTTTAGAGTCAAATAAAATCTAGGAATAAAATAGGTTCATCTAACTACTCTATCTTGAAATTTAAGAACTAATTCAAATTAGGGATGACTAACCCTAATTAAGAACCTAATAGAAAAAATGACACTAACTTAAACCAACCTGGTCCAAAGGTTAAACACTTAACCCTACACAACACACCGAAGCACATAAACATTTTACGAGTGTCAAGCGACACTGAAAGAACATAATTACGAACATTAACATTCACTGAACAAGGAATATGCATACATACATCACACAATACAAATACGTGATTTACGAACAACAAGGTATCCAAAATTTAGCACATGGAGATCAGTTTTGTTCCTCCGTAGGGTTTCTCGACTAAATATCTGCACACTCATTACACACATTAGTAGTCCCATAAAATCACATGCACATAAATGTATAGGTATTTAGAATTCACATAAATTAAAACATTCATCAGTAAGGGTTCCGTCATCCTACATAATTCTTAACCGTTTAAAATATCTTAAATCAAAATCTCAATCCTACATTTACTGATTTCATCAACATACATATACATGAACATTAAATGACAATCATCAAATATATTTGAAAATAACATCACACAACATGAAATAATAAAATATGTTCTAAGCATCAGATAATGTCTCAACATCTCGAGTCGTGTATAACAAAATAAGGGTAATGTATCACTATGCTACGATGGGTCGAGCGCCAGGCCTCACATGATTTAACTCATTTTTTATCAATAGTGAACTGGAAATTTCTTTTTTTGAACTGAAGAGAGATTTTGCTGAGATATTTAATTTGATTAAATCAGATATGCTCTCATAATTACTTTTTCTATTAAATTAAATAATCTTTAATTAATTAGAGACAATTTTTTAATTTAATTAAATAGATTCATTTAATTAATTAGGAATGGCTTCTCATTTAATTAAATAACTTTGTTTAATTAATTAGATGTAAGGACTCCATTTAATTAAATAATTTTGTTTAATTATTTCAAAATTCTTTTCAAAATTAGTCAACTCAAGTCAACCATGGTTAAATCTGGTCAACTTTTGGTCAAACTTGATCTTTGCGTATGTGAATATGAGCAAATGTGAGTATCAATTCCAGCAACAATTCGATGCGAATTCTCACTCAACCTTTCAAAATAAAGAGATGAGGGTCTCTTAAATAGACTTTCCTAAAATTCATCAATGGTTGAGATTGATTTCAATCAACGGTCAGGATTAAAGGTGAAGTTCAGTCATAAAGGGAGATTTCCAAATTAAAAAGAATTAACAGATTTAATTTGAGTAAAATAAGGAGTTAACTGATTTAGTTTGAGTAGAAAAAGGAGTTAACTCATTTAACTCATTTTTGATCAATAGTGAACTCGAAATTTCCCTTTTTGAATTGAAGAGAGATTTTGTTGATATATTTAATTTAATAAAATGAGATATGCTTTCATAATTACTTTTTCTATTTAATTAAATAATCTTTAATTAATTAGAGACACTTTTCTTATTTAAATAAATAACTTCATTTAATTAATTAGGAATGGCTTCTCATTTAATTAAATAACTTTGTTTAATTAATTAGATGTAAGGACTCCATTTAATTAAATAATTTCGTTTAATTCTTTTAAAAATCTTTTCGAAACTAGTCAACTCAAGTCAACTATGGTTAAATTTGGTCAACTTCTGGCCAAACTTGATCTTTGCGTATGTGAATATGAGCAAATGTTAGTATGTATTCCAGCAACAATTCGATGCAAATTCTCATTCAACCTTTCAAAATGAAGAGATGAGGGTCCCTTAAATAGACTTTCTTGGAATTCATCAATAGTTGAGATCGATTTCAGTTAACGGTCAAAATTAAAGGTGAAGTTCAGTCATAAAGGGAGATTTCCAAATTAAAGGAAGTTAATAGATTTAATTTGAGTAAAAGGAGTTAACTGATTCAATTTGAGTAGAAAAAGGTGTTAACTGATTTAACTCATTTTTTATCAATAGTGAACTGGAAATTTCCCTTTTTGAACTGAAAAGAGATTTTGTTGAGATATTTAATTTAATAAAATGAGATATGTTCTTATAATTGCTTTTTCTATTTAATTAAATAATCTTTAATTAATTAGAGACACTTTTCTTATTTAATTAAATAACTTCATTTAATTAATTAGGAATGGCTTCTCATTTAATTAAATATCTTTGTTTAATTAATTATAAGTAAGTACTCCATTTTATTAAATAAATTTGTTTAATTATTTTAAAATTCTTTTCGAAACTAGTCAACTCAAGTCAACCGTGGTTTAATTTGGTCAACTTTTGGTCAAACTTGATCATTCCGTATATGAATATGAGCAAATGTGAGTATGAATTCCAGCAACAATTCGATGTAAATTTTCATTCAACCTTTCAAAAGGAACAGATGAGGGTCTCTTAAATAGACTTTCCTGAAATTTATCAACGATTGAGATCGATTTCAATCAATGGTCAGGATTAAAGGTGAAGTTCAGTCATAAAGGGAGATTTTCAAATTAAAGGGAGTTAACAGATTTGATTTGAGTAAAATAAGGAGTTAACTGATTGAATTTGAGTAAAAAAAGCAGTTAACAGATTTAACTCATTTTTTATCAATAGTAAACAGGAAATTTCCCTTTTTGTACTGAAGAGAGATTTTGTTGAGATATTTAATTTAATAAAATGAGATATGCTCTAATAATTTACTTTTTCTATTTAATTAAATAATCTTTAATTAATTAGAGACACTTTTCTTATTTAATTAAATAACTTCATTTAATTCATTAGGAATGACTTCTCATTTAATTAAATAACTTTGTTTAATTGATTAGAAGCAAGTACTCCATTTAATTAAATAATTTCTTTTAATTATTTAAAATTTTTTTTTTGAAACTAGTCAACTCAAGTCAATCGTGGTTAAATCTGGTCAACTTTTGGTCAAACTTGATCTTTGCATATGTGAATATGAGCAAATGTGAGTATGAATTTTAGAAACAATTCGATGCAATTTCTCATTTAACTTTTCAAAATGAAGAGATGAGGGTCTCTTTAATAGACTTTCCTGAAATTCATCAACGATTGAGATCGATTTCAATCAACGGTCAGGATTAAAGGTGAAATTCAGTCATAAAGGGAGATTTTGAAATTAAAGGGAGTTAACAGATTTAATTTGAGTAAAATAAAGAGTTAACTGATTCAATTTGAGTAGAAAAAAGAGTTAACTCATTTAACTCATTTTTTATCAATAGTGATTTGAAAATTTCCCTTTTTGAACTGAAGAGAGATTTTGTTGAGATATTTAATTTAATAAAATGAGATATGCTCTCATAATTACTTTTTCTATTTAATTAAATAATTTTTAATTAATTAGAGACAATTTTCTTATTTAATTAAATAACTTTATTTAATTAATTAGGAATGACTTCTCATTTAATTAAAAAATTTTCTTTAATTAATTAGAAGTAAGTACTCTATTTAATTAAATAATTTCGTTTAATAATTTCAAAATTCTTTTCAAAACTAGTCAACTCAAGTCAACCATGGTTAAATCTGGTCAACTTTTGGTTAAACTTGATCTTTGTGTATGTGAATATGAGCAAATGTGAGTATGAATTTCAGTAACAATTCGATGCAAATTCTCATTCAACCTTTCAAAACGAAGATATGAGGGTCTCTTAAATAGACTTTCCTAGAATTCATCAAAGATTGAGATCAATTTCAATCAACAGTCAAGAATAAAGGTGAAGTTCAGTCATAAAATTTAATGCCCCGCCAAAGGATCCAAAGAATTTCACTAAGTTTACCAAACAATTTCACTAAGTTTGTGATGAATTAAAATTTTTTTCTTAAAAAGGTAATTGTTCTCTAAATTTATCCAATAATTTCATTAATGAATTTGGTCTTAAATCTTGAAACCATTTTCAAATCTATTTCAATTTGATTCTAATTCGAACCCAAACCCGTTTCTCTTTTTTTAAAATCCATGCATATAAAATTCTCAAATAAATTTAATTGCCCAAATTGAAAATGCATACAATAAAAATATGAAATTCCTCAGAAGACATATGGAAGACACGAAGAAGATAGAAATACATGATGCGGAAATAGCATAAGAAAAATCACAAGAATCTACCTGGATTCTGATGCTAATTCGCTCTTCCTCTGAAAACTCGCAGAGCAAGCTCCCTTCTTCAAAGTTCTTGAGTCCTCCAATGTTCCAATTGCTTTCCACCCCCCTCCCTAAGCTTCTATGAATGCCTCAATATAAAGAGCTCTCAAGAAACCTTTGGATTACTTTTTGAAACCGCTAAAAGGTGTTATCAACTAAGCATGGGTCTTTTCCAATTCTTTTTGATGAGTCATAAAATTGTAGACACATTGTGCTTAATTGATGCACTAACCCCCATGTTGTTGACACATGTTAATTCCCATGCAAGCTTATAACTCCAATTTTCTTTTTAAATAATCTCTATTTAAATTTTATAACTTTCATTTTAATTTTTATAACTTTTATTATTATTATTTTATTTATTACTTTATTATTATTTTATAATTATTATTAATTTTAATTTTTAGTTTTCTTTTATTTAATTCCTTTTCTCCAATAATTCACATTTAATTAATTACAATCAAAATATCAAAGATCGTGATATTTTATTAATTTTTTCAAATAAATAATTTATTAATTAAATCTATTTATTAAGACTTAATTAATGAAAAATTCACCATAGACCTCCAAGATAAAATATGAAAACCCATCATAGAACAAATCATACAAAATAAATTTAAAGGATTAAAAATCACAAAATATGTCATCCGACACATTCATTAAGTATTCAATTCAGATACTTGTCCTAATTTTTCAATTAGGACAAATGGCTCAAAGGGTTTGAATTTGGACTTGAAAATTCATCTCCCCTCTCTTATCATTGAGATAATGTGATAGGGTACACTCATCTTGGCAATTCAGTGAAGTTGATACCCAGTACTTGCAACATGCATAAAAATTATGCATGTACAAACACAATATATACTAAACTAAATAGACAATGGTAGGAAGTGGTGCATTGTGTAGATCCCGACTAGTAGGTGACTATGACTCCCTTCCTTAACCACATCGGACACGCCATACAAAAGCAAACACGCAAGGCAAACACGCACACCATACACATGCAATTATGTGGTAAGTATCCATAAGAAAGCACATATGATAATAAATCACCTTACTAATCATCATTAATAATTGAAAGAAATGTAATAATCATCATCAATAATTGTGAACACTAAAAATAATCATCATACATACATGAAATGTAGAGTCTAAGTAATCTCATCAAATAATAAACTGAATCCATAGCACAATATCTGATAATTTCAAAAGAATGGTGCTAACCAACAACATAAAACTAGTTTTAAAAAAGTTCAACAACGATAACAAAATGTGAACTAGGGGCAGGCACTACATAAAGGAAGATTTCCAAATTAAAGGGAGTTAACAGATTTAATTTGAGTAAAATAAGGAGTTAACTGATTCAATTTAAGTAGAAAAAGGAGTTAACTAATTTAACTCATTTTTTATCAAATAGTAAACTGGAAATTTTCTTTTTTGAACTGAAGAGAGATTTTGTTGAGATATTTAATTTAATAAAATGAGATATGCTCTCATAATTACTTTTTTTATTTAATTAAATAATCTTTAATTAATTAGAGACACTTTTTTTATTTAGTTAAATAACTTCATTTAATTAATTAGGAATGGCTTCTCATTTAATTAAATAACTTTGTTTAATTAATTAGAAGTAAGTACTCCATTTAATTAAATAATTATGTTTAATTATTTCAAAATTCATTTCAAAATTGGTCAACTCAAGTCAACCATGGTTAAATCGAGTCAACTTTTGGTCAAACTTGATCTTTGCGTCTGTGAATATGAGCAAATGTGAGTATGAATTTCAGCAAAAATTCAATGCAAATTCTCATTCAACATTCAAAACGAAGAGATGAGGGTCTCTTAAATAGACTTTCTTGGAATTCATCAATGGTTGAGATCGATTTCAGTCAACAGTCAGGATTAAAGGTGAAGTTCAGTCATAAAGGGAGATTTCCAAATTAAAGGGAGTTAACAGATTTAATTTGACTAAAATAAAGAGTTAACTGAATCAATTTGAGTAGAAAAAGGAGTTAACTGATTTAACTCATTTTTTATCAATAGTGAACTGGAAATTTCCTTTATTGAACTAAAGAGAGATTTTGTTGAGATATTTAATTTAATAAAATGAGATATGCTCTCATAATTACTTGTTCTATTTAATTAAATAATCTTTAATTAATTAGAGATAGTTTTCTTATTTAATTAAATAACTTCATTTAATTAATTAAGAATGGCTTCTCATTTAACTAAATAATTTTTTTTAATTAATTAAAAGTAAGTACTCCATTTAATTAAATAATTTTGTTTAATTATTTCAAAATTCTTTTAGAAACTAGTCAACTCAAGTCAACCGTGGTTAAATCTGGTCAACTTTTGGTCAAATTTGATCTTTGCGTATGTGAATATGAACAAATGTGAGTATGAATTCCAGCAACAATTCGATGCAAATTCTCATTCAACCTTTTAAAACAAAGAGATGAGGGTCTCTTAAATAGACTTTTTCGAAATTCATCAATAGTTGAGATCGATTTCAATCAACGGTCAGGATTAAAGGTGAAGTTTAGTCATAAAGGGAGATTTCGAAATTAAAGCGAGTTAAGAGATTTAATTTGAGTAAAATAAGAAGTTAACTGATTCAATTTGAGTAGAAAAAAGAGCTAACTGATTTAACTCATTTTTTATCAATAGTGAACTGGAAATTTCCCTTTTTGAACTGAAGAGAAATTTTTTTAAAATATTTAATTTAATAAAATGAGATATGCTCTCATAATTACATTTTCTATTTAATTAAATAATCTTTAATTAATTAGAGACACATTTCTTATTTAATTAAATAGCTTCATTTAATTAATTAGGAATGGCTTCTCATTTAATTAAATAACTTTGTTTAATTAATTAGAAGTAAGTACTCCATTTAATTAAATAATTTCATTTAATTATTTCAAATTTTTTTCGAAACTAGTCAACTCAAGTCAACCGTGGTTAAATGTGGTCAACTATTTGTCAAACTCGATCTTTGCGTATGTGAATATGAGCAAATGTGAGTATGAATTTCAGCAACAATTTGATGCAAATTCTCATTCAAACTTTCAAAACGAAGAGATGAGGGTATCTTAAATAGACTTTCCTAGACTTTCTTAAATAGATTTAATTTGAGTAAAATAAGAAGTTAACTGATTCAATTTGACTAGAAAAAGTAGTTAAATGATTTAACTCATTTTTTATCAATAGTGAACTAGAAATTTTCCTTTTTGAACTGAAGAGAGATTTTGTTGAGATATTTAATTTAATAAAATGAGATATGCTCTCATAATTACTTTTTCTATTTCATTAAATAATCTTTAATTAATTAGAGTCACTTTTCTTATTTAATTAAATAACTTCATTTAATTAATTAGGAATGGCTTCTAATTTAATTATATAAGTTTGTTTAATTAATCAGAAGTAAGTACTCCGTTTAATTAAATAATTCCGTTTAATTATTTCAAAATTGTTTTTGAAACTAGTCAACTCAAGTCAACCGTGGTTAAATCTGGTCAACTTTTGGTCAAACTTGATCTTTGGGTATGTGAATATGAGCAAATGTGAGTATGAATTCTAGCAACAATTCGATGCAAATTCTCATTCAACCTTTCAAAATGAAGAGATGAGGGTCTCTTAAATAGACTTTCGTAGAATTTATCAATGGTTGAAATCGATTTCAATCACTGGTCAGGATTAAAGGTGAAGTTCAGTCATAAAGGGAGATTTTCAAATTAAAGGGAGTTAACAAACTTAATTTGAGTAAGATAAAGAGTTAACTGATTCAATTTGAGTAAAAAAAGGAGTTAGTTGATTTAACTCATTTTTTATCAATAGTGAACTAAAAATTTCCCTTTTTCAACTTAAGAGAGGTTTTGTTGAGATATTTAATTTAATAAAATGAGATATGTTCTCATAATTACTTGTTGTATTTAATTAAATAATTTTTAATTAATTAGAGACACGTTTCTTATTTAATTAAATAACTTCATTTCATTAATTAGGAGTGGCTTCTAATTTAATTAAATAACTTTGTTTAATTAATTAGAAGTAAGCACTCTATTTAATTAAATAATTTTGTTTAATTATTTAAAAATTCTTTTCAAAACTAGTCAACCGTGGTTAAATCTGGTCAACTTTTCGTCAAACTTGATCTTTGCCTATGTGAATATGAGCAAATGTGAGTGTGAATTCTAGCAACAATTGGATGCAAATTCTCATTCAGCCTTTCAAAATGAAGAGATGAGGGTCTCTTAAATAGACTTTCCTGGAATTCATCAACGGTTGAGATCAATTTCAATCAATGGTCAAGATTAAATGTGAAGTTCAGTCATAAAGGGAAATTTTCAAATTAAAGGGAGTTAACAGATTTAATTTGAGTAAAATAAGGAGTTAACTGATTCAATTTGAGTAGAAAAAGGAGTTAACTAATTTAACTCATTTTTTATCAATAGTGAACTAGAAATTACTCTTTTTGAACCAAAGAGAGATTTTGTTGAGATATTTAATTTAATAAAATGAGATATGCTCTCATAATTACTTTTTTTATTTAATTAAATAATCTTTAATTAATTAGACACTTTTTTTATTTAATTAAATAACTTCATTTCATTAATTAGGAATGGCTTCTCATTTAATTAAATAAGTTTTTTTAATTAATTAGAAGTAAGTACTCCATTTAATTAAATAATTTTGTTTAATTATTTCAAAATTCTTTTTGAAACTAGTCAACTCAAGTAACACGTGGTTAAATCTGATCAACTTTTTCTATTTAATTAAATAATCTTGAATTAATTAGAGACACTTTTCTTATTTAATTAAATAACTTCGTTTAATTAATTAGGAATGGCTTCTCATTTAATTAAATAACTTTGTTTAATTAATTAGAAGTAAGTACTCCATTTAATTAAATAATTAAGCTTAATTATTTAAAAATTCTTTTCAAAACTAGTCAACTCAAGTCAACCGTGGTTAAATCCGGTCAACTTTTGGTCAAACTTGATCTTTGCGTATGTGAATATGAGCAAATGTGAGTCTGAATTTCAGCAACAATTCGATGCAAATTCTCATTCAACCTTTCAAAACGAAGAGATGAGGCTCTCTTAAATAGACTTTCCTGCAATTCATCAACAGATGAGATCGATTTCAATCAACGGTCAGGATTAAAGGTGAAGTTCAATCATAAAGGAAGATTTCCAAATTAAAGGGAGTAACAGATTTAATTTGAGTAAAATAAGGAGTTAACTGATTTAAATCATTTTTTATCAATAGTGAACTTCAAATTTCCCTTTTTAAGTTGAAGAGAGATTTTGTTGAGATATTTAATTTAATAAAATGAGATATGCTATCATAATTACTTTTTCTATTTAATTAATTATAGACACTTTTCTCATTTAATTAAATAACTTTGTTTAATTAATTAGGAATGGCTTCTTATTTAATTAAATAACTTTGTTTAATTAATTAGAAGTAAGTACTCCATTTAATTAAATAATTTCATTTAATTATTTCAAAAAAAATTTTGAAACTAATCAACTCAAGTCAATCGTGGTTAAATTTGGTCAACTTTTGGTCAAACTTGATCTTTGCGTATGTGAATATGAGCAAATGTGAGTATGAATTCCAACAACAATTCGATGCAAATTCTCATTCAACCTTTCAAATCGAAGGGATGAGGGTCTCTTAAATAGACTTTCTTAGAATTTATCAACGATTGAGATTGATTTCAATCAATAGTCAGGATTAAAGGTAAAGTTCGGTCATAAAGGAAGATTTCCAAATTAAAGGGAGTTAATAGGTTTAATTTGAGTAAAATAAGGAGTTAAGTGATTCAATTTGAATAGAAAAAAGAGTTAACTAATTGAACTCATTTTTATCAATAGTGAATTGAAATTTTACTTTTTTCAACTGAAGAGAGATTTTGTTGAGATATTTAATTTAATAAAATGAGATATGCTCTAGTAAATACTTTTTCTATTTAATTAAATAATCTTTAATTCATTAGAGACACTTTTCTTATTTAATTAAATAACTTCATTTAATTAATTAAGAATGGCTTCTCATTTAATTAAATAAATTTGTTTAATTAATTAGAATTAAGTACTCCATTTAATTAAATAAATTTGTTTAATTATTTCAAAATTCTTTTCGAAACTAGTCAACTCAAATCAACCATGGTTAAATCTGGTCAACTTTTGGTCAAACTTGCTCTTTACGTATGTGAATATGAGCAAATGTGAGTATGAATTCCAACAACAATTCGATGCAAATTCTCATTCAACCTTTCAAAACAAAGAGATGAGGGTCTCTTAAATAGACTTTACTGGAATTCATCAACGGTTGAGATAGATTTCAATCAATCGTCAGGATTAAAAGTGAAGTTCAGTCACAAAGATAGATTTTCAAATTAAAGGGAGTTAATAGATTTAATTTGAGTAAAATAAGGAGTTATCTAATTCAATTTGAGTATAAAAAGGAGTTAAGTAATTTAACTCATTTTTGATCAATACTGAACTGGAAATTTCCCTTTTTGAAATGAAGACAGATTTTGTTGAGATATTTAATTTAATAAAATGAGATATGATCTCATAATTACTTTTTCTATTTAATTAAATAATTTTTAATTAATTAGAGAGACTTTTCTTATTTAATTAAATAATTTCATTTAATTAATTAGGAATGGCTTCTCATTTAATTAAATAACTTTGTTTAATTAATTAGAAGTAACTACTCCATTTAATTAAATAATTTCGTTTAATTATTTTAAAATTCTTTTCAAAATTAGTCAACTCAAGTCAACCGTGGTTAAATTTGGTCAACTTTTGGTCAAACTTGATCTTTGCGTATGTGAATATGAGCAAATGTGAATACAAATTCCAGCAACAATTCGATGCAAATTCTCATTCAACCTTTCAAAACGAAAAGATGAGGGTGTCTTAAATAGACTTTCTTAGAATTCATCAATAGTTTAGATCGATTTCAATCAACGGTCATGATTAAATGTGAAGTTCAGTCATAAAGGGAGATTTCCAAATTAAAGGAATTTAGCAGATTTAAATTGAGTAAAATAAGGAGTTAACTGAGTCAATTTGAGTAGAAAAAAGAGTTAACTAATTTAACTCATTTTTGATTAATAGTAAACTGAAAATTTTCCTTTTTGAACTGAAGAGAGATTTTGTTGAGATATTTAATTTAATAAAATGAGATATGTTCTCTTAATTACTTTTTCTATTTAATTAAATAATCTTTAATTAATTAGAGACAACTTTCTTATTTAATTAAATAACTTCATTTAATTAATTAAGAATGGCTTCTCATTTAATTAAATAACTTTTTTTAATTAATTAGAATTAAGTACTCCATTTAATTAAATAATTTCCTTTAATTATTTAAATTTTTTTCGAAACTAGTCAACTCAAGTCAACCATGGTTAAATCTAGTCAACTTTTGGTCAAACTTGATCTTTGTGTATGTGAATATGAGCAAATGTGAGTATGAATTCCAGCAACAATTCGACGCAAATTCTTATTCAACTTTTCAAAATGAAGAGAAGAGTGTCTCTTCAATAGACTTTCTTAGAATTCATCAATTATTGAGATCGATTTCAATCAACGGTCAGAATTAAAAGTGAAGTTCAGTCATAAAAAGAGATTTTCAAATTAAAGAGAGTTAAAAGATTTAATTTGAGTAAAATAAGGAGTTAACTGATTCAATTTGAGTAGAAAAAGGAGTTAACTAATTTAACTCATTTTTTATCAATAGTGAACTGAAAATTTCCCTTTCTGAACTGAAGAGAGATTTTGTTGAGATATTTAATTTAATAAAATGAGATATGCTCTCATATTTACTTTTTCTATTTAATTAAATAATCTTTAATTAATTAGAGACAATTTTCTTCTTTAATTAAATAACTTCATTTAATTAATTAGGAATGGCTTCTCATTTAATTAAATAATTTTGTTTAATTAATTAGAAGTAAGTACTCTATTCAATTAAATAATTTCATTTAATTATTTCAAAAAAAAATTTGAAGCTAGTCAACTCAAGTCAACGGTGGTTAAATCTAGTCAACTTTTGGTCAAACTTGATCTTTGCGTATGTGAATATGAGCAAATGTGAGTATGAATTCTATCGACAACTCGATTCAAATTCTCATTCAACCTTTCAAAATGAAGAGATGAGTGTCTCTTAAATAGACATTCCTAGAATTCATCAACAGTTGAGATCGATTTCAATCAACCGTTAGGATTAATGGTGAAGTTAAGTCATAAAGGGAGATTTCCAAATTAAAGGGAGTTAACAGATTTAATTTGAGTAAAATAAGGATTTAACTGATTCAATTTGAGTAGAAAAAAGAGTTAACTCATTTAACTCATTTTTTTATCAATAGTGAACTGAAAATTTCTCTTTTTGAACTGAAAAGAAATTTTGTTGAGATATTTAATTTAATAAAATGAGATATGCTCTCATAATTACTTTTTCTATTTAATTAAATAATCTTTAATTAATTAAAGACATTTTTCTTATTTAATTAAATAACTTCATTTAATTAATTAGGAATGGCTTCTCATTTATTTAAATAACTTTGTTTAATTAATTAGAAGTAAGTACTTCATTTAATTAAATAATTTCATTTAATTATTTTAAAATTCTTTTCGAAACTTTTCAACTCAAGTCATCCGTGGTTAAATCTGGTCAATTTTTTGTCAAACTTAATCTTTGTGTATGTGAATATAAGCAAATGTGAGTATGAATTCCAACAACAACTCGATGCAAATTCTCATTCAACCTTTCAAAATGAAGAGATGAGGGTCTCTTAAATAGGCTTTCTTGGAATTCATCAACAGTTGAGATCGATTTCAATCAACGGTCAGGATTAAAGGTGAAGTTCACTCATAAAAGGAGTTAACAGATTTAATTTGAGTAAAATAATGAGTTAACTGATTCAATTTGAGTACACAATGGAGTTAACTGATTTAACTCATCTTTTATCAATAGTGAATAAAAAATTTTCCTTTTTGAACTGAAGAGAGATTTTGTTGAGATATTTAATTTAATAAAATGAGAGATGCTCTCATAATTACTTTTTCTATTTAATTAAGTAATCTTTAATTAATTAGAGACACTTTTCTTATTTAATTAAATAACTTCTTTTAATTAATTAAGATTGGCTTCTCATTTAATTAAATAACTTTGTTTAATTAATTAGAAGTAAGTACTCCATTTATTTAAATAATTTCATTTAATTATTGAAATTTTTTTTTCAAAATTAGTCAACTCGAGTCAACCGTAGTTAAATCTGGTCAATTTTTGGTCAAACTTGATCTTTGCGTTTGTGAATATGAGCAAATGTGAGTATGAATTCCAGCAACAACTCGATGCAAATTCTTATTCAACCTTTCAAAATGAATAGATGAGGGTATCTTAAATAGACTTTCTTGGAATTCATCAACGGTGGAGATCGATTTCAATCAACGGTCAAGATTAAAGGTGAAGTTCAGTCATAAAAGAAGATTTTCAAATTAAAGGGAGTTAACAGATTTAATTTGAGTAAAATAAGGAGTTAACTGATTCAATTTGAGTAGAAAGAGGAGTTAACTGATTTAACTCATTTTTTATCAATAGTGAACTGAAATTTTCCCTTTTTGAATGGAAGAGAGATTTTGTTGAGATATTTAATTTAATAAAATGAGATAGGCTCTCATAATTACTTTTTCTATTTAATTAAGTAATCTTTAATTAATTAGAGACACTTTTCTTATTTAATTAAATAACTTCATTTAATTAATTAGGAATGGCTTCTCATTTAATTAAATAATTTTGTTTAATTAATTAGAAGTAAGTACTCTATATAATTAAATAATTTCGTTTAATTATTTCAAAATTCTTTTTGAAACTAGTCAACTCAAGTCAACCGTGGTTAAATCTGGTCAACTTTTGGTCAAACTTGATCTTTGCATATGTGAATATGAGCAAATGTGAGTATGAATTTTAGCAACAGTTCGATGCAAATTCTCATTCAACCTTTCAAAATGAAGAGATGAGGGTTTCTTAAATAGACTTTCATGGAATTCATCAACGGTTGAGATCGATTTCAATCAACGGTCAGTATTAAAGGTGAAGTTCAGTCATAAAGGAAGATTTCCAAATTAAGGGGAGTTAACAGATTTAATTTGAGTAAAATAAGGAGTTAACTGATTCAATTTGAGTAGAAAAAAGATTTAACTCATTTAACTCATTTTTGATCAATAGTGAACTGAAAATTTCCCTTTTTGAATTGAAGAGAGATTTTGTTGAGATATTTAATTTAATAAAATGAGATATGCTCTTATTATTACTTTTTCTATTTAATTAAGTAATCTTTAATTAATTAGAGACACTTTTCTTTTTTAATTAAATAACTTCATTTAATTAATTAGGAATGGCTTCTCATTTAATTATTTAACTTTTTTTAATTAATTAAAAGTAAGTACTCCATTTAATTAAATAATTTCGTTTAATTATTTCAAAAAAAATTTCAAAACTAGTCAACTCAAGTTAACCGTGGTTAAATCTGGTCAACTTTTGGTCAAACTTGATCTTTGCGTATGTGAATATGAGAAAATGTGAGTATGAATTTCAGCAACAACTCGATGCAAATTCTCATTCAACCTTTCAAAATGAAGAGATGAGAGTCTTTTAAATAGACTTTCTTGAAATTCATCAACGGTTGAGATCAATTTCAATCAACGATCAGGATTAAAAGTGAAGTTTAGTCATAAAGGGAGATTTCCAAATTAAAAAGAGTTAACAAATTTAATTTGAGTGAAATAAGAAGTTAACTAATTCAATTTGAGTAGAAAAAAGAATTAACTCATTTAACTCATTTTTGATCAATAGTTAACTTGAAATTTTCTTTTTTGAATTGAAAACAGATTTTGTTGATATATTTAATTTAATATAATGAGATATGCTCTCATAATTAATTTTTCTATTTAATTAAATAATTTTTAATTAATTAGAGACACTTTTCTTATTTAATTAAATAACTTTATTTACTTAATTAGGAATGGCTTCTCATTTAATTAAATAATTTTGTTTAATTATTTCAAAAAAAAATTCGAAACTTGTCAACTCAATTCAACCGTTGTTAAATTTAGTCAACTTTTGGTCAAACTTGATCTTTGCATATGTGAATATGAGCAAATGTGAGTATGAATTTCAGCAACAATTTGATGCAAATTTTCATTCAACCTTTCAAAATGAAGAGATGAGGGTCTCTTAAATAGACTTTCATGGAATTCATCAACAGTTGAGATCGATTTCAATCAACGGTCAGGATTAAAGGTGATGTTCAGTCATAAAGGGAGATTTCCAAATTAAAGAGATTTAATAGATTTAATATCAAAGCCTGAGTTTCAACATTGGGAGCTCTGGGTATATTAGAATGCTATTAGTTATTAACTAGTTGAATAAAACGAAAACTTAAAACTATCATGTGTATCTTTTTCAAACTGAAAACTTGAAACTAGGTGAACTGAAATAGAACTTAAAACTGTTACTTGCATATTTTTTTATATTTCAACACTTAGCTTTCAAAACTAAAAATTTTATTGAAAATTTAAACGAAGGAAAAACTAAAAATTGAAACTCATTCTAGTTGCAAAACATGTATCTTTTATCTATGTTGTAAGGTACTATGCCCTTGTTTATCTTTACAAGCATTAAGTTGCTCTTGTTTAGAATGAATTAAGGGATCTATTTTAGTAGTTGTTAAAAGAATGAATGTTGGATCAATGTGATTTTTGGTTTACCATTAAACCAGAATTATATTGCTCTAAGTGTGTTGTAATATTCCCAGTAGAATCATATTCCCCTGTAGGGAGGAAAAGGGTTCAATGGGACCCACATAGTGAGTATCTTAGTTTTTCATTCTTGTAGGCTTTCAGGAGTGAGCCTAATCCCAGGAGGGGTGGATGTAGTACCTGCCCCTGGTTCACATTTTGTTATCGTTGCTGAACTCTTTTAGAATTAGTTTTATGTTGTTGGTTAGCAGGATTCTTTTCAGATTATCAGATATTATGCTGTGGATTCAATTTATTATGTGATGAGATTACTTAGACTCTACGTTTCATGTATGTATGATGATTATTTTTAGTGTTCACAATTATTGATGATGATTATTACATTGCTTTCAATTATTAATGATGATTAATAAGATTATTTATTATCATATGTGCTTTCTTATGGATACTTACCCCATACTTGCATGTGTATGGTGTGCATGTTTGCCTTGCGTGTTTGCTTTTGTATGGCGTGTTTGATGTGGTTAAAGAAGAGAGTTGTAGTCACCTGCTAGTCGGGATCTACACGATGCACCACTTCCTACCATTGTCTGTTTAGTTTAGTATATATTGTGTTTGTACATGCATGGTTTTTATGCAGGTTATAGGTACCGAGTATCGACTTCTCTGAATTGCAAGGATGAGCGTACCCTATCACATTATCTCAATGATAAGAGAGGGAAGATAAATTCTCAAGTCCAAATTCCAAGCCTTTGAGCCATTTGTCCTAATTGGAAAATTAGGACAAGTATCTGAGTTGAATACCCGCCGAATGTGTCGGATGACATATTTCATAATTTTTAACCCTTTAAATTTATTTTGTATGATTTGTTCTATGATGGGTTTTCATATTTTATCTTGGAAGTCTATGGTAAATTTTCCATTAATTAAGTCTTAATAAATTAAGTCTATAGAAATTAACATGTGTCAACAACACAAGAGTTAGTGCATCAATTAAGCACAAGGTGTCTACAATTCTATGACTCATCAAAAAAAAAATTAGAAAAGACCCATGCTTAGTTGGTGACACCTTTCAGCGGTTTCAGGAAGCATTCCAAAGGTTTCTTGAGAGCTCTTGATATTCAAGCATTCATAGAAGCTTAAATGAAAAGCTTACTAAAAGCTACAAGCTTAATGGAGGCCTCAAGCTACAAGCTGAAAAAAAATAAAAACTTCAAAGCTTACATGCATGGGAGAAGATTCATATGCTCATATATTTTCTACTTGCTTCTATGCTCCTTCTAGCTCTTCTAATCACTTGGAGGATTCAATCGGCTTGGATTCTTAGAAGAATTGTGAATGATGGAGAAGAAAGAGATTTTCTATGGATTTCTGAGGCATGGCAAATTAGCATCAGTGTCCAGGTGCACTCGTGATATTTTCATATTCCCTTTGCACTCTTTCTCTTCTTGTCTTCATCATATCTGTTTTATGTGTCTGAATACTCTCTATATTTGAAATTGGAATCTAGATATTTTATTTGGATGAGAAAAAAATAATAGAAAAATCCTAGATCCAATTAAGGAGAAATAATTAGATCTTGATCGGGTTTGGGTTCGAAATTATATTGTGAAATTAGATAGACAAGATTTGAAATTAAAATAGAAATTCTAAGTTGAAAATTCGTATGATTAGATGTAATCTTTCTATCAAATTATATTTTCAGATGCGTATAGACAAACCTATTAGATAGATGAATGGGTAAATTTAGAAAACAATTACATTTTAAGAGAATTTTTAATTCATCACAAATTGTTCTGTCGCTGCCCCTTGGATAGATCCGAACTCAGTCATTCATAACTTTTTATCGGGATCGGATTTATTTGATCGCTCCAGTTAGAATTGGTGCAACTTGGCCCTCTCCAACATATTTAAATTTCAGCCCAACCCAATAGTTTATTAGGGAGATATGACCGTCGTACTGAGACTGTTTTATTCAAAAATAGATATTTTTTCATTTCCCATAACCAAGAGTTCTTTATGCTTAAACTTCACAAAAATAATATATCAAAGCATGGAATGAGTTAAAGATAGTATTGAAATCTTCCCTTTTTAGAATCTTATTAATATGCATTAGTTTTATATGGTTTATTATCTAATCTAATTAAATGAAATTTAATTAAAATTAATTAATAGTAGAAGAAGTGTAATTAATTATTAGTCAATCTAAGTAAATAAATTTTTAAATGAGAGAAAATTAAAAGAAAAGAGATTTTAATATAGTTTATATAGTAGACTTTTTATAATGTATATTAAATAATATTTAATATATATTAAATAATTTAGAGATAGTAATTTTATATTACAAGACTTTAATGATAATGGACTAAGATTTAATTGACATGGAGTCATTGTTATAACATTGTTATAATTTAAATTACTATGGTATTATTAAAACGTTATATATTATTAACTAAATTATTGATATACTTTAATGGTATTAAGAGTTAGCTAATGAAGCTTATGTAAAGTTCTCTAGATCGATTAATAATAGTTTTGATAAGTTTATTATTTATTAATATTGTTGAGTCTAACAAACTATTAATAAAGAATAGTATAAATAGTTTAAATAGTTATCAATTAATATAATCAGAGTTAATCTAGAGGAGATTAGTTAATGATTGAAGTACTGTAAAAGATATTAATCAAATTGAATTGGTTAATAATTTGGAAGAGTATTAATTAATTGAATCAACGTACATAGGGAAAACTTATTTGAGATAATAATACTTGGTATTGGAGATTTATTATAACTTGTTATTATTAAAATAAAAATGAGAACATGACGAATGTGGTCATTATAGATTTATTAATAAGATTTTCAATATAGTTTGTCATTAAATATTAGCAAGTTATTATTATTGAACTATGAATATGAACATTTGTGTATGGTTGATTTTTAGTTATTAGTCAACTAATATTCATTGGGTTGATGGTTTGGTTGTGAAATTATTAATTAAATCAATTAACTAAAGTTAATTGAATTTAATCAATAATTATGTTATGTAATAAAGATTTAATTGATATGATTCTTTTAAGAAGGTTGTAAAATATTGATATCAAAGTTGATAGGCCTTATTCTCATGACTTGAATAATAACCTTAGATGTTTTAATGGTGAGACTTAGTATTATTAAATTGGAAACTATTAGATGTTAATAGGTCATGGATGGTGTACCTATGTTAATTGTTTGATTTAATTGATCATTTTAATAAAGTTATAATTCTTATTAGTTTGATAATTGGTTCTTTTATAAATGAATAATGATCCTTGATTTATGAAGGAGAGTTAATCAATTAGAATATGGATCTTAGTTAAATAAAGAAAGTAATTTAATTAAAGGTCAGCGATGATTAGTTTAATGAGTAAATAATTATCCTTAAGTTATTCTTAAAATAATGATATCGGGGAACAAATGGGTTGACTTGTAAGTCAAATGATAACTTTAAACACTTGCAAGTATACTTGCAAACAGAAAATTGGAAACTTCTACACTTAATTCAACTATATGATTTTAGTAAACCAAAATATGTGTTTGCATCGTGTATTCTCTATGTTTCTTATTTTGGATTTTGGGTTGACTAGTGTTGACCAGTCCTAGGTTGTTACCAGAGGCTCGGGAGTTATGAGATGTGTTGGCATGTTGATTTTATTTGATTTCGATTCTTATAAGCCCAACCATGGTTATGTGATCATATGCTCTATGAAATATTTGTATTTGTTCTTCAACCTTCATGTGTGAAGCTGAGATGTATATATATCTGAGATGCTTGAGCTAATAATTTTTGAGTCATCGATTAGTTATCCTTGGATTACTTTCTAGTCGCCATGATGGGACTGAAATGTGGATTTATTTCTTGATGATGTCATGTTGTGACATGTTTGACTCAACCATTTTGGAGTCTTCGATCAGTATGATTTTGAGATATTTTTGGTTGCTTGTTGAGAACCATTTATCTTGAGATATATTTTGGTTATTGAGAACCAATTGATACTTATGATTATTAGTGATGCCTTCAGTTGCCAATAGAGAACTGTTGTGGTCATGATTTTCTATGGATGCTTTTTCAGATGCTCATGGAGATTTGATGATTCTTATCTTGGAGATTTGATGATTCTTATTATGGATATTTGATGCTTTTATGCATATTTGATGATTTTATTATGGATTATCTTTTATGATTTTGAGATTTATGATTCCATGAGCTTAGGGTAGGTAATCTACTTGTAGTGTCGAGAAGTGGCTTGCAATAGGGGCTGGGGCCCTAAGTGGCTATCAAGGTAACTCATTGTAAGTTTGGTTAATAAGTGATAACATTTACACACTAAATGGAGATTAAATGAACCTAAAAAGATAATTGTTTTGATGTTCTCGCCCATGCCTTGAGTGCTTGTACAGGCTAGGATGGGAGTAGTGAGAACGCATGGTTGCGACCGTGCATTCCGTAGTATGCCTTGTCAGTATGAGAGGATACTAGTGGCCGCATGAGATTAGTATGGACCTGTGGAGTTTAGCTAACTGCCAGGGCAACTTGTACGTGATAAATGCAATGACACTTTTCTGCTTGCAGAGTAGGTTTCTTACAACTCTTATCATTTGAGATCCGTCCAAGACACCATGGCTAGAGTATCCTTGGTTGGTAATTATTCTTCATTATGTTCTTAGAGCATTATGATAGATAATATACCTTATGATGGATGTATTTACTGGTATGTTTCTTATATTGATGATTTGCTTTACTTTGCATATGTTAGATGATGATTTATTATGCTTTGCATTACATGTTAATAGGATATTTTAGGAGTGACATTCCTACTATGTTAATATCGATGATCTCTTCGGTGCTTTGAAATGTTACGCACGGAGGGATAGCTAGGATCCACGATGGTCTAATGATGCTATTTACGGTTGGGAGAAATCGTGCACTTAGTTATTTATGTTTGTCATATATGGTTATCTTTTGTGATGGATGTTTATATCTTTAGTGATGATGTATCATGTATGATATGTGGTTTCATTTATGTTATTGCATCATGGATTAATATTAGATGATGATGATGTACTTTATTTACTTGGATGTTTATTCTTTTAAGTTTTTCATACCCTATGATATGTACAGTGGACGATTGAGCTAAACTAAAATATAATTACAAAAGGACACTTGTATATTGCTTAAGTACATTGGATGTATCATTGTTATTTCATATGGATGGGATGTTAGATGAATAGTTAATTTAGATGAGATACAACGTTAAGGGATCTTTAAAGAATGTAGCCTGTAATGTATATATGTTATGTTTATTTTCATTTGAACTGTTGCTATTGCTTTCGCAAATGTTATAAATGGTTTTATCTTTCATGTTAAAAAATATATATATGTTTGGAAAACTTAGTAAAATTCTTTGGATCCTATGGCGGGGCATTACATTTAATTTGAGTAAAATAAGGAGTTAACTGATTCAATTTGAGTAAAAAAAAAAGTTAACTGATTTAACTCATTTTTGATCAATAGTGAACTGGAAATTTTCTTTTTCGAACTG
Source organism: Cupressus sempervirens (assembly GCA_028749045.1). Classification (NCBI taxonomy): domain Eukaryota; kingdom Viridiplantae; phylum Streptophyta; class Pinopsida; order Cupressales; family Cupressaceae; genus Cupressus; species Cupressus sempervirens. The sequence goes on from CM053788.1 coordinate 373,481,723, forward strand.
AAGAGAGATTTTGTTGAAATATTTAATTTAATAAAATGAGATATGCTCTCATAATTACTTTTTCTATTTAATTAAATAATCTTTAATTAATTAGAGACACTTTTTTTATTTAATTAAATAACTTCTATTAATTAATTAAGAATAGCTTCTCATTTAATTAAATAACTTTGTTTAATTAATTAGAAGTAAGTATTTCATTTAATTAAATAATTTCGTTTAATTATTTAAAAAAAAAATTCGCAACTAGTTAACTCAAGTCAATTGTGGTTAAATCTGGTCAACTTTTGGTCAAACTTGATCTTTGCGTATGTGAATATGAGCAAATATGAGTATGAATTCCATCAACAATTTGATGCAAATTTTTATTCAACCTTTCGAAATGAAGAGATGACGGTCTCTTAAATAGACTTTTTTAGAATTCATCAATGGTTGAGATCGATTTCAATCAACAGTCAGGATTAAAAGTGAAGTTCAATCATAAAGGAAGATTTCCAAATTGAAGGGAGTTAACAGATTTAATTTGAGTAAAATAAGGAGTTTACTGATTCAATTTGAGTAGAAAAAGGAGTTAACTGATTTAACTCATTTTTGATCAATAGTGAACTGAAAATTTACCTTTTTGAACAGAAAAGAGATTTTGTTGAGATATTTAATTTAATAAAATGAGATATGCTCTCATAATTACTTTTTCTATTTAATTAAATAATCTTTAATTAATTAGAGACACTTTTTTTATTTAATTAAATAACTTCATTTAATTAATTAGGAATGGCTTCTCATTTAATTAAATAACTTTTGTTTAATTAATTAGAAGTAAGTACTCCATTTAATTAAATAATTTCGTTTAATTATTTAAAAATTCTTTTTGAAACTAGTCAACTCAAGTCAACCATGGTTAAATCTGGTCAACTTTTGGTCAAACTTTATCTTTGCGAATGTGAGTATGAATTCCGGCAACAACTCGATGCAAATTCTCATTCAAGCGTTCAAAATGAAGAGATGAGGGTCTTTTAAATAGAATTTTTTGGAATTCATCAATGGTTGAGATCGATTTCAATCAACGGTCAGGATTAAAGGTGAAGTTCAGTCATAACGGAAGATTTCCAAATTAAAAGGAGTTAACAGATTTAATTTGAGTAAAATAAGGAGTTAACTGATTCAATTTGAGTAGAAAAAGGAGTTACCTGATTTAACTAATTGTTTATCAATAGTGAACTGAAAATTCGCCTGTTTGAACTGAAGAGAGATTTTGTTGAGATATTTAATTTAATAAAATGAGATATGCTCTCATAATTACTTTTTCTATTTAATTAAATAAACTTTAATTAATTAGAGACACTTTTTTTATTTAATTAAATAACTTCATTTAATTAATTAGGAATGGCTTCTCATTTAATTAAATAACTTTGTTTAATTAATTAGAAGTAAGTACTCCATTTAATTAAATAATTTCGTTTAATAATTTCAAAATTCTTTTCAAAACTAGTCAACTCAAGTCAACTGTGGTTAAATCTAGTCAACTTTTGGTCAAACTTGATCTTTGCATATGTGAATATGAGCAAATGTGAGTATGAATTCCAGCAACAATTCGATGCAAATTCTCATTCAACCTTTCAAAATGAAGAGATGAGGGTCTCTTAAATAGACTTTCTTGGAATTCATCAACTGTTGAGATCGATTTCAATCAACGGTCAAGATTAAAGGTGAAGTTCAGTCATAAAAGGAGATTTCCAAATTAAAGGGAGTTAGTAGATTTAATTTGAGTAAAATAAGGAGCTAACTGATTCAATTTGAGTAGAAAAAGGAGTTAACTGATTTAACTCATTTTTTATCAATAGTGAACTGAAAATTTCTCTTTTTGAACTAAAGAGAGATTTTGTTGAGATATTTAATTTAATAAAATGAGATATGCTCTCATAATTAATTTTTCTATTTAATTAAATAATCTTTAATTAACTAGAGACACTTTTCTTATTTAATTAAATAACTTCATTTAATTAATTAGGAATGGCTTCTTATTTAATTAAATAACTTTGTTTAATTAATAAGAAGTAAGTACTCCATTTAATTAAATAATTTTTTTAATTATTTCAAAATTCTTTTCGAAACTAGTCAACTCAAGTCAACCGTGGTTAAATCTGGTCATTTTTTGGTCAAACTTGATCTGTCCGTATGTGAATATGAGCAAATGTGAGAATGAATTCCAGCAACAATTCGATGCAAATTCTCATTCAACCTTTCAAAATGGAGAGATGAGGGTCTCTTAAATAGACTTTCCTTGAATTCATCAACGATTGAGATCGATTTCAATCAACGGTCAGAATTAAAGATGAAGTTCAGTCACAAAGGGAGATATCCACATTAAAGAGAGTTAACAGATTTAATTTGAGTAAAATATGGAGTTAACTGATTCAATTTGAGTAGAAAAAGGAGTTTCCTGATTTAACTCATTTTTGATCAATAGTGAACTGGAAATTTGCCTTTTTGAACTGAAGAGAGATTTTGATGAGATATTTAATTTAATAAAATGAGATATGCTCTCATAATTACTTTTTCTATTTAATTAAATAATTTTTAATTAATTAGAGACACTTTTCTTATTTAATTAAATAATTTCATTTAATTAATTAGCAATGGCTTCTCATTTAATTAAATAACTTTGTTTAATTAATTAGAAGTAAGTACTCCATTTAATTAAATAGATTCGTTTAATTATTTCAAATTTTTTTTTGAAACTAGTCAACTCAAGTCAACCATGGTTAAATTTGGTCAACCTTTGGACAAACTTGATCTTTGTGTTTGTGAATATGAGCAAATGTGAGTAAGAATTCTAGCAACAATTCGATGCAAATTCTCATTCAACCTTTCAAAATGAAGAGATGAGGGTCTCTTAAATAGACTTTTCTGAAATTCATCAACGGTTGAGATCGATTTTAATCAATGGTCAGGATTAAAGGTGAAGTTCAGTCATAAAGAGAGATTTTCAATTTAAAGTGAGTTAACAAATTTAATTTGAGTAAAATAAGGAGTTAACTGATTCAATTTGATTAGAAAAAAGAGTTAATTAATTTAACTCATTTTTGATCGATAGTGAATTGGAAATTTCCCTTTTTGAACTGAAGAGAGATTTTGTTAAGATATTTAATTTAATAAAGTGAGATATGCTCTCATAATTACTTTTTCTATTTAATTAAATAATCTTTAATTAATTAGAGACACTTTTTTTATTTAATTAAATAACTTCATTTAATTAATTACGAATGGCTTTTCATATAATTAAATAACTTTGTTTAATTAATTAGAAGTGAGTACTCCATTTAATTAAATAATTTTGTTTAGTTATTTCAAAATTCTTTTCGAAACAAGTCAACTCAAGTCAGCCGTGGTTAAACCTAGTCAACTTTTTGTCAAACTTGATCTTTGCGTATGTGAATATGAGCAAATGTGAGTATGAATTCCAGCAACAATTCGATGCAAATTCTCATTCAACCTTTCAAAATGAAGAGATGAGGGTTTATTATATAGACTTTTCTTGAATTCATCAACAGTTGAGATCGATTTCAATCAACAGTTAGGATTAAAGGTGAAGTTCAATCATAAAGGGAAATTTCCAAATTAAAGGGAGTTACCTGATTTAATTTGAGTAAAATAAAGAGTTAACTGATTCAATTTGAGTAGAAAAAGGAGTTAACTGATTTAAATCATTTTTTACCAATAGTGAAATAGAAATTTCCCTTTTTAAACTAAAGAGAGATTTTGTTGAGATATTTAATTTAATAAAATGAGACACGCTCTCATATTTACTTTTTCTATTTAATTAAATAATCTTTAATTAATTAGAGACACTTTTCTTTTTTAATTAAATAACTTCATTTAATTAACTAGGAATGGCTTCTCATTTAATTAATTAACTTTGTTTAATTAATTAGAAGTACTCTATTTAATTAAATAATTTTGTTTAATTATTTCAAAATTCTTTTCAAAACTAGTCAACTCAAGCCAACCGTGGTTAAATTTGGTCAACTTTTGGTGAAACTTGATATTTGCGTATGTGAATATGAGCAAATGTGAGTATGAATTCTAGCAACAATTCGATGCAAATTCTCATTCAACCTTTCAAAATGAAGAGATGAGGGTCTCTTAAATAGAATTTCTATGAATTCATCAACGGTTGAGATCAATTTCAATCAACGGTCAGGATTACAGGTGAAGTTCAGTCATAAAGGGAGATTTCCAAATTAAAGTGAGTTAACAGATTTAATTTGAGTAAAATAGGGAGTTAACTGATTCAATTTGAGTAGAAAAAAGAGTTAACTAATTTAACTCATTTTTGATCAATAGTGAACTGGAAATTTCCCTTTTTGACCTGAAGAGTGATTTTGTTGAGATATTTAATTTAATAAAATGAGATATGCTCTCATAATTACTTTTTCTATTTAATTAAATAATCTTTAATTAATTAGAGACACTTTTCTTATTTAATTAAATAACTTCAAATAATTAATTATGAATGGCTTCTCATTTAATTTAAAAACTTTATTTAATTAATCAGAAGTAAGTACTCCATTTAATTAAATAATTTCGTTTAATTATTTCAACATTCTTTTTGAAACTAGTCAACTCAAGTCAACCGTGGTTAAATATGGTCAACTTTTGGTCAAACTTGATCTTTGCGTATGTGAATATGAGCAAATGTGTGTATGAATTCTAGCAACAATTCGATGCAAATTCTCATTCAACCTTTCAAAATGAAGAGATAAGGGTCTCTTAAATAGACTTTCTTGGAATTCATCAACGTTTGAGATCGATTTCAATCAACGGTCAGGATTAAAGGTGAAGTTCAGTCATAAAGGGAGATGTCCAAATTAAAGGGAGTTAACAGATTTAATTTGAGTGAAATAAGGAGTTAACTGATTCAATTTGAGTAGAAAAAAGAGTTAACTAATTTATCTTATTTTTGATCAATAGTGAACTGGAAATTTCCCTTTTTGAAATGAAGAGAGATTTTTTTGAGATATTTAATTTAATAAAATGAGATATGCTCTCATAATTACTTTTTCTATTTAATTAAATAATCTTTAATTAATTAGAGACATTTTTCTTATTTAATTAAATAACTTCATTTAATTAATTAGGAATGGCTTCTCATTTAATTAAATAACCTAGTTTAACTAATTAAAAGTAAGTATTCCATTTAATTAAATAATTTTTTTTAATTAATTCAAAAAAAATTTCGAAGCTACTCAACTCAACTCAACCGTGGTTAAATGTGATCAACTTTTGCTCAAACTTTATCTTTGCGTATGTGAATATGAGCACATATGAGTATGAATTCCAGCAACAATTCGATGCACATTCTCATTCAACCTTTAAAAATGAAGAGATGAGGGTCTCTTAAATAGACTTTTTTAGAATTCATCAACGGTTGAGAATGATTTCTATAAAGGGTCCGGATTAAAGATGAAGTTCTGTTATAAAGGGAGATTTCCAAATTAAAGGGAGTTAACAGATTTAATTTGAGTAAAATAAGGAATTAACTTATTCAATTTGAGTAGAAAAAGGAGTTAACTAATTTAACTCATTTTTTATCAATAGTGAACTGGAAATTTCTCTTTTTGAACTGAAGAGAGATTTTGCTAAGATATTTAATTTAATAAAATGAGCTATGCTCTACTAATTGCTTTTTCTATTTAATTAAATAATCTTTAATTAATTAGAGACACTTTTCTTATTTAATTAAATAACTTCATTTAATTAATTAGGAATGGCTTCTCATTTAATTAAATAACTTTGTTTAATTAATTAGAAATAATTACTCAATTTAATTAAATAATTTTGTTTAATTATTTCAAAATTCTTTTCGAAACTAGTCAACTCAAGTCAACCATGGTTAAATTTGGTCAACTTTTGGTCAAACTTGATCTTTGCGTATGTGAATATAAGCAAATGTGAGTATGAATTCCAGCAACAATTCGATGCAAATTCTCATTCAACCTTTCAAAATGAAGAGATGAGGGTCTCTTAAATAGACATTCTTAGAATTCATCAATGGTTGAGATCGATTTGACTCAACAGTTAGGATTAAAGGTGAAGTTCAGTCATAAAGGGAGATTTTCAGATTAAAGGGAGTTAACATATTTAATTTGAGAAAAATATGGAGTTAACTGATTCAATTTGAGTAGAAAAATGAGTTAACTGATTTAACTCATTTTTGATGAATAGTGAGCTGAAAATTTCCCTTTTTGAAATGAAGAGAGATTTTGTTGAGATATTTAATTTAATAAAATGAGATATGCTCTCATAATTAATTTTTTTATGTAATTAAATAATCTTTAATTAATTAGAGACACTTTTCTTATTTAATTAAATAACTTCATTTAATTAATTAGGAATGGCTTCTCATTTGATTAAATAACTTTGTTTAATTAATTAGAAGTAAGTACTCCATTTAATTAAATAATTTCGTTCAATTATTTCAAAATTTTTTTCGAAACTAGTCAACTTAAGTCAACCGTGGTTAAATCTGGTCAACTTTTGGTCAAACTTGATCTTTGCGTATGTGAATATGAGCAAATGTGAGTATGAATTTCAGCAACAATTCGATGCAAATTCTCATTCAACCTTTCAAAATGAAGAGATGAGGGTCTATTATATAGACTTTTCTTGAATTCATCAACGGTTGAGATCGATTTCAATAAACAGTTAGGATTAAAGGTGAAGTTCAATCATAAAGCGAGATTTCCAAATTAAAGGGAGTTACCTGATTTAATTTGAGTAAAATAAAGAGATAACTGATTCAATTTGAGTAGAAAAAGGAGTTAACTGATTTAAATCAATTTTTACCAATAGTGAAATAGAAATTTCCCTTTTTAAACTGAAGAAAGATTTTGTTGAGATATTTAATTTAATAAAATGAGACACACTCTCATATTTAGTTTTTCTATTTAATCAAATAATCTTTAATTAATTATAGACACTTTTTTTTTTTAATTAAATAACTTCATTTAATTAACTAGGAATGGCTTCTCATTTAATTAATTAACTTTGTTTAATTAATTAGAAGTACTCCATTTAATTAAATAATTTTGTTTAATTATTTCAAAATTCTTTTCGAAACTAGTCAACTCAAGTCAACCGTGGTTAAATCTAATCAACTTTTGGTCAAACTTGATCTTTGCGTATGTGAATATGAGCAAATGTGAGTATGAATTCCAGCAACAATTTGATGTAAATTCTCATTCAACCTTTCAAAATGAAGAGATGAGGGTCTCTTAAATAGACTTTCCTGAAATTCATCAACGGTTGAGATCGATTTCAATCAACGGTCAGTATTAAAGGTGAAGTTCAGTCATAAAGGGAGATTTTCAATATAAAGGGAGTTCACAGATTTAATTTGAGTAAAATAAGGAGTTAACTGATTCAATTTGAGTAGAAAAAGGAGTTAACTAATTTAACTCATTTTTGACCAATAGTGAACTGAAAATTTCTCTTTTTGAATTGAAGAGAGATTTTGTTGAGATATTTAATTTAATAAAATGAGATATGCTCTCATAATTACTTTTTCTATTTAATTAAATAAACTTTAATTAATTAGAGACACTTTTTTTATTTAATTAAATAACTTCATTTAATTAATTATGAATGGCTTCTCATTTAATTAAATAACTTTGTTTAATTAATTAGAAGTAAGTACTCCATTTAATTAAATAATTTTGTTTAATAATTTCAAAATTCCTTTCGAAACTAGTCAACTCAAGTCAACTGTGGTTAAATCTAGTCAACTTTTGGTCAAACTTGATCTTTGCATATGTGAATATGAGCAAATGTGAGTATGAATTCCAGCAACAATTCGATGCAAATTCTCATTCAACCTTTCAAAATAAAGAGATGAGGGTCTCTTAAATAGACTTTCTTGGAATTCATCAACTGTTGAGATCGATTTCAATCAAAGGTCAGGATTAAAGGTGAAGTTCAGTCATAAAGGGAGATTTTCAAATTAAAGGGAGTCAACAGATTTAATTTGAGTAAAATTAGGAGTTAACTGATTCAATTGGAGTAGAAAAAGGAGTTAACTAATTTACCTCATTTTTGATCAATAGTGAACTGGAAATTTTCCTTTTTGAACTGAAGAGAGAATTTGTTGAGATATTTAATTTAATAAAATGAGATATGCTCTCATAATTACTTTTTCTATTTAATTAAATAATCTTTAATTAATTAGAGACACTTTTCTTATTTAATTAAATAACTTCATTTAATTAATTAGGTATGGCTTCTCATTTAATTAAATAACTTTGTTTAATTAATTAGAAGTATGTACTCCGTTTAATTAAATAATTTCGTTTAATTATCTCAAAATTCTTTTCGAAACTAGTCAACTCAAGTCAACCGTGGTTAAATCTGGTCAACTTTTGGTCAAACTTGATCTTTGCGTATGTGAATATGAGTAAATGTGAGTATGAATTCTAGCAACAATTCGATGCAAATTCTCATTCAACCTTTCAAAATGAAGAGATGAGGGTCTCTTAAATAGACTTTCCATCAATTCATCAACGATTGAGATCGATTTCAATCAATGGTCAGGATTAAAGGTTAAGTTCAGTCATAAAGGAAGATTTCCAAATTAAAGGGAGTTAACAAATTTAATTTGAGTAAAATAAGGAGTTAACTGATTCAATTTGAGTAGAAAAAGGAGTTAACTGATTTAACTCATTTTTTATCAATAGCGAATTAAAAATTTCCCTTTTTCAACTGAAGAGAGATTTTGTTAACATATTTAATTTAATAAAATGAGATATGCTCTCATAATTACTTTTTCTATGTAATTAAATAATTTTTAATTAATTAGAGACACTTTTTTTATTTAATTAAATAACTCCATTTTATTAATTAGGAATGGCTTCTCATTTAATTAAATAACTTTGTTTAATTAATTAAAAGTAAGTACTCCATTTACTTAAATAATTTCGTTTAATTATTTTAAAATTCTTTTTGAAACTAGTCAGCTCAAGTCAATCATGGTTAAATCTGGTCAACTTTTGGTCAGACTTGATCTTTGCGTATGTGAATATGAGCAAATGTGAGTATGAATTCTAGCAACAATTCGATGCAAATTCTCATTCAACCTTTCAAAATGAAGAGATGAGTGTCTCTTAAATAGACTTTCTTAGAATTCATCAACGGTTGAGATCGATTTCAATCAAAGCTAAAGATTAAAGGTGAAGTTCAGTCATAATGGGAGATTTCCAAATTAAAGGGAGTTGAAAGATTTAATTTGAGTAAAATAAGGAGTTAACTGATTCAATTTGAGTAGAAAAAGGAGTTAACTGATTTAACTCATTTTTGATCAATAGTGAACTGGAAATTTCCCTTTTTCAACTGAAAAGAGATTTTGTTGAGATATTTAATTAAATAAAATAAGATATGCTCTCATAATTACTTTTTCTATTTAATTAAATAATCTTTAATTAATTAAAGACACTTTTCTTATTTAATTAAATAACTTCATTTAATTAATTAGGAATGGCTTCTCATTTAGTTAAATAACTTTATTTAATTAATTAAAAGTGCGTACTCCATTTAATTAAAAAAATTTGTTTAATTATTTCAAAATTCTTTTTGAAACTAGTCAAGTCAAGTCAACTGTGGTTAAATCTGGTCAACTTTTGGTCAAACTTGATCTTTGCGTATGTGAATATGAGCAAATGTGAGTATGAATTCTAGCAACAATTCGATGCAAATTCTCATTGAACCTTTCAAAATGAAGAGATGAGGGTCTCTTATATAGACTTTCCTAAAATTCATCAATGGTTGAGATTGATTTCAATCAACGGTCAGGATTAAAGGTGAAGTTTAGTCATAAAGAAAAATTTCCAAATTAAAGGGAGTTAACAGATTTAATTTGAGTAAAATAAGGAGTTAACTGATTCAATTTGAATAGAAAAAGGAGTTAACTAATTTATCTCATTATTAATCAATAGTGAACTGAGAATTTTCCTTTTTGAACTGAAGAGAGATTTTGTTGAGATATTTAATTTAATAAAATGAGATATGCTCTCATAATTACTTTTTCTATTTAATTAAATAATCTTTAATTAATTAGAGACACTTTTCTTATTTAATTAAATAACTTCATTTAATTAATTAGGAATGGCTTCTCATTTAATTAAATAACTTTGTTTAATTAATTAGAAGTAAGTACTCTATTTAGTTAAATAATTTCGTTCAATTATTTCAAAATTCTTTTTGAAATTGGTCAACTCAAGTCAACCTTGGTTAAATTTAGTCAACTTTTGGTCAAACTTGATATTTGCATATGTGAATATGAGCAAATGTGAATATGAATTCTAGCAACAATTCGATGCAAATTCTCATTCAACCTTTGAAAATGAAGAGATGAGGGTCTCTTAAATAGACTTTCCTTCAATTCATCAACGGTTGAGATTGATTTCAATCAACGGTCAGGATTAAAGGTGAAGTTCAGTGATAAAGGAAAATTTTCAAATTAAAGGGAGTTAACAGAATTAATTTGAGTAAAATAAGGAGTTAACTGATTCAATTTGAGTAGAAAAAGGAGTTAACTAATTTATCTCATTTTTAATCAATAGTGAACTGAAAATTTTCCTTTTTGAACTGAAGAGAGAATTTGTTGAGATATTTAATTTAATAAAATGAGATATGCTCTCATAATTACTTTTTCTATTTAATTAAATAATCTTTAATTAATTAGAGACACTTTTCTTATTTAATTAAATAACTTCATTTAATTAATTAGGAATGGCTTCTCATTTAATTAAATAACTTTGTTTAATTAATTAGAAGTAAGTACTCCATTTAATTGAATAATTTCGTTTAATTATTTCAAAATTCTTTTTAAAAATAGTCAACTTAAGTCAACCGTGGTTAAATCTGGTCAACTTTTGGTCAAACTTGATATTTGCGTATGTGAATATGAGCAAATGTGAGTATGAATTCCAGCAACAATTCGATATAAATTCTTATTCAACCTTTCAAAATAAAGAGATGCGGGTCTCTTAAATAGACTTTCCTCGAATTCATCAACGGTTGAGATCGATTTCAATCAACGGTCAGGATTAAAGGTGAAGTTTAGTCATAAAGGGAGATTTTCCAATTAAAGGGAGTTAACAGATTTAATTTGAGTAAAATAAGGAGTTAACTGATTCAATTGGAGTAGAAAAAGGAGTTAACTAATTTAACTCATTTTTGATCAATAGTGAACTGGAAATTTCCCTTGTTGAACTGAAGAGAGATTTTTGTTGAGATATTTAATTTAATAAAATGAGATATGCTCTCATAATTACTTTTTCTATTTAATTAAATAATCTTTAATTAATTAGAGACACTTTTTTTATTTAATTAAATAACTTCATTTAATTTATTAGGAATGGCTTCTCATTTAATTAAATAACTTTGTTTAATTAATTAGAAGTAAGTACTCCATTTAATTAAATAATTTTGTTTAATTATTTCAAAATTCTTTTCGAAACTAGTTAACTCAAGTCAACCGTGGTTAAATCCTGTGAACTTTTGGTCAAACTTGATCTTTGCGTATGTTAATATAAGTAAATGTGAGTATGAATTCCAGCAACAATTCGAAATTATCATTCAACCTTTTAAAATGAAGAGATGAGGGTCTCTTAAATGGACTTTCTTGGAATTCATAAACTGTTGAGATCGATTTCAATCAATGGTCAGGATTAAAGGTGAAGTTCAGTCATAAAGGGAGATTTTCAAATTAAAGGGAGTTAACAGATTTAATTTGAGTAAAATAAGGAGTTAACTGATTCAATTTGAGTAGAAAAAGGAGTTAACTAATTTAACTCATTTTTTATCAATAGTGAACTGGAAATTTCTCTTTTTGAACTGAAGAGAGATTTTGTTGAGATATTTAATTTATTAAAATGAGATATGCTCTCATAATTACTTTTTCTATTTAATTAAATAATATTTAATTAATTAGAGACACTTTTCTTATTTAATTAAATAACTTAATTTAATTAATTAGGAATGGCTTCTCATTTAATTAAATAACTTTTGTTAATTAATTAGAAGTAAGTACTCTATATAATTAAATAATTTCGTTTAATTATTTCAAAATTGTTTTCGAAACTAGTCAACTCAAGTTAACTGTGGTTAAATCCGGTCAACTTTTGGTCAAACTTGATCTTTGCATATGTGAATATGAGCAAATGTGAGTATGAATTTTAGCAACAGTTCGATGCAAATTCTCATTCAACCTTTCAAAATGAAGAGATGAGGGTCTCTTAAATAGACCCTCATGGAATTCATCAACGGTTGAGATCGATTTCAATCAACGGTCAGTATTAAAGGTGAAGTTCAGTCATAAAGGAAGATTTCCAAATTAAGGAGAGTTAACAGATTTAATTTGAGTAAAATAAGGAGTTAACTGATTCAATTTGAGTAGAAAAAGGATTTAACTCATTTAACTCATTTTTGATCAATAGTGAACTGGAAATTTCCTTTTTTGAATTGAAGAGAGATTTTGTTGAGATATTTAATTTAATAAAATGGGATATGCTCTCATTATTACTTTTTCTATTTAATTAAGTAATCTTTAATTAATTAGAGACACTTTTCTTATTTAGTTAAATAACTTCATTTAATTAATTAGGAATGGCTTCTCATTTAATTAAATAACATTATTTAATTAATTAGAATTAAGTACTCCATTTAATTAAATAGTTTTGTTTAATTATTTTAAAATTCTTTTCGAAACTAGTCAACTCAAGTCAATCGTGGTTAAATCTGGTCAATTTTTGGTCAAACTTGATCTTTGCATTTGTGAATATGAGCAAATGTGAGTATGAATTCCAACAACAATTTGATGCAAATTCTCATTCAACCTTTCAAAATGAAGAGATGAGTGTCATGCCGAAAATATAAGGCCAAAAATGCACATAATTTTTTTAAAAAAATAGAATGATATTAAGGTCATAAAAGATTTTAGATGCACGTTCCCAACGTTATAAAGAAAGATACAACTTAGTTTGGACATTTCGTTAGTGGGGTCATCGGGGTGAACTGAAAATTTCTTATTAAGTCAGTTAATTAAATCAACGACTAATGCATTTAACTAAAGACCTAATCCATCAATTAACTTTAATACTTTCTTAAAATATTACCCCCTAAGGATGATGATGGGTAGGTCTCCACATTTTGTTCGTTACATCAAAATGACTTACCAACAGAAGGACCATAAAACCCTTCATTACATATCTTGTCTAGCATCAAAGAATTATGATCTAAAACTAATTAAGTAGTTCCTTCCAACTACTTGATAACTCAAGTGTTGCTACAATTTTTAAACATTTAACACTAAGAGAATTCATTACATTAGTGAATCAATTTAAAATCCCATTTGTCCAGACATGCTAACAATATTTTTATTTTGTGTTTTATTTATTTTATTTCTATTTAAAAAGAAACCTTACTTTCCAAGTTTACACTAACTTTTATAACTTTTCTAACATACTTATAACATTCTCATTTACTAATCTATCAATCTTCAAATAAAGTTGGAGGCTAGATTTATTTCAATTAAATCCATAAGTGAAACTAAACTTTATATAACACTATTATAAATCTAAATCCATATTATTGATACCAATACAATATTCAATCTATCTAATCTTACAATCTATGATATAATGTACTTAATAATATAATAAATCTAAACTAACTTAAATCAAATCAAAATAAAATAAAATAAACTAAACTATATTTAATATGAAACAACCATCACATAAACTTAAAACTAATCTAGACTACATTAGCATTAACTAACTATATGAATTCATGATTACAAGTACATGTTAAAATTTCACCCATCCTTTCTTTTCTTTCTTTTTTTATATACTAAATTTTAAAAGATAACAAACAATACCAACACAAGAGTAGCTAACATTTTAATTAAAAAAAGTCTTACTAAATTAACCTTAACATCTAAACTTACGAAACTAACACTAACTAACAACTTTAAAAAAAAACAAAACTGACTTACTATTCTAAAGCATAATTACCTATAGTAACTTCCCACTAACCCCATCCTACGTGGCCACCTACCCACCAACCAAGATCCAAACTACACCACATCCTATGGCCAAGTGGCTCGCCTCATGCGTGGGGCACTTCCCAAGGCGTCGCATTGTCCAATGTCTGCGTAGTGCAGACTTGGTTTTTGCCCCCTCTCCTCATTGCGTGATCCTACAGTAAGGAGGTAAGTGCTAGTAGGATAAAGGAGTAGAACATTTTCCAGGTAAGGAATTTAATGAAAGACTTACTTTGCCCCCCCCCCCAAACTCAACTCATCTAATCCCAACCATGGCCACACGCAAGGACAGCGCGCTGCCCAAGTCTGCACACTGCAGACCCAATACCCACGTCGCATTCATCTTGCGTGACCTTCAACCAAGAACATGCGCCTGGTAAGAGGTGGAATAAAGGGGGTTGTTAAAAAGGTCAGACTTTACAACCTTACTCCCCTCTTGATTGACGTGACATGCCATAAGTGGCATGAGGAATTCATGCTGGTAGCATTGTCCCATACTCGTCAAGGTGCGTGCGAGGTGGGCGAGCCAAGGTCAGCACATGGAATTAGTGAAGTGAGGGTGGGCGATATGAAGGGGTTTAAATATGAATATATGCATTGTTCTAAGAGACTCCCTTGCTCTCCCCATGACATGACGTGTCATTAGTGGGATGATTAACCACTGAACCCCCTGCCACGCCTAGCCTAGATAGGAGGGTGGAAGAAAATATGGGGAATAGGGATATTAATTTAGTGGGTGCGATGGGATTTTTTTTTATTAATTAAATAAATGGAATGATGTCTAGGAAGGTACCCTGCCCCCTCAGTCCTTAAGAGTTAAATGCAAAGTTTTGTAGTTGAGATAAGTCAACCAAATTTCCATTTAAATATTTTAAAGTTTCAAATGCATTTAATTTATATTCTTTTTTTAAAGAATTTATTATTGATTTTTATTGCAAACCAAAAGAATAATACAGAGAATATTCTCTGTGACTTGGGGGAAATTAGAATCTCTCCCATACATTTTCGAGAGGGCCTTTTTGACCTGGAGATGCACATTTTTCTCTTAAGAGGCCAATTTGGCTAAGTGTTGACATGTTTCCTTATTAAGATTCTTTGATAAACAAGATGAGTTAAACATTCCTAGAGGCAATATGGAGTTATAATCTTCTAAATCAATTTGACACACAAGCATGCAAAGGAATATAATCCTCCTAATCAAAATTGATTTTATTCCTTATGAAGCTTACAAGGAATTATGATCTTATAATCAAAGTTCAAAAAGGTGATGAATTAATCCTTATCAAATTTAAGTGTATCACTAGTGTAACTTAACAATGAAAGTGCTAGCTTGGTGATCACAATATAGGATTGATATTATAACATGTTAATGTTCAAAACATTAAATTGAAACTTCAATACATCCATTGCCTTTCATTATCATAATTGAAACTCAGAATTCCCAATTCAAGACATTGACTATCATTATAATTTCTCACATACATATGCCAAAGTTTGGAAACATATGAGAACATTGCAAGAAAAATTTCATAATCTTTTTCTTTCCTCTATTATTCATCCTGGTTCAAGGCTCCATCGGGAAAGAACTAGTAAGAAAACCCGATGTCTTTGCCACTATATCAAATTCAATTACAACTTACATAATATTACAATTCATTGAGTTTCTTCAAGGCTTGCACAAGAGAACTTCTATCAAATGTCTTCATTGTATCAAGGAAAAACTTGAAAGAGACAAGAATCAACATGGAGACAACAACACAAGGAGACAAGCAATTTGAACATGCATTCCCACCCGATTGCACAATAGGTCCAACAATGGACCAATATAGGGGAAAGGTGGATTTTCTCAATAGGAGAAGTCAATCACCATATTTTCATTTAGCCCTTTTCGGGTTAAAACTTCAAGAACTTCTATTCTTTCACAAGGCCCTTTCGAGGCTATATCCACAAGGATTTCTTTTCATTCTTTTCCACCTTCAAGAATTCTCAATAACAACAAGGTATGGGATGACAAGTAGGGGCCCATACACCCTACCCTTTCTCCCTCCTCTCTCCATGAGAGGAGACTCTACACTATTGAAGTCCAACTAATTCCCTTTCCCCAAGCATGGCCACTTCTTCCCTATCCAAGGGTGAGTTTTGCCAAAAACATCCCCATGAAAATCTCTCAAAAACAATCAACACACCAAGGAGGCATATGAATAACATCAAAATAAAACAAGATAAAATCCCTCCCAAATCCACCCCCAACACACAACAATAAATGCAAAACTACATAATGTCTCCAACATGATTCAAGCAAGATTCAAAATATGAACACACATGAAGAACCATTCATGGAGTGAAGAACTCCTACCTTCATAAAGAGTTATGGCAATGGTGGTTTGAGAAGAGCTTCCCTTTCTTCCTTCAATCTTCAAGACTTCCTCCAAAACTAGAGGATTGGGTGACAAAACTAAACTCCCCCAAAAATGCCTCTAAGTATGGTCATTGACTCCACTAAGCTTCAAGTAACTCAAGATGGGGGTTTGGTCTCACTAACCCAAGTAAAGAGCAACCCCATTTTCGAAATCAGGGTATAATAGGGTTTTTAAGAGACCCTAAGAGTCAACCTAGGAGGCTAAAGGGTTGGAAAGTACCCCCACCCATACCATTACCCATAGGGGTACTTAAATTTAATGTTTCTAAGCCTTTAAAGGCTTATTAGGAACAATTAAAAGTTAGGAGAATAGTAAGATCAAATTACAACCTTTAAAGAATTACAATATAAGGTTAGCACAAAATTAACAAGTAGTTTAGCTCCGCTTTTCCATTGAGTTGTCTTGGCTAATTTTCTTGCACACTCATTACACACATCAGTAGGTCCAAAACCACATGCATAATGTGAATTACATATTAGAGGAATTATATAAATTAAAGCATCCATTTCTAAATTAATAATTGTTTATCTAATTCTACTCATATCTCTAACCTTTCAACTTGCATAACAAAATGTGTTAGTGTTGCATACATTTTCTTCATCGTTATGCATATTTATAAGCATTAAATGACAAAATCAAATAACTGAAGTAAACATCACACATCGTAAAAATAGCTTAACAATGTTCAATGTATCCAATAATGTTCTGACATAACAAGCATGAGAATCAAAATAACAATGTATCATCGGTGCTACAATAGGTCGAGGCGAGGCCTCACAATGAGGGTCTCTTAAATAGACTTTCCAAGAATTCATCAGCAGTTGAGATCGATTTCAATCAATGGTCAGGATTAAAGGTGAAGTTCAGTCATAAAGGAAGATTTTCAAATTAAAGGGAGTTAACAGATTTAATTTGAGTAAAATAAGGAGTTAACTGATTCAATTAGAGTAGAAAAAGGAGTTAACTAATTTAACTCATTTTTGATCAATAGTGAATTGAAAATTTTCTTTTTTGAACTGAAGAGAGATTTTGTTGAGATATTTAATTTAATAAAATGAGATATGCTCTCATAATTACTTTTTCTATGTAATTAAACAATTTTTAATTAATTAGAGACACTTTAATTATTTAATTATATAACTTCATTTAATTAATTAGGAATGACTTCTCATTTAATTAAATAACTTTGTTTAATTAATTAGAAGTAAGTACTCCATTTAATTAAATAATTTTGTTTAATTATATAAAAAAAAATTTCCAAACTAGTCAACTCAAGTCAACCACAGTTAAATCTGGTCAACTTTTGGTCAAACTTGATCTTTGCGTATGTGAATATGAGCAAATGTGAGTATGAATTCCAGCAACAATTTGATGTAAATTCTCATTCAACCTTTCAAAATGAAGAGATGAGGGTCTCTTAAATAGACTTTCCGTGAATTCATCAATGGTTGAGATTGATTTCAATCAACGGTCAGGATTAAAGGTGAAGTTCAGTCATAAAGGGAGATTTCCAAATTAAAGGGAGTTAACAAATTATATTTGAGTAAAATAAGGAGTTAACAGATTCAATTTGAGTAGAAATGGAGTTAACTGATTTAACTCATTTTTGATCAATAGTGAACTAGAAATTTCTCTTTTTCAACTGAAGAGAGATTTTGTTGAGATATTTAATTTAATAAAATGAGATATGCTCTCATAATTACTTTTTCTATTTAATTAAATAATCTTTAATTAATTAGAGACACTTTGCTTATTTAATTAAATAACTCCATTTAATTAATTAGGAATGGCTTCTCATTTAATTAAATAACATTGTTTAATTAATTAGAAGTAAGTACTCCATTTAAATAAATAATTTCCTTTAATTATTTCAAAATTCTTTTCGAAACTAGTCAACTCAAGTCAACTGTGGTTAAATCTGGTCAACATTTGGTCAAACTTGATCTTTGCATATTTGAATATGAGCAAATGTGAGTATGAATTCCAACAACAATTCGATGCAAATTCTCATTCAACCTGTCAAAATGAAGAGATGAGGGTCTCTTAAATAGACTTTCCTAGAATTCATCAACGGTTGAGATCGATTTCAATCAAGGGTCAGGATTAAAGGTGAAGTTCAGTCATAAAGGGATATTTTCAAATTAAAGGGAGTTAACAGATTTAATTTGAGTAAAATAAGGAGTTAACTGATTCAATTTGAGTAGAAAAATGAGTTAACTGATTTAACTCATTTTTGATCAATAGTGAACTGGAAATTTCCCTTTTTGAACTGAAGAGAGATTTTGTTGAGATATTTAATTTAATAAAATGAGACATGCTCTCATAACTACTTTTTCTATTTAGTTAAATAATCTTTAATTAATTAGAGACACTTTTCTTATTGAACTAAATAACTTCATTTAATTAATTAGTAATGGCTTCCCATTTAATTAAATAACTTTGTTTAATTAATTAGAAGTAAGTACTCCATTTAATCGAATAATTTCGTTTAATTATTTCAAAATTCTTTTTGAAACTAGTCAACTCAAGTCAACTGTGGTTAAATCTGGTCAACTTTTGGTGAAACTTGATCTTTGCATATGTGAATATGAGCAAATGTGAGTATGAATTCCAACAACAATTCGATGCAAATTCTTATTCAACCTTTTAAAATGAAGAGATGAGGGTCTCTTAAATAGACTTTCCTGGAATTCATCAACAGTTGAGATCGATTTCAATCAACGGTCGGGATTAAAGATGAAGTTCAGTCATAAAGGGAGATTTCCAAATTAAAGGGAGTTAACAGATTTAATTTGAGTAAAATAAAGAGTTAACTGATTCAATTTGAATAGAAAAAGGAGTTAACTGATTTAACTCATTTTTGATCAGTAGTGAACTGGAAATTTCCCTTTTTGAACTGAAGAGAGATTTTGTTGAGATATTTAATTTAATAAAATGAGATATGCTCTCATAATTACTTTTTCTATTTAATTAAACAATCTTTATTAATTAGAGACACTTTTCTTATTCAATTAAATAACTTCATTTAATTAATTAGGAATGGATTCTCATTTTATTAAATAACTTTGTTTAATTAATTAGAAGTAAGTACTCCATTTAGTTAAATAATTTCATTTAATTATTTCAAAATTCTTTTTGAAACAAGTCAAATCAAGTCAACCATGGTTAAATTTGGTCAACTTTTGATCAAACTTGATCTTTGCATATGTGAATATGAGCAAATGTGAGTATGAATTCTGGCAACAATTCGATGCAAATTCTTATTCAACCTTTCAAAATGAAGAGATGAGGGTCTCTTAAATAGACTTTCCTCGAATTCATCAACGGTTGAGATCGATTTCAATCAATGGTCAGGATTAAAGCTGAAGTTTAGTCATAAAGGGAGATTTCCAAATTAAAGATAGGTAACAGATTTAATTTGAGTAAAATAAGGAGTTAAATGATTCAATTTGAGTAGAAAAAGGAGTTAACTAATTTAACTCATTTTTGATCAATAGTGAACTGGAAATTTCCTTTTTTGAACTGAAGAGAGATTTTGTTGAGATATTTAATTTAATAAAATGAGATATGCTCTCATAATTACTTTTTCTATTTAATTAAATAATCTTTAATTAATTAGAGACACTTTTTTTATTTAATTAAATAACTTTATTTAATTAATTATGAATAGCTTCTCACTTAATTAAATAACTTTGTTTAATTAATTAGAAGTAAGTACTATATTTAATTAAATAATTTCGTTTAATTATTTCAAAAAAAATTTCAAAACTAGTCAACTCAAGTCAACCATGGTTAAATCTGGTTAACTTTTGGTGAAACTTGATATTTGCGTATGTGAATATGAGAAAATGTGAGTATGAATTCCAGCAATAATTCGATGCAAATTCTCATTCAACCTTTCAAAATGAAGAGATGAGGGTCTCTTAAATAGACTTTCCTAGAATTCATGAACAATTGAGATCGATTTCAATCAACGGTCAGAATTAAAGGTGAAGTTCAGTCATATAGGGAGATTTTCAAATTAAAGGGAGTTAACAAATTTAATTTGAGTAAAATAAGGAGTTAACTGATTCAATTTGAGTAGAAAAAGAAGTTAACTGATTTAACTCATTTTTGATCAATAGTGAACTGAAAATTTCCCTTTTTGAACTGAAGAGAGATTTTGTTGAGGTATTTAATTTAATAAAATGAGATATGCTCTCATAATTACTTTTTCTATTTAATAAAATAATCTTTAATTAATTAGAGACACTTTTCTTATTTAATTAAATCACATCATTTAATTAATTAGGAATGGCCTCTTATTTAATTAAATAACTTTGTTTAATTAATTAGAAGTAAGTACTCCATTTAATTAAATAATTTTGTTTAATTATTTCAAAATTCTTTTTGAAACTAGTCAACTCAAGTCAACCGTGGTTAAATTTGGTCAACTTTTGGTCAAACTTGATCTTTGTGTATGTGAATATGAGCAAATGTGAGTATGAATTCCAACAACAATTCGATGCAAATTTTCATTCAACCTTTCAAAATGAAGAGATGAGGGTCTCTTAAATAGATTTTTTTTGAATTCATCAACGGTTGAGATCGATTTCAATCAACGTTCAGGATCAAACATGAAGTTCATCCATAAAGGGAGATTTACAAATTAAAGGGAGTTAACAGATTTAATTTGAGTAAAATAAGGAGTTAACTGATTCAATTTGAGTAGAAAAAGGAGTGAACTAATTTAACTCATTTTTTATCAATAGTGAACTGAAAATTTCCCTTTTTGAATTGAAGAGAGATTTTGTTGAGATATTTAATTTAATAAAATGAGATATGCTCTCATAATTACTTTTTCTACTTAATTAAGTAATTTTTAAGTAATTAGAGACACTTTTCTTATTTAATTAAATAACCTCATTTAATTAATTAGGAATGGCTTCTCATTTAATTAAATAACTTTGTTTACTTAATTAGAAGTACGTACTCCATTTAATTAAATAATTTCGTTTAATTATTTCAAAATTCTTTTCAAAACTAGTTAACTCAAGTCAACCGTGGTTAAATCTGGTCAACTTTTGGTCAAACTTGATCTTTGCGTATGTGAATATTAGCAAATGTGAGTATGAATTCCAACAACAATTCGATGCAAATTCTCATTCAACTTTTCAAAATGAAGATATGAGTGTCTCTTAAATAGACTTTCGTGAAATTCATCAACGGTTGAGATCGATTTAGATCAATGGTCAAGATTAAACATGAAGTTCAGTCATAAAGGGAGATTTCCAAATTAAAGGGAGTTAACAGATTTAAGTTGAGTAAAATAAGGAGTTAACTGATTGAATTTGAGTAGAAAAAGGAGTTAATTGATTTAACTCATTTTTGATCAGTAGTGAACTGGAAATTTCCCTTTTTGAACTACAGAGAGATTTTGTTAAGATATTTAATTTAATAAAATGAGATATGCTCTCATAATTACTTTTTCTATTTAATTAAATAATCTTTAATTAATTAGAGACACTTTTCTTATTTAATTAAATAACTTCAATTAATTAATTAGGAATGGATTCTCATTTTATTAAATAACTTTGTTTAATTAATTAGAAGTAAGTACTCCATTTAGTTAAATAATTTCATTTAATTATTTCAAAATTCTTTTTGAAACAAGTGAACTCAAGTCAACCATGGTTAAATTTGGTCAACTTTGATCAAACTTGATCTTTGCGTATGTGAATATGAGCAAATGTGAGTATGAATTCTGGCAACAATTCGATGCAAATTCTTATTCAACTTTTCAAAATGAAGAGATGAGGGTCTCTTAAATAGACTTTCCTCGAATTCATCAACGGTTGAGATCGATTTCAATCAATGGTCAGGATTAAAGCTGAAGTTTAGTCATAAAGGGAGATTTCCAAATTAAAGATAGGTAATAGATTTAATTTGAGTAAAATAAGGAGTTAAATGATTCAATTTCAGTAGAAAAAGGAGTTAACTAATTTAACTCATTTTTGATCAATAGTGAACTTGAAATTTCCCTTTTTGACCTGAAGAGAGATTTTGTTGAGATATTTAATTTAATAAAATGAGATATGCTCTCATAATTACTTTTTCTATTTAATTAAATAATCTTTAATTAATTAGAGACACTTTTCTTATTTAATTAAATAACTTCATTTAATTAATTATGAATAGCTTCTCATTTAATTAAATAACTTTGTTTAATTAATTAGAAGTAAGTACTATATTTAATTAAATAATTTCGTTTAATTATTTCAAAATTCTTTTCGAAACTAGTCAACTCTAGTTAAGCATGGTTAAATCTGGTTAACTTTTGGTGAAACTTGATCTTTGCGTATGTGAATATGAGCAAATGTGAGTATGAATTCCAGCAATAATTCGATGCAAATTCTCATTCAACCTTTCAAAATGAAGAGATGAGGGTCTCTTAAATAGACTTTCCTGGAATTCATGAACAGTTGAGATCGATTTCAATCAACGATCAGGATTAAAGGTGAAGTTCAGTCATATAGGGAGATTTTCAAATTAAAGGGAGTTAACAAATTTAATTTGAGTAAAATAAGGAGTTAACTGATTCAATTTGAGTAGAAAAAGAAGTTAACTGATTTAACTCGTTTTTGATCAATAGTGAACTGAAAATTTTCCTTTTTGAACTGAAGAGAGATTTTGTTGAGGTATTTAATTTAATAAAATGAGATATGCTCTCATAATTACTTTTTCTATTTAATTAAATAATCTTTAATTAATTAGAGACACTTTTCTTATTTAATTAAATCACATCATTTAATTAATTAGGAATGGCCTCTTATTTAATTAAATAACTTTGTTTAATTAATTAGAAGTAAGTACTCCATTTAATTAAATAATTTTGTTTAATTATTTCAAAATTCTTTTTGAAACTAGTCAACTCAAGTCAACCGTGGTTAAATCTGGTGAACTTTTGGTCAAACTTGATCTTTGTGTATGTGAATATGAGCAAATGTGAGTATGAATTCCAACAACAATTCGATGCAAATTCTCATTCAACCTTTCAAAATGAAGAGATGAGGGTCTCTTAAATAGATTTTTTTGGAATTCATCAACGGTTGAGATCGATTTCAATCAACGGTCAGGATTAAACATGAAGTTCAGCCATAAAGGGAGATTTACAAATTAAAGGGAGTTAACAGATTTAATTTGAGTAAAATAAGGAGTTAACTGATTCAATTTGAGTAGAAAAAGGAGTTAACTGATTTAACTCATTTTTTATCAATAGTGAACTGAAAAGTTCCCTGTTTGAACTGAAGAGAGATTTTGTTGAGATATTTAATTTAATAAAATGAGAATTGCTCTCATAATTACTTTTTCTATTTAATTAAGTAATTTTTAAGTAATTAGAGACACTTTTCTTATTTAATTAAATAACTTCAATTAATTAATTAGGAATGGCTTCTCATTTAATTAAATAACTTTGTTTACTTAATTAAAAGTAAGTACTCCATTTAATTAAATAATTTCTTTTAATTATTTCAATATTCTTTTCAAAACTAGTTAACTCAAGTCAATCGTGGTTAAATTTTGTCAACTTTTGGTCAAACTTGATCTTTGCGTATGTGAATATGAGCAAATGTGAGTATGAATTCCAGCAACAATTCGATGCAAATTCTCATTCAACCTTTCAAAATGAAGAGATGAGGGTCTGTTAAATAGACTTTCTTGGAATTCATCAATGGTTGAGATCAATTTCAATCAACGGTCAGGGTTAAAGGTGAAGTTCAGTCATAAAGAGAGATTTCCAAATTAAAGGGAGTGAACAGATTTAGTTTGAGTAAAATAAGGAGTTAACTGATTCAATTTGAGTAGAAAAAGGAGTTAACTGATTTAACTCATTTTTTATCAATAGTGAACTAGAAATTTCCCTTTTTGAACTGAAGAGAGATTTTGTTGAGATATTTAATTCAATAAAATGAGATATGCTCTCATAATTACTTTTTCTATTTAATTAAGTAATCTTTAATTAATTAGAAACACTTTTCTTATTTAATTAAATAACTTCATTTAATTAATTAGGAATGGCTTCTCATTTAATTAAATAACTTTGTTTAATTAATTAGAAGTAAGTACTTCATTTAATTAAATAATTTCATTTAATTATTTCAAAATTCTTTTTCAAACTAGTGAACTCAAGTCAACCATGGTTAAATCTGGTCAACTTTTGGTCAAACTTGATCTTTGCATATGTGAATATGAGCAAATGTGAGTTTGAATTCCAGCAACAATTCGATGCAAATTCTCATTCAACCTTTCAAAATGAACATATGAGTGTCTCTTAAATAGACTTTCGTGAAATTCATCAACGGTTGAGATCGATTTCAATCAATGGTCAAGATTAAACATGAAGTTCAGTCATAAAGGGAGATTTTCAAATTAAAGGGAGTTAACAGATTTAAGTTGAGTAAAATAAGGAGTTAACCGATTCAATTTGAGTAGAAAAAGGAGTCAACTGATTTAACTCATTTTTTATCAATAGTGAACTGGAAATTTCTCTTTTTGAACTGAAGAGAGACTTTGTTGAGATATTTAATTTAATAAAATGAGATATGCTCTCATAATTACATTTTCTATTTAATTAAGTAATCATTAATTAATTAGAGACACTTTTCTTATTTAATTAAATAACTTCATTTAATTAATTAGGAATGGCTTCTCATTTAATTAAATAACTTTGTTTAATTAATTAGAAGTAAGTACTCCATTTAATTAAATAATTTCTTTTAATTGGTTCAAATTTTTTTTTGAAACTAGTCAACTCAAGTCAACCGTGGTTAAATCTGGTCAACTTTTGGTCAAACTTGATCTTTGCGTATGTGAATATGAGCAAATGTGAGTATGAATTCTGTAATGCCCCGCCAAGGGATCCAAACAATTAACCTAAAATTTCACTAGGTTTAGTAACTTTTTTTATTTTTATTTTTTCATGAAAGTAAATATGACATAAAACTTATGCACAATAACGGAAGCAATAGCATTGTCCATCTGAAAGTAAACATAACATAAATAACAGATTACATTCTTTAAGATCCCTTAACGTTGAATTACATACATGAATCCATCTAGTACAACATCCTCATGAAATGATAAGTTCAATGTTTATACATTACATTTCAAATGCTCATCCATCCACTATACATGTCATAGGGTATGACAAGCTCAAAGATTATACATACATAGAATAAGGTACATCATCTTGTTCTAATCCATGATACATCAAAGTAGAGATAATCACATGACACAACATCATAGAGAACATATACATCCATCATAAAGATCAAACATAATAAACTAAGTGCACGGTTCCTCCCAACCGTCAATAGCATCATTAGAGCATCATGGATCCTAGCCATCCCTCCGTCCGTAACATTTCAAATCACCGAAGAGATCATCGGTATTACATAGTAGTAATGTCACTTCTAATAAATACAACATCATATGTAGAAAGTAATCTAATATGCAAATAAAAGCATAAGATAACATCATCTAACATATGCTAATCATCAATGAAAAAGGATACATATCCACCATCATGAAGGATGCATCAGCCACAATGTCTCAATGAATCTCAAAATGATAAGAGTGGAAAATAGACTACCACCCCACCGCGTGGTACCTAAGTGGTCCACTCCCTCCGTGCTAAGGAGATAATCTCAAGTCCCAAACAGGCTATCAAAATCACATAGCACAAATCTCCATAAGTCTAGGAATCCTAAAAGTATAATAACTCAAAGGTTCCAAACACAAAATCTGACATCTAATCCCAGAGGCACACAATGACATGTAGGAACCTACAATGCAAGCAAGAAAGTTTCATCACAATTATCACGTACAAGTTACCCTAGAAGTTAGCTAAACTCCACGGGTTCATACTGATTTCATGCGGCTACTAGTATCCTCTCATACTGACGAGGCATACTACGAAATGCAAGGTCACAACCATGCGTCTCACTACTCCCATCCTAGCCTGTACAAGCGCTCAAGGCATGCGCGAGAACAAAACACTTATCTTTTTAGGTTCATTCATTTATTATTAGGTGTGAATGTTATCACTTATTAATCCAACTTATAATGAGTTACCCTGGCAGCCTCTTAGGGCCCCGGCCCCCATTGCAAGCCATTTCCTGTGACTACATGTAGATATCCTACCCTAATGCTCATGGACTCATAAATCTCAAAATCACAAAAGATAATCCATAATAAAATCATCAAATATGCATAAAAGCATCAAATCTCCATGAGCAAACATCCATAGAAAATCATGAACACAACAGCTCTCTATTGGCAACTGAAGTATCATTGATAATCAAAAGTACTCATTGGTTCTCAATAACCAAAAATATATATCTCAATCATATTGATTGAAGACTCCAAAAATGGTTGAGTCAAACATGTCACAACATGACATCATCAAGAATAAATTCACATTTCAGTCTCATCATGGTGACTAGAAAATAATCAAGGATAACTAATCGATGACCAAAAATAATGGTTAAGTCAAGTGTCTCATACATAAAAATCTCAACTATAACAATCAGTAATTACAAACAATGCATAGAGCATTCCAACACATAACCATGGTTGGGTTTATAAAGATCGAGATTAAAACATCATCATGACATCACAAACACATAACCCCCAAGCCTCTGGTAAACGTCCTATACTAGTCAACACTGGTCAACCCAAAACCCAAAACAATAGCATAAAGAATACACAATGTAAACACATGTTTTGGTTTTGCTAAGTTTTCAAATTTGAATTTCAATGCAAAAGTCTCAGTTTACGTTTCCAAGTTTAGAGAAAGAATTAGAGGAACATTTTGTATGTTTTTCCATGTATTATTTTTGGATGGATAAAAATTTTCCTTTATAAGTCTAAAATCCAATTTCCAATTTACAATATTCTGTTGAAATCGTTCCCCACCAACTTTTAATTAAATTTCATATACTTTATATATTTTATAATTCAAAACTATTAATTAAATTCTAATAGTTAAATTATAATATTATAATTCATCATTATAAAAGATGAATCCTTAAATCCTTAATCAAATTATTTTTATTCAAATTTATTAATAACGTATTTATATATTACATATATACATACATATATATATATACATATATATATATACATATATATATATACATATATATATATATATACATATATATATATATATACATAGACATACATATGTAAATATATAAATAATAATGATTTTCGCATTTTATTAAAAAATGAAATATGAAATCGAATCACGGAATTTTGTTTTAAAAACTTTAATCACATCCCACTGTTTAATAACAGACACCGCCGGTTATAAACCGTGCGGCCCGTATACATAAGCGTTGGTGGATAGTTGTAGCACATACGGCTCCGACCGCTGCCTTAAACAAAGGTAAATGAGTACGGGGTTGGGATAAACCCGCCCCTCCCAAATTTGTCTGAAATGGATTTAACCCCGTGCACGGGTACCCTGCGATGCGCAGGTACCCTGTGCTAATAAAGTCTGATATGACAGTGGTAGTACGGGGGAAGGTGAGAGTACATCCATCCCCCCCCCCCCCCTTTTCAAAGCATATTATATATTATTATTTTTAAAAATTGCGTAAGCGATTTTAGTCGCTGGTTACTATATGCGAATTTGATTTTAAATTAAATAAATACATATGTATATATATACATATGTATATGTGTATATCTATACATACATATGTATATGTATATATACATATACATATGTGTATATGTATATATATATACATATGTATATGTGTATATATATGTATATGTGTATATATATATATGTATATATATATATATATATATGTATATATATATATATATATATATATATATATATATATATATATATATATATATATATATATACGTGTATATGAGTATGCAAATTGACAAAAAAACACAAGGTATATATATAAATTTCAATTTTCAAAATTTTCCTATCAACCATTGATCTAAATCATTCTTCAATAATTAATCTAATGGGTTTGACTATGAATTTCAACCCTAGCCCCGTGTTCTTTTTAAATCCATGCATATAAAATTCTCAAATAAATTTAATTGCCCAAATTGAGAATGCATACAATAGAAATATGAAATTTCTCAGAAGACATATGGAAGACACGAAGAAGACAGGAATGCATGATGTGGAAATAGCATAAGTAAACTCACAAAACTCTACCCAGATTTTGATGCTAATTCGCTCTTCCTCAGAAAACTCGCAGAGCAAGCTCTCTTCTTTAGAGTTTTTGAGTCCTCCAACGCTCCAATTGCACTCCAAACGATGTGTCTAAGCTTCTAAGAATGCTACAATATAAAGAGCTTTCAGAAAACATCTAGAATGCTTCTAGAAATAGCTGGAAGGTGTCACCAACTAAGTATGGGTCTTTTCCAACCTTCAAGATGAGCCATAGGGTTGTAGACACCATGTGCTTAATTAATGCACTAACCCCCGTGTTGTTGACACATGAGAAATAGAGAAGTGCGTTAATTCCCATGCAAGCTTATAACTCCAATTACTTTTTATATAATTTCTATTTAAATATTTATAACTTTCATTTTGATTTTTATAACTTTTATTATTATTATTTATTTATTACTTTATTATTATTTTATTATTATTATTAATTTTAATTTTCTAATTTTCTTTTATTTAATTCATTTTCCTCAATAATTCACATTTAATTAATTATACTCAAAATATCAAAGATCATGATATTTTATTAATTTTCTCCAAAATAATTAATTTATTAATTCAATCTATTTATTAAGACTTAATTAATAGAAAATTCACCATAGACCTCCAAGGTAAAATATGAAAACCCATCATAGAACAAATCATACAAAATTAGTCTAAACAGTTTAAAATCATGAAATATGTCATCCGACATATTCGGTGGGTACTCAACTCTGATACTTGTCCTAACTCACTAGGACAAATGGTTTAAGGGTTTGGGATTTGGACTTGAGAATTTATCTCCCTTTTCTTATCATTGAGATAGTATAATAGGGTATGCTCATCCTAGCAATTCAGGGAAGTTGATACCCGGTACCTGCAACCTGCAGAAAAACCATGCATGTACATACAATATATATAATGCTAAGCTAAACAGACAATGGCAGGAAGTGGTGCATCATGTAGATCCCGACTAAGCAGGTGACTACGACTCCCTTCCTTAACCACATCAAAAATGCCATACAATATGAAAACACGCACACCATACACATGCAAGTATGGGGTAAGTATCCATAATAAAATACATAATATAATAAACCATCCATCCAATCATCAATAATAATTGAAAACAATATAATGATCATCATACATACATGAAATGTAAAGTCTAAATGATCTCATCATATAACCACTGAATCCATAACATAATGTCTGATAGTGTCAAAACAATACCACTAATCCATCAACATAAAACTAGTCGATCATAGTCTGATAATAACAACAACAATAAGTCTAGAAAAGATGTGAATGAGGGTAGGCACTACATCCACCCCCGCTTGGGTTAGGCTTACTCTTGGAAGCCTACAAACAAATAGGGATATAACTCCCTCAATCTAGCTGCATCCTCCCAAGTAGCTGAAGAATCATCAGTAGGGTCCCATTGGACCCTTACCTGCTCGATGGTTCGACCCCTGAGGGTCAACCCCCGCTGCTCCAGAATACGAACCATCTCCAAAGCCAGTTGCCCGTCCTCTACCTGCAACGCATTCCAATCAATAACATGCACAATATCAGGAATATATTGCCTAAGCATTGAAACATGGAAAACATCATGAATGCAAGCTAGGTTGGGCGGTAGAGCAATGCGGTAAGAAATCGGGCCAATCCTCTCTAGAATCTCGAATGGTCCCACAAAGCGAGGTGCTAGCTTAGAACCCTTTCTGTACTGGATTGGACTCTTTCGCAGTCGCACTCTCAAGAAAACTTTATCTCCCACAACAAACTACTTATCAGTCCTATGAGCATCGGCATACTTCTTCTGCCTATCCTATGTTGTAGTCAAGTGCTCACAAATACGCACTACCTATTGGTCCATATCACGAAGCATCTCAGGACCCAATAGGATGTGATCATCAAGACTGTCCCAACTCAATGGTGTATGACAAGGACGACCATATAATGCTTGAAAAGGTGCCATGCCAATAGAACTATGATACCCATTATTGTAAGCAAACTCCACTAGGTAGAGATAGTCCTCCCAATGTGTCTGCCTATCCATCACATACATCCGTAGCATATCCTCCAAAACCTGGTTCAACCTCTTTGTCTGACCATCTGTCTCTGGATGATATGCCAAACTGAAGTTTAGCTGCGCTCCAAGCTCATGCTGCAACGATGTCCAGAATGCAAATGTGAATACAGGATCCCTGTCAGAAATAATCTTTCTAGGAATACCATATAGTCTCACAATGTCACGCATGAAAATATTAGCTACAGAAGCTGCTATGTAGGTAGACTTGATCCGTGAGAAATGTGCCACCTTAGTCAACCGATCAACTATAACCATGATAGCATCATGACGCCGAACTGTCATAGGTAATCCTACTATAAAATCCATGGAGATGATATCCCACTTCCAAAAAGGAATGAGATTAGGCTGCTAAAGTCCAGCCAGGTGCTGGTGTTCTACCTTGACTCTCTGACACTCAAGACACCTAGCCACAAAATCAGCAATATCTCTCTTCATCCCAGACCAAAAGAACAAATGTCTCAAATCACCATGCATCTTCTTAACACCTGGATGTGTTGAGTAAGGTGTACGATGGGCTTCTGCCAGTATCAAGGTGCGAAGCTCATTCGAAAATGGCACATAAATCCTCCCCAAATGTCTCAAAAGACCATCTGACTCTCGAACAAAACCTCCAAACTTACCTTCCAAAGATCTTCCTAAATCAATCTCTCTACACACTTCCTGATACCATGAATCTGCAGGAAGTGCTTGAAGAATACGACTCCTCAAATCCACACTAAGAGTCATCGATGTTATCACATGTCTCCTGTGACTCAAAGCATCCACCACCACATTCTCCTTACCCTGAATGTGCTTAACCTCAAAATCATACTCGCATAGAAACTCCATCCATCACCTCTGGCGAGCATTCAAATTAGGCTGAGTTAAAATGTACTGAAAACTACAATGATCGCTATGTAGCTCAAATCTTTGCCCCAACAAGAAATGTCTCCATCTTGTCAAAGAATGAACTACTAATGCTAACTCAAGGTCATGTGTAGGATAATTTAACTCATGATCCTTGAGCTTGCGTGATTCATACACAATCACTCGTCCATTCTGCATCAACACTGCCCCAATCCCTTCAAAAGAAGCATCTGTACATACCATGAAATCACCTTCTGGATCAGGTACAGCTAGAATCGGTGCACTGGTCAAAAGTCCCTTGAGCTTCTAAAAAACTTCCTCCCATTTCTCTGTCCATACGAACTTCTTTCTTTTCGTTTGAAGAGAAGTGATAGGATGTGCTATCCTAGAGAAGTTCTAGACAAATCTACGATAATAACTGGCTAAACCCATGAAACTATGAATTTTTGACACATTAGTCGGTGTAGGCCATTCTATTATTGCTTGAATCTTTGCAGGATCCACTGAAATACCATCACTTGAAATAACATGCCCTAAATACTTAATCTCCGATTTGAAGAATTCACACTTAGCTGCATTAGCATAAAGTTGATTGTCTCTCAAACACTGCAATACCAACCACAGGTGTTCCTCATGCTCCTTCTGAGTCTTAGAATATATCAATATGTCATCAAGAAACACAAGTACAAACCTGTCAAGATATGATCGAAAAAAACCATTCATCAAACTCATGAAAATCGATGGAGCATTAGTCAACCCAAAAGGTACTACTGTGAACTCATAATGCCCATAGCGCGTTCGAAAAGTGGTCTTGTGAATATCTGCTTCCTTAATGCGAAGCTGGTGGTATCCTGACTTAAGATCAATCTTGGAGAATACTGTAGCTCCCTTGATCTGATCGAATAAGTCATCAATCCTAGGTAGAGGATACCTATTCTTAATAGTCACCTTATTCAACTTTCTGTAGTCAATGCAAAGGCGCAAAGAACCATTTTTCTTCTTCACAAAGAGCACTGGAGCTCCCCATGGTGATACACTAGGTCAAATGCTCCCTTTGGCCAGAAGTTCTTCTAGCTGAAGACGTAGCTCACCCAATTCCTAAGTAGTCATGCAATAAGGAGCTTTAGACATAGGCTCCGCTCTAGGAATTAGATCAATACTAAAGTCAATGTCCCTCTTCGGAGGCATGCTTGGAATCTCACTTGGAAAAACATCTGCATACTCCTGCAAAATTGGGTGATCTAAAGTATCCCTCATGGGATCTTCCTCATCAAGATCATTTATTATAACAGCAAAAATCTGACATCCCTTACAGAAACTTCGCTTCATTTGCATAGCAAAAATCATCTGCAGAGATATAGGCCTTGGTATCCCAACTATCTTCACATCATTCCCTTGGTCATCTTGGCACAAAATGATCTTCCTACAATCTATACTGGCTTTATGAGATCCAAGCGAGTCCATGCCTAAAACCACATCATAGGAACCAAGGGGTATGACTCGAAGATCCACTGTCATATCAAAGTTCCTAAACTAAGCCCACACTTATGAACTACAGAATTTGTGGAGACATTGATCCCTAAGGCTAGTTCCACTTGCCAACCACGATCTTGCTTCACTGCATCCAGCTTACACTTAGAAACTATAGATGGTGAAATAAATGAATCTGTAGCTCTTGAATCAAATAATACTGAAAGAGATATACCTCTAATAGCACATGTGGTCTCAACCATTGTTCCTTGATGACCTTCTTGGCACTGATTAACTGCTGCAAAAACTCTATGAGCTCTACCTGAATCACCAATTGTAGGCTCTGAAGCTGTAGTCCTAGGCCCTAAAAATTGAGGTGCTCGCTGTGGACACTGAGTTGCATAATGTCCAATCTGACCACATGAAAAGCATTCCATATTTTTGCTAGAACCTCTTCCCATAGGTGGTACATTAGATTGCTAGCGACTGTTCCTGCTAACAAAAGACTGGCTACTCTAAGCTGGTTGATTGGACTGATTCTGTCTATTACGTTGAGAATTGTAGTTGTTCTTAGAACCTTTGCCACCACCTTGAGCCTGAGAATTTGAGCCCTTTTGTTGTTGTGTCTGTTGAGACTGCTGCTGATATTGTTTCCCCTTAGAGAAAGAAAACTTGTTACCACTTGAATTATAGTTGCTTTTAGATCTTGATGTTGATGGCACTCCTACAAAACCACCTTGACCAAGGTTGACACTTTGCTCAACAAGGATAGCTCGATGCACCGCATCCTTGAGAGTTTTTGGCTCAAATACCTTAACTCCCCCAATAATACGATTATTCAAACCCCTAATAAAATGTTGTGTCAATTGAGCCGAATTTTCACTGAACCCTAAAAAAGACATGAGCTCATAAAACTTAGGCTCATACTCGATCACTGACAAGGTGTACTGTCTGAGATTATGAAATTCATCAGCCCTTTGCTGTTTCCATTCCTTCGGTAGGAATCGTACACGAAAACTCTCTAGGAATAACTCCCATGTAACACTGCTCATATCAATTCCCAGCTTCTTCTCCTCAATCGTCCACCAAGTGGCCCCAAAATTCTCTAAATTGGTGATCGCAAATCTTGCCTTAACATTGATGTCAAAGTCCTGCATGGCAAAAATCTTGTCGAGGGAAATCAGCCACTGCTTGGCCACATAACCAGAACCCTGCCCATTGAAAGGCTTAACCTTGGATCTTGAAAGATCCTTCATTTGAGTGGACACAATGGACCTCTGACGATCCTTTCGAGGACTTCTAGATCTGGGTCTATGCTCTTGTTCTGTCTGATGCACTTTAGGCTGTTCTTGAATAGGAGGTAGATGTTCTAGAATAGTTTGCATCATCTGTCTCAAACTAACCTCTTCAGACTCAGCTTGGTCCTCTCTACGGCTCTCTTCCTGCTGCCTACTAGAGTGCTCTTCCCTGCTCTCTACATGAGCCGATCCCTCATGGGTAGACTCATGGGCAATGACAGCTCTGCCATGACCATGGCCTCTTCCACAGCCTCTACCACAGCCTCTAACAGAAGACCTAGTCCCAGATACCATCTTACAACAATACAAAGTACTGTTAAAATCACATGTTTCCATAGACTATGTTCAGTTCTATGTTTAGGTTTAAGTAAAATTTCCAGTTTTGAAAACTAAGTGTTGAAGTATGAAAAATATACAAGTAATAGTTCAAGTTTTGTTTTAGTTCACCTAGTTTCAAATTGAACAGATACACTTGATAGTTCAAAGTTCTAGTTGTTCCAAAATACCCAGAGCTCCCAATGTAGCAACTCGGGCTCTGATACCAAATGTAATGCCCCGCCAAGGGATCCAAAGAATTAATGTAAAATTTTACTAAGTTTAGTAGCATTTTTTTTTTTTTTCATGAAAGTAAATATCACATAAAACTTATGTACAATAACGGAAGCAATAGCATTGTCCATCTGAAAGTAAACATAACATAAATAACAGATTACATTCTTTAAGATCCCTTAACGTTGAATTACATACATGAATCCATCTAGTACAAAATCCTCATGAAATGATAAGTTCAATGTTTCTACATTACATTTAAAATGCTCATCCATCCACTGTACATGTCACAAGGCATGACAAGCTCAAAGATTATACATACATAGAATAAGGTACATCATCTTGTTCTAATCCATGATACATCAAAGTAGAGATAATCACATGATACAACATCATTGAGAACATATACATCCATCATAAAGATCAAACATAATAAACTAAGTGCACGGTTCCTCCCAACTATCAATAGCATCATTAGACCATCGTGGATCCTAGCCATCCCTCCGTGCGTAACATTCCAAATCATCGAAGAGATCATCGGTATTACATAGTAGGAATGTCACTCCTAATAAATACAACATCATATGTAGAAAGTAATCTAATATGCAAATAAAAGCATAAGATAACATCATCTAACATATGCTAATCATCAATGAAAAAGGATACATATCCACCATCATGAAGGACGCATCAGCCATAATGTCTTAATGAATCTCAAAATGATAAGAGTGGAAATTACACTACCACCCAACCACGTGGTACCTAAGTGGTCCACTCCCTCCGTGCTAAGGAGATAATCTCAAGTCCCAAATAGGCTATCAAAATCACATAGCACAAATCTCCATAAGTCCAGGAATCCTAAAAGTATACTAACTCAAAGGTTCCAAACACAAAATCTGACATCTAATCCCAGAGGCACACAATGACATGTAGGAACCTACGATGCAAGTGGGAAAGTGTCATTGCAATTATCACGTACAAGTTACCTTGGCAGTTAGCTAAAGTCCATGGGTCCATACTGATTTCATGCGGCCACTAGTATCCTCTCATACTGACGAGGCATACTACGGAAAGCAAGGTTGCAACCATGTGTCTCACTACTCCCGTCCTAGCCTGTACAAGCGCTCAAGGCATGGGTGAGAACAAAACACTTATCTTTTTAGGTTCATTCAGTTACTATTAGGTGTGAATGTTATCACTTATTAATTCAACTTGCAATGAGTTATCCTGGCAACCTCTTAGGGCCCCAACCACCATTGCAAGCACTTCCCATCACTACATGCAGATATCCTACCCTAATGCTCATGGACTCATAAATCTCAAAATCACAAAAGATAATCCATAATAAAATCATCAAATATGCATAAAAGCATCAAATCTCCATGAGCAAACATCCATAGAAAATCATGAACACAACAGCTCTCTATTGGCAAGTGAAGTATCACTAATAATCAAAAGTACTCATTGGTTCTCAATAACAAAATATATATATCTCAATCATACTGATCGAAGACTCCAAAAATGGTTGAGTCAAACATGTCACAACATGACATCATCAAGAATAAATCCACATTTTAGTCCCATCATGGCGACTAGAAAATAATCAAGGATAACTGATCGATGACCAAAAATAATGGTTAAGTCAAGTGTCTCATACATAAGAATCTCAACTATAACAATCAGTAATTACAAACATTGCATAGAGCATTCCAACACATAACCATGGTTGGGTTTATAAAGATTGAGATTAAAACATCATCATGACATCACAAACACATAACCCCCAAACCTCTGGTAAACGTCCTATACTGATCAACACTGGTCAACCCAAAACCCAAAACAATAGCATAAAGAATACACAATGTAAACACATGTTTTGGTTTTGCTAAGTTTTCAAATTTGAATTCCAATGCAAAAGTCTCAGTTTATGTTTTCAAGTTTAGAGAAAGAATTAGAGGAACATTTTGTACGTATTTCCATGTATTGTTTTCGGATGGATAAAAGTTTTCCTTTATAAGTCTAAAATCCAATTTCCAATTTACAATATTCTGTTGAAATCGTTCCCCACCAAATTTTAATTAAATTTCATATACTTTATATATTTTATAATTCAAAACTATTAATTAAATTCTAATAGTTAAATTATAATATTATAATTCATCATTATAAAAGATGAATCCTTAAATCCTTAATCAAATAATTATTATTCAAATTAATTAATAACGTATTTACATATTACATATATATATATATATATATAAATATATAATGTAAATATATAAATAATAATGATTTTCGCATTTTATTAAAAAATGAAATATTAAATCAAATCATAGAATTTTGTTTTAAAAACTTTAATCACATCCCACTATTTAATAATAGACACCGTCGGTTATAAACCGTGCGACTTGTATACATAAGCATCGGTAGATAGTCGTAGCACATACGGCTCCGACCACTGTCTTAAACAAAGGTAAATGGATACGGGGTTGGGATAAACCCGCCCCTCCCAAATTTGTCTGAAATGGATTTAACCCCGTGAGCGGGTACCCTGCAATGCGTAGGTACCCTGTGCTAATAAATTCTGATATGATAGTGGCAGTACGGAGGAAGGTGAGAGTACATCCGCCCCCCCCTTTTCAAAGCATATTATATATTATTATTTTTAAAAATCGCGTAAGCGATTTCAATCGCTAGTTACTATATGCAAATTTGATTTTAAATTAAATAAATACATATGTATATATATAGATATGTATATATATGTGTGTGTGTGTGTGTGTGTGTGTGTGTGTGTGTGTGTGTGTGTATAGATACATACAGATTTTAAAACATCACAGCATATAAACATGTGTGTGTATATATATATATATACACGTGTGTATGAGTATGCAAATTGACAAAAAAACACAAGGTATATATATAAATTTCAATTTTCAGAATTTTACTATCAACCATTGATCTAAAACATTCTTCAATAATTAATCTAATGGGTTTGACTATGAATTTCAACCCTAGCCCCGTGTTCTTTTTAAATCCATGCATATAAATTCTCAAATAAATTTAATTGCCCAAATTTAGAATGAATACAATAGAAATATGAAATTTCTCAGAAGACATATGGAAGACATGAAGAAGACAGGAATGCATGATGTGGAAATAGCATAAGTAAAATCACAAGAATCTATTCGGATTCTAATGCTAATTCGCTCTTCATCAGAAAACCCACAGAGCAAGCTCCCTTCTTCAGAGTTCTTGAGTTCTCCAATGCTCCAATTGCACTCCAAATGATGTGTCTAAGCTTCTAAGAATGCTACAATATAAAGAGCTTTCAGGAAACATCTAGAATGCTTCTAGAAACAGCTGAAAGGTGTCAACAACTAAGCATGGGTCTTTTCTAACCTTCAAGATGAGCCATAGGGTTGTAGACACCATGTGCTTAATAAATGCACTAACCCCCGTGTTGTTGACACATGAGTAATAGAGAAGTGAGTTAATTCCCATTAAGCTTATAACTCCAATTACTTTTTATATAATTTCTATTTAAATATTTATAACTTTCATTTTGATTTTTATAACTTTTATTATTATTATTATTTATAACTTTATTATTATTTTATTATTATTATTAATTTTAATTTTCTAATTTTCTTTTATTTAATTCATTTTCTTCAATAATTCACATTTAATTAACTATACTCAAAATATCAAAGATCATGATATTTTATTAATTTTCTCCAAAATAATTAATTTATTGATTAAATCTATTTATTAAGACTTAATTAATAAAAAATTCACCATAGACCTCCAAGATAAAATATTAAAACCCATCATAGAAAAAATCATACAAAATCAGTCTAAAGGGTTTAAAATCACGATTTGGACTTGAGAATTTATCTCCCTTCTCTTATCATTGAGATAGTATAATAGGGTACGCTCATCTTGGCAATTCAGGGAAGTCGATACCCGGTACCTGCAACCTACAAAAAAACCATGCATGCACATACAATATATATAATGCTAAGCTAAATAGACAATGGTAGGAAGTGGTGCATCGTGTAGATTCCGACTAAGCAGGTGACTACGACTCCCTTCCTTAACCACATCAGAAACGCCACACAATATGAAAACACGCACACCATACACATGCAAGTATGGGGTAAGTATCCATAATAAAACACATAAGATAATAAATCATCCATCCAATCATCAATAATAACTGAAAACAATATAATGATCATCATACATATATGAAATATAAAGTCTAAATGATCTCATCATATAACCACTGAATCCATAACATAATGTCTGATAGTGTCAAAACAATACCACTAATCCATAAACATAAAACTAGTCGATCATAGTATGATAATAATAACAATAAGTCTAGAAAAGATGTGAACGAGGGTAGGCACTAAAAATTCCAGCAACAATTCGATGCAAATTCTCATTCAACCATTCAAAATGAAGAGATGAGGGTCTTTTAAATAGAATTTCCTAGAATTCATCAACGGTTGAGATCGATTTCAATCAATAGTGAAGATCAAAGGTGAAGTTCAGTCATAAAGAGAGATTTCAAAATTAAAGGGAGTTAATAGATTTAATTTGAGTAAAATAAGGAGTTAACTGATTCAATTTGAGTAGAAAAAGGAGTTAACTGATTTAACTCATTTTTTATCAATAGTGAACTGCAAATTTTCCTTTTTCAACTGAAGAAAGATTTTGTTGAGACATTTAATTTAATAAAATGAGATATGCTCTCATAATTAATTTTTCTATTTAATTAAGTAATATTTAATTAATTAGAGAAACTTTTCTTATTTAATTAAATAACTTCATTTAATTAATTAGGAATGGCTTCTCATTTAATTAAATAACTTTGTTTAATTAATTAGAAGTAAGTACTCCATTGAATTAAATAATTTTGTTTAATTATTTCAAATTTTTTTTCAAACTAGTCAACTCAAGTCAACCGTGGTTAAATCTGGTCAACTTTTGGTCAAACTTGATCT
Organism: Cupressus sempervirens; assembly: GCA_028749045.1. Taxonomy (NCBI): domain Eukaryota; kingdom Viridiplantae; phylum Streptophyta; class Pinopsida; order Cupressales; family Cupressaceae; genus Cupressus; species Cupressus sempervirens. Next base: position 373,521,734 of record CM053788.1, read on the forward strand.
TTGCGTATGTGAATATGAGCAAACGTGAGTATGAATTCCAACAAGAATTTGATGCAAATTCTCACTCAACCTTTCAAAATGATGAGATGCGGGTCTCTTAAATAGACTTTACTAGAATTCATCAACGGTTGAGATCGATTTCTATCAACGGTCAGGACTAAAGGTGAAGTTTAGTCATAAAGGGAGATTTCCAAATTAAAGGGAGTTAATGGATTTAATTTGAGTAAAATAAGAAGTTAACTGATTCAATTTGAGTAGAAAAAAGAGTTAACTCATTTAACTCATTTTTGATCAATAGTGAACTAAAAATTTCCCTTTTTGAACTGAAGAGATATTTTGTTGAGATATTTAATTTAATAAAATGATATATGCTCTCATTATTACTTTTTCTATTTAAGTAAGTATTATTTAGTTAATTAGAGACACTTTTCTCATTTGACTAATTAGAGACACTTTTCCTAATTAGAGACAATTGAATTAATTAGAGAAATTCTTTTCAAATTAAATAAACTTTCTTAGAATTCATCAACAGTTTAGATCGATTTCTATCAACGGTCAGGATTAAAGGTGAAGTTCAGTCATAAAGGGAGATTTTCAAACTAAAAGGAGTTAACAAATTTAATTTATGTAAAATAAGGAGTTAACTGATTCAATTTGAGTAGAAAAAGGAGTTAACTGATTTAACTCATTTTTGATCAATAGTAAATTGGAAATTTCCCTTTTTGAACTGAAGAGAGATTTTGTTGAGATATTTAATTTAATAAAATGAGATATGCTCTCATAATTACTTTTTCTATTTAATTAAGTAATCTTTAATTAATTAGAGACACTTTTCTTATTTAATTAAATAACTTCATTTAATTAATTAGGAATGACTTCTTATTTAATTAAATAACTTTGTTTAATTAATTACAAGTAAGTACTCCATTTAATTAAATAATTTCATTTAATTATTTCAAAACTCTTTTCAAAATCAGTCAACTCAAGTCAACCGCGGTTAAATCTAGTCATCTTTTGGTCAAACTTGATGTTTGCATATGTGAATATGAGCAAATGTGAGTATGAATTCCAACAACAATTCGATGCAAATTCTCATTCAACCTTTCAAAATGAAGAGATGAGGGTCTCTTAAATAGACTTTCTTGGAATTCATCAACGGTTGAGATCGATTTCAATCAGCGATCAGGATTAAAGGTGAAGTTTAGTCATAAATAGAGATTTCCAAATTATAAGGAGTTAACAGATTTAATTTGAGTAAAATAAGGAGTTAACTTATTTAATTTGAGAAGAAAAAGGAGTTAACTAATTTAACTCATTTTTGATCAATAGTGAACTGGAAATTTCCTTTTTTCAAT